>LNAC01000080.1:707253-996459 GCA_002007465.1 Ailurus styani
ATGTGGGCCTCGATCCCAGGACCCTGAGATCATGACCTGAGCCGAAAGCAGAGGCTTTAACCCACTGAGCCACCCAGGCACCCTCATAGATGGTTCTTAATAGCTACACTTCAAGTAGAATTAGAATCTTCTTCCATTTTCATAAATCACCTTCAGATACTTGCATTTATTCTTCAGCTAGTATTTATGATAAATTTTATTTGGATATTATATTTTATACCAAGCCTTAAGGATATAAAAATATGTAATAGTCTCTACTTGTGGCATTAATGTAATTATTAGTTAAAAGATACTTTGGTATAATAGAATGTTTTCCTTGAGCATTTACAAAGTGTTGGCAGGTTGAAAAGAAAAGAAAAGAAAAGAAAAAAGAAAAGAAAAGGAAAAAAAAGAAAGGGAAGGGAAGGGAAGGGAAGGAAGGAAGGAAGGAAGAAAGAAAGAAAGAAAGAAAGAAAGAAAGAAAGAAAGAAAGAAATATCAGTCAAGAAAGGGCAAGAAAGGAAAGAAGGAAGGAAGAGAGAGGGAGATGGAGGGAAGGAAGGGGAGGAAAGGGAGAGAGAAGGCGAGAAGAGAGGAAGGATAAAGGGAAACAAAGAAAAAGAAAGAAAGAAACAAGGAAGGGAGGAAGAAGGTGATGAATTGAGAAAGAACCAGGGTGGCAGTTGTGAAAAGGCTGGATTAGAAAGTCTGAGGAGTATGAGGTGTAGAGCTAGTAGTTAGGAATACCACACCTTATTAGGACTGCATCTAATAAAATATACTATTACTATTATCTTGAAGGTTTATTTATTTATTTATTTATTTATTTATTTATTTATTTATTTATTTTAGAGAGAGAGAGAGAGCAAGCAAGGGGAGGGGCAAAGTGGGAGGGGCTAAGGGAGAGAGAGAGAATCCCAAACAGACTCCTGGCTGAGCACAGAGCCTGATGCAGGGCTCAATCCCACAACACTGAGATCAGGACCTGAGCTGAAACCAAGAGTTGGACATTCGACTGACTAAGCCACCCAGGTGGCCCAAGATATATTATCTTAAAGTATTTTTTGAAAGTGATGAACCATAGAATCAAAAATACAAATAAGGAAAATATATATAAGGAAAAATCTTATTGGAAACCATCACAACATTATGTTTATTTCCTGTCATACATATTCCCTATTAATAGTGCAAGAGAACTGTTAAGAATAAAAATCAACATTAGACTTTTTCCAAATTTCTGGTTTGGAAAGACACTATCTAATAGGGTAGACAGGTAATAGACAAAGAAACAAAACAAAACAAAACAAACAAACAAAAAAACCAGATGGTTGCATGAGGTTGTCCCTGTTTTATGGGTACAAAGCATTATTTAGTTTTCCCAAAAACATCTGATCACTAGGCTTGGAGGGTATCAGATGAAATTTACAAATATCAGTTTACAATTTGTAAGGGATTATTTCCAAAATAGTTGGTATTCAGGGGAGTTGTTGCTGCTAGACATATTCCTTTGTCACTAGGGTCCTCACACAGCTAGGAAAACTAGAGGCATGGTTGGGGAAGCTGGCAGAAAATTTTGCAGTTTGATCCACAAAACTCTATCAGGGAAGATGTCCCTTTGCTTTGAGAATCCCCGTGGCACATATTCCATGAACTCAACTAAAAATAAACAATTACTGTACCATACTACACCATGTGAAGAAGGGTGGTGAAATGCAGATGGATAAATAAGGGCAAATAATAATACATGAAATAATTTACCAAGAGCTTACAAAATAATTCCCCCAATACAAGTATAAGCATTTGAAGTTTCACCTCTTGAAAGGGCTGTACAGAATATTCCTTGTCCATCTCACTATGTTTAATTCCCTTCCACTTCCACTCACTGTGCCAAGGTCTGGCCTCATCAGATGCATGCTATTCCTGGTGAATTGAAAAGAAGGTGCATAGATACCTTGCCATTATTAATCACTGCCTCTATTGTCAAAAGCTATTTTCTGATATTTTATCTCATTCTATCTAAAAATTATTCTGATGTATTTATGGTTTGCTCTTCTTTTGTACTACAATTTGGCATATGAAAATGGTGCTCTACAAATCAGGGAGTAGTGAAAGTAATAATTTGTCCACACAAATTAGACTCTGATGTACTACTATTCTCCAATGTCTCTCATATTCGCCTTTGTATTTCCAACCACTGTGGATTTTTTTTAGATGTGCAAAGAAAATTGCAGCTATTTAAAATAACCTAGAGAGGGAGAACGGTAGGCAATATCCTAACTACCTTAGCCCTTTACATTTCAGCAGTCTTGTTGCCAAGGAAACCACTTGGGACTTTAGGGAAATTTGTGGATATTTAAAATGGATTGTGCCTGTACATAGATAGACACTTGCACAATTCACATTGCAGAATAAAAAGCTTCCACTCTTGCAATATTAAGCTTGGAATTTCAAGGTCTGAAGATGGGAAATAACAAAATGCAAAGGCTTATTCACTTATATGTCAAAGAATGTGCTGTATGTAGTATTTCAGGTTATTATTAGGCTAAGCTGTTAAAAAAAAGTAAAATCTAGCTAGAAGAGTAAAAAGTGCAATATAAACCTTATAAACATTACATCTTCATTTGTGTTTGTGATTTGCAAGTTTAACACATCATCAGCATTTTAACAATTAATTCCCAAGATATATTTCAGTTTTTAAAATCCAAAAAAGAAAGCAAATGCATTCCTTGCTGGCACTCTGTTGGAAATTGACTGAATTCTACATAAATGTAGACACGAATCTTTCCTCACAATACTGTGAGCAAAGTGCAGATATTAGAGGAGGATAGAGATAGGCTAACACATCAAAACCCCAAACTAGTTTCTCAGTTTCTGTACATTTGTGTGTATCCTCTTATTTTTATCCCTTTATAAATTTCTGCTGAAGATGTGCTATTACTAGTGAGACAACAGGCTACAGAACAGAGAGCAGATAATACAATATGACTTCCAAATGTTATGTTCACATGTCTTCACGGTTTAATTTTGAACCACTAGTCAGAGTCTTACTCTAGACATGCAGGTTGAATATTCCATATCCACCATACACTCTCATCACATGGGAGATTGGGCTTCATTGTGAGTATTTAAGAAATACCATAGTCCCCACCTATGCTTCTTAATGGACTCTAGATCATCTGGGCAAGAGGTCTGCAAAGCAGCAAATCTCTGCCCAGACAATGTATGTGCTTTGTTTTAACAAAGATTTAGGGGCTCCTGGGTGGCTCAGTCAGTTAAATGTCTGCTTTCAGCTCAGGTCATGATCCTGGAGTCCCGGGATATAGTCCCACGTCAGGCTCCCTGCTCAGAAGAGAGTCTGCTTCTCCCTCTGCCCTTCATGCTGATCATGCTCTCTCTCTGTATCTCTCTCTCTCTCTCTCTCACCCTTAAATAATAAATAAATAAATAAATAAATAAATAAATAAATAAATAAATAAATAAAAATACCAAAGATTTAACTGAGATATCATGACATAGGAGCTTCTACATTCGGTAGTTCCAGAGTGTGAATAATGAAAATCCATGAAGTCAGGATAAGATACAACTCAAAAGTATACAATTTATATATCTCCTAATAATTTAATGTTATGAAGTGTTACGATTTCCTTCACATTCATATATGGACATGTGTTTCTAGTGAAAAATATACAATTGTATAAATATCACTTTCCTATACTAACTGAAGATTCATAATGAGCCCAGGTGGCTAACCACTTTCCTGTTCTAAATTCTTTCTAAAATTTTTAAAATGATACAAAAATTGGAGGAATCATGGATCAATATCAGAAGTTAATCAAAGACATTACTTAACTGAAAATAACACAGAGGAATTCAGCTAAATATTTTCTAGATAGAGTTAAACAGAAAAATTTTTTACGAGTAAAAGCAAAAAGAAAAGAGATAATTATTTAGACTCAACAGAACCAGCTTAATTGTAGGCACACAGAGCTAGAGACCAGGTTGACCTATGCGAAATGCAGAGAGCCTTGGGATCTTTTTCTCTTGGACAAAGAACATTAGAAAGTAATTCCATGGGGATGCCTAAAGCACCTCCAAATAAAAAAAAAATTAGTGGGCATCAGCGGAGTTCCCCCCCTCATATGGCTGAGTTTTTTCCCTGCATTAGTGGGCTTACTACCAGATACAGTGGCCAATGACACCAATGGGACTGTGAGAAAGAAGCGGTTAGTAATACCCACTCAATTTTGGAAAAATGTTGGTGATTGAGAATATGTCATCATTCAAGGTTGGGTTAAAAAGTCATAGCATGTAGCTTATAAAAAGATTATGGCTAAAATGAGGTGAACATAGCACCTCGAAATCAGAGAAAGAAACGACTTTCAAAATAAAATACTATGGAATGAAGAAGTAGATTTTAGAAAGTGTCTGCTTTGTCTTGCAGGAAAAAGAGAAAGAAATGAACACCATGAAACAAGAGATGAAAGATGAGAGGATAAGACAATAGACAGAGATATAAAAAGGAGCAAGCTGGGAGCCAGACAGAAGGGCAAAAGGAGCTGAATGAGATAAGAAAAAATGAAAGGGAACGAAAGATACAATAACTAATTTTAAAACTGCTTTGAAAGCAGTAAAGAATCCATACTGTAAAAACTGAATCAGGGATGTGAAAGCTGAAATCTTGAGTTGCTTAAAGTGTTTATTATTTGGCAACGGTAAATTGCTTACAGTTTCACTCAGTCTTAAAAATCACAAATAAAAGGTTAACCGGAGGGGGATAAATAAATGAGGATTATAGCAGAATATGTAATACATATATTTATAAAAATCTAATAGATGAACATAAAAATAATCACCTCATTAAAAACAATGGAAAAACTTGATATGGAGAAGTTCCTAAATAGAATTAAGTAAAAAAGAAATTACATAAAATTCATAAATTTAACTGAAAATGAGCAAGGGGAAATAAACAGATATACAGGGAATATCTAAACCAACACTTTAAAAAGCTTACTGAAATACATAATGTTCCAGGAAATATATAAAAACAAAGAAACAAAAAAAAGATTCCCCAGAGTTCAGTGATTTTTTTTTTTTAAAGATTTTATTTATTCATTTGACACACAGAGAGAGAGAGAGATTACAAGTAGGCAGAGAGGCAGGCAGAGAGAAAGGAGAGAGGAGGAAGCAGGCTCCCTGCTGAGCAGAGAGCCCGATGTGGGCCTCGATCCCAGGACCCTGGGATCATGACCTGAGCCGAAGGCAGCGGCTTTAACCCACTGAGCCACCCAGGCGCCCGAGTTCAGTGATTTTAAAAGGACAATGATCACAAAACACATTTAATAATCAATATTCCAGATTTCCTTAGGAGAGTTTTCAGATTCATTTGGTATTATAATTTCTTTCAAATTTACAAACAACAAATAATTGTCTCCCAGAAATAGTTCTAGGGCATAGAAAAAGAAGAGAGCTATGTTAATTTGTTTCTGGAAGATAACGTAACCCTTTAGCAAAACCTGACATAAAAACTACAGATATAACTCATTTAATACTTAAAAGAAAAAGAATATTGTTAATGAAATACTAGCAAAACAAATCCAGAATGTTATTAATCAAGTAATAAAAACATTGCCAGGTAGGGTCTCTTCCAGTAAGATTATGAAGAATCCATATTAGAAACCCTGTTAATGTGTGGTCATAGGTAAGAAGTAACAAAAATTATATAATCATTATAGGTGCTGAAAGATTTTTTTTAATTTTTAAATAGCTTTATTGGGGTATTATTGATATGCAAATGGAGTGTACATGAAAAGATATTTAATAATATTAAATATGCATTCCTGGGATAAAAGTCGTTTCAACTAAAAAAAAAAGTGCTTCAACTACCGTAAAAACAGAATCTTCTTTAAATAAAAATTATATGAAACCTCTAATAGTGTAACAGTGTCAGTTCTCTTCAAAATTATCTACGTATTCAGTTGAGTCCTAGTCAAAATGCCAGAAAGAGTGTGTGTGTGCGTGTGTGTGTGTGTGTGTGTGTGTGTGTGTGTGTGTAGAAATGGACAAGCTGATTCTAAGGTGTATATGAATTCGCCACTATGGGAGAACAAAGTGATTTTATCTTTTGTGATTTTATTTTAATGGTACACAAGCCTGTATAAACCTATAGTAAAAAAAGATAGTGTGATATTTGCAAAAAGATAAACAAATAAAATAAGAGAATGGACTATGGATTCCAGATGGTGGAGAAAGGATGGTTGAAGTAAAAAAGGAGTTTTAGGAGCCAAAACTTCTAGGATATTGTGGGCTTTACCTGCAAGGATTTTGCCTTTACTCTAAGTGAGATTGGAAGTCAGTGGAATACTCTTAATATAGTGACAAAACCTTATTCATGTTTTAAAATGATCGCTGGCTGTTTTGCTAAGAACAAATGATAGAGAAGACAGAGATGAAAGCAGGGAGAATGGTTTGAAGGCTAGCATGGTAGTCATGTTGAGGTTTGCACCATTGAGTTTGGTAAAAGGTAGTCAGATTTTGAATTCCTTTGGAAGAATTTTTTTTTTAAAGATTTTATTTATTTATTTGACAGAGAGAGATTACAAGTAGGCAGNGGTTTGGTAAAAGGTAGTCAGATTTTGAATTCCTTTGGAAGAATTTGCTGGTGGATTGGGTAACATGAGAGAGAAACCAAGGACCACTCCAAAGTTTGGATCCTGAGCTACAGGACTAGGCAAAACATAAATTACTAAACTAGGAAATACTCTGGGAAAATAGTGAGTGGGAAATCAGGAATTCCTTTTTAGATAAAGTAAGTTTGAAATGTCTGTTAGATATATTCAAATGAAGACATCAAATAAAAAGTTATTAAATATCTGAATCTGGAGTTCAGGGAACATCTATAACTTGGAAATCATTTAATATAAATTTGTGTTTAATCCCATGGTATAGTTTCTCACCTAGGGAGTAAGAATGTGTAGCTTTGGCCCTGGGTCACTTCATAACTGGAGGTCGTATCCGTTCTGACAAAAACCACTCCTACCTCAAGAAGAATGAAGATTTGGAATTGGCCATTGGTTTTGACAATGTGGAGAGCACAGTTACTTGCACAAGAGTTGTGTTGGTGTAGTGGTGAGGACAAAGGGCTGACTTGAATGAGTTTAAGAAAAAAGTAGGTTTGAAAATGGATTTTTATCATTAGATGATATTGACGCACATATTTAATTTTCAAGGTGTTAAAAAAATCACGTGGCTTTGTAACAATAGTTTTGTTCTCAGGTGACATCTACTGATGTGTTAAGGAGCAAAAAGGCATGATTTCTGTAACTTAAATTTAAAATAGTCAGTAAAAAATACATCTAGTGGGACAGATAAAGCAAATGTGGCAAATAACACATAATAGATTTAATAAAAAGAATTAGGGACAACAGCAAGTTTTTCTTGATAGGAATTTGATGTAAAGGAGTGGAAAGAAAGAAGACGTGGATAGAAAGGGATGTTAAAGAGAAGATCTTTAAATATGAGTAATATGACATGTTAGACTTGTGGGAAGAACCCAGGAAATGTAAAACTTGTCCTTGCTGTGAGAGAGGTCTCGTGGTTAAAGCAAGAAGTCCGATGTGATGGAATTCTGTGCTCAGGAAGAGGCATTAGTCTAATTTTTATTTTCTTCATGAATTTCTCCATGCCTTCTAAATTTCCTATAATACATACATATATCCCTATCACATTGTGGTGTCTGACATAAATCCTACTTTATAACATTAGATTATGTAAATTTCTCTATATTTTATCACCTGTAATACATTTAAAGGCACAGGAAACACAGAAGTAATTTTTTTTAAGTGGAAACAAAAGTAAAACAGATCTGACAACAAAATATAAAAAAGTGCCAAATCATATATTGTGACATTATGATATGCAAGGTGAAAGCATGTCGAGAGTGCATTAGATAAAATCATTTGTGGCTAAAGGACAGACTGGGGAAGAGCAAAGGTATGCAAACTCCTAGCCCCTGAGTCACATCCAGCCCTCTGCCTGTTTTTGTAAAGTTTTACAGGGACACTGCTACCCTCATTCATTCACATATTGGCTCTGGCCGCTTTCACACTAAGACAGCAGAGTTGAGCATGTATGCCACAGGAAACGTAAAATACTCGCTATCAGGCACTTTATAGAAAAAACCTCTGTGAACAATAGAACCTTGCTATTCCAAATGTAGTCTGGGACTGACAACATTAGCACCACATGGTTACATATGAGAAGGGCAGGATCTCTAGCTCCACCTCAGACTTACTGAGTCAGAATCTTTCATATTAACACACTGTCCTGGTGATTCAAAGGCACGTTAAAGTTATAGAAGCTCTTACGTAGAGGGCATCCTGAGGTAGAAAATATATTTTCTTCCTGTGCTCAGGTAAAGAGACTGGAGTTCTTTGTCAGCCTTACCACCAATGTTCTCTTGGTTTATCATCTAATAATATCAGATACAATGTTTCAAACTTCTTGTTATTCAGTCTGATCATTAGTGGCTGAAAGCCTCAACAGAAAGAAGTGATAATTTTCCTAGGGTTGTTGGTTACTGGAAGATTTCCTGACACTTGCCACCCAGATTGAGCTAGTGAATGTTGTTCAACCTTAATTGCTCCAGCTCTTAGGCTTTGCAAATTCACCAGGTTGAGTTCCAGAATCGAAAGAACTGCTCTCATCACATTTAGATTCCCTATCCTGGTCCCTGTCCCCTCAAACATACATAAACACAAAGTATGCAGCATTCCAGCCAAAGAGCTGTAGCTGAAAAGGCAAAATCAGAATTTGAACAGGTACATCTAGATCAGTTTTTAATTATCCAATGGGAAGTCAAGACTACCACCTTTATTTGATTTCAGAGTGTGATATAAAATATAATAGCAAATTTACCTTCCTCATTATATTCTGTGAAGATCCTATTTTAATTGCATCACTGTGTAGAGTACATGCTAATTGGAAGTTTCAGAGAGAAGCAGAAAAACAGATTATTTCAATACATAAGTAATTAAATTTAAAATAAATATTTATTGAGCTCTATGCAGGACAAGGTAGTGAGCACATGTTATAGAATCCTCAAAGGAATAATTAAAAGTTAACAGGTTTATCTTATAAGTGTGAAAATCGTATATATTGGAATTATTTTCAAACCCTGTTTAACTCTAAGAATACAAGAAAATTTAAACTTTATTTAGTATATTGCAAAACCTTAGAGTTGTGAGTTTTTCCTAAACAACTGGACTAAATTAGGTATTTTTAAGTCAAAATACTAATTTAGAGTAGTGACTTTTTTATATCTTGCAAATGAAATTAAAAAAATATTTTTAAAATTTTAAAAATATTTTTAAATTTTTTTTACCTTGGGTAAAGGGAAGAGTGACATGGCTGCACCTTGGCTGTGACTATGAAGACACAAAGCCCTAAAACATAAAGAAAATTTCAGTACCTAAAATAAAAATGTACTCTTTAGAATCAATTTTATCATGTGTTTAATTTTAATTATAAGTAATTTAACAATAACTTTTATTTTTATTTCTAAGATTTAATGATAAACTTGAAAAATACAATTAAGTTCTATTAAACAAGTTAAATTGAAAAATCATATGCTTCACCTTGTCTAGAATTCTCTGGGGTTTCTTGTATTTTAATTACCCATTTTCATGTTACGCTTTGTTTATTTTCTTTTCAGTTGATTCCTATGAGACCTTTGTATTTTTTAATATAATTTAAATATCAAAAAGCAGGGAATAAAGCTAAAGTATGAAATGGTGGCATATTTAAACTTAATCTAGGTCCAGGTGAAAAAATTACAAAAGTGAAATGTCAACTTGGCAACTCTGGTTTTTCTGAGGTACACAGAGTTGTAGAACTCCTTGAATGTTAAACCCAGAAGAAGGAGAGAACTACGGTCCAGGCTGAGGCTACCACGTGTACACGTCAGTTTCAACAAGGCTTTATATGGCAGCCATTAAGTCCTGAGCATTTTGGAAAAGGAGAATTTTAATTTTAACTTTTATTTATTTATAAATTTCATAATATTCAATGTTGTGTGTACCATCCTTGGACCCAGGATAAATGTTTGCCTTCTTAGAATTTGTATTCTAGTGAGTACCAGTGGTGGGTACTTATACCATCACCTAAATACATCATTTATACTGATGCTAATGGTGAACCGTACTTTGAAGATCATGAAGCTGAAGTCAAATTTGTGTCATGGCAAGAGTTATGTGAATGAGTGATCACGTGGATTGCCTAAGGAAAGACATTTCCTGGCATAGAGAAGACGAGTGGAAATGGCCCTAGAGCGGGCATGAGCTTGGTATGCTTGTGGAATGATGAAAATCATATCACTGAGATGCTTGAAGGGACAACAGGAGAAAACAAGGTCAAAGAAACAGGCAGGACTCAGATCATATCAGACCCTACATAAGACTTCTGGGTTGAATTTCATGTGTGACTGAGATGCATTGGAGGCTGCGAGAAAGACATAGAATAATTTGATTTATATTTTTAAAATCAAATCTGGCTGCTTTATACTGACTAGGGAGCGGAGAGCAAAAGTGTAAATGGGGACAAAAGTAAAAGAGGGAGTGCGTTGTTTCCTCAGACAGGAAAAGAATGGACTGGAAGGTGGTGAGACCTTACACTGGGAAGATCCTGATGATGGGACAGATAATTTGGGTTGGAGCAGGATTAGGGAGAAGGTCTGGGTGTTTGTCCTGACCGCTAGGGAGAGGAGCGTGCCATTTAGTGAGACTGGGGAACATTAGGAGGACTAAGTTTGAGGAAGAAAATCAGAATTTCTATTTTAAACATGTTCTGTTGGGCTCTCATTATTCCTCAAGTGGAGTTTACAATTCTAGGACTCTGGTATAAGAGCTGAGGTGAACGAAGTCATCAAGAGTATAAACTGAGGAGAGAAACAATCTGAGGCCTGAGACATGAGGAAAGGGAGAGACTCAGCAAAGTGACAGCAAATACGTGACACAGGAAGTAAACTATAGAGGTGACTTAAAAACATACTGCGCAAAAATAAAGTTTAAAAAAAAAGAAAAACTTTCTCAAGAAATAGAAAGAGATCAAACTGTCAAATGCTGCTGAGGTTGAACAATGTGAGCCCAGCAAGATGAATATTAGATTTGGCAAGTGGATGTCGTGAGTGACCTTGAAAAGAGAAGTTTCTGTAGAGCAAAGGAGCAAATTCCTGACGGAGATGTGTAAAAGAAAGAATGAGGGATTTCCATTTCTAGTCATATGGTTGACTAGATTTTGCAGAAAAACACTTCCTAGAGAAGAGCACCTGAAATAGCTGCCTAAAATCTAAGAAACATCTCTTTTTAAACATGGCTGACCTGTCAGTAAAGTGAGAGAAGCAACAAAACACAAGAAACAGGAAAGAATTATGATTACAAGGAAGTATACCTTGAGAGCACAGCTCATTCTGGAAACCTAAAAACATGGGTTTAATGACCTACAAGCATTAGGAGATGAAAGAGAAATCTTGTGGTCTATGCAAGCTGAAAGTCAGGTGAGGGATCTATAAAGTCAAGATACTCTCAATGGATAGATCAGAAAAACATTCGCTTCACTCCAAAAACAAAGACTTGTTTATTTTGAACTTGGTCACAGACTTATATCCTCAGGGGAAAGAGTTAGTATATTTCAGTTATATGCAGAACAGTCCTATTATGTTAGGTAAAAGTATGACTTTGTTATTGTCTTTATCTGGAGATTAAACATAGATAAAGGAGATGTATACAGGTACCAAACTGGCAAGGGATGAAGTTGTAATTTTTAAAATTTTTTAAAAACTTTTTAATTTATTTTTGCACATGCATGAGAGAGAGAGAGAGAGAGAGAGAGAGAGAGAGGGAGGGAGAGGATGCATGAATGGAGGGAGGGGCAGAGGAAGAAGACTCCCCGCTGAGCAGGGAGCCCGATGCAGGACCCTGGGATCCTGACGTGAGCCAAATGCAGATTAACCAACTGAGCCACCCAGGCGTCCTGAATTTGTGATTTAATTTTGTATCTCAAATTGGCTAAGCTAAGGTGCCCAGATAATTGGTCATATGTTATTCTGGATGTTTCTGTGAAGGTGTTTTCTGGATGAAATTAATGTTTAAATCAGTGGATGTTAAGTAAAGCAGACTGCCCTCTATAATATTGGGTGGGTTTTATCAATCTACTGAAGGTTTTAATAGGAAAAAACAGATCTCTGAGCAAGAAGGAATTCTGCCTCTAGACTGCCTTTGGATTCAGGCTGCAACATGAACTCTTCCAAGGACTTTTCCAGACTGCTGGCCTTCCCTACAGATTTTAGACTTGCCAGCCCCACAACCATGTAATCCAAGTCCTTAAAATATCAATCTGTTGATGGAGATGATAGAGATAGATACATAGATATATACACAGATACATAGACAGATAGATATAGATAACAGAGAGAGAGAGCAAGACAGAGATAGAATGAGTAATCCAGTAGATTACCTAAGGAAAGAAGTTTCCTAGCATAGAGGAATTGGAATGGCCCCTAGATCAGGGATGGGCTTGGAGTGTTTCAGGGGTGATGAAAATCTTTATAATCTCATGAGCTTGTGAAGTTTGAGGAGTTGTGAAAGCTTTTTACAGATGTTTATGTATATACATACACATCTCATTGATTCTGTTTCTCTGGAGAACACTAATATAATACTAACATTTATACAAAAGAAGCCAAAAATTCCAAGATAAAAGGATATCCACAATATAATAAATCTATAAATCTGAGGTGTAAATAAATAAATACATAAATAAATAAGTTTCATAGTCGTTAGAAAAAAATTTCTCCAGATGAATAATAGAGTGATAACTGACTTCTCAAAAGCAATAGGAAACAAAATGAAAGCAAATAAGATTTCCAAATAAATAGTAAATTTAAATCAATAAATAAAATGTCTTGAAAGTCCTGAAAACATAGCAGTGAATACGGTACTGTTTCTTTCAAAATTATAATTTGAGGAAAGACTAAAAAACCATTAGAAGAGGGGGAAAAAAATCCTGAATGAGCTTACTACCAAAAGATCTTCACTGATGGAAAGTCTGAGGGATATACCTCAGAGGGAAAAGTGGGGATGGGGAGATGTTCAAGGAAGGAAATCTGTAAAATATTAGAAGAAATGGTGAGAAAAGTAAATTGTAAACTTCCTGATAACCCCAAATATAGCTAATTAAATAGTAGTAATGATACCTAACTTGTGTACTTAAAAATAATTAAGACAAAACAAAGAATTTGACAACCACAGCAAATGAGTCAGAAGGGAGTTGGTAATAATAGCAAAGCCATTTTTCAAGATGACAGTAAAGATGTTGATGTGACTACATTAATTTAAACATGCAGACAAAAATTTCTAAGAAGACTAGAACATGGAGCACCTGAGTGGCTCAGTGGGTTAAGTATCTGCCTTCAGCTCAGGACATGATCCCAGGTTCCTGGGATGGAGTCCCTCATCAGGCTCCCCGCTCAGTGGGGAGTCTGCTTCTCCTTCTGCGCCTCACCCCTCTTGTGCTCTCACTCTCTCTCTCTCTCTCTCTCTAATAAATAAAATCTTTTTTAAAAAAGTGACTTCTCAAATATCTTGGAGAAAAAAAGAAAAAGAAGAAGACTAGAACATGTACATTTCCATCCAGCAGGGAAATGATTTTGAATAAGAAACGAGAGTGGGTGAAATGGAAAGCACAAAGTAAGCTGATAAAAATGAATCTAAGCATAGCAGTAACTAAAATCAGTTTTAGGTAACAAAATTCAACTGAAAGTTTTAAAAATAAACAAAAGTCAGCAATGCATTGTGTATAAGAAACATTTTTCAAAATAAGGATTCATAAAGAGTAAAAATTAAAAGATAAAATTTAAAAGTGAGTACAATTAGGGGACTGAAACACAAAGGTCTTGGGATAAGGGACGTTTAATAGAATGAAAAATTATGATAAAACAGTAACTATAAAAATGTAATGAGAACTGTAGAGAGTCACAAGGGCAGAAGAAAACATACAAGAAAGGGTTGATTTGGAAGGGCAAAGAGTACCTCAAGGTTGGCTTTCAGACCTTTTTGAAGAAGGTGTGGGTGTGGCCCATGGAAGGTGCAAAAGTTTGCTGGATTTCTATTTCATTTATCCCTAAGCACTAATGAAGCACAGAGAGTCACACAGTATCAGGGGTACAATTGTGACCATGTAACTAGAGAGACAGCTTTGCCCACACTGAGCCTACAGCATAATGTTTGGCCTTCCATAGGGGTAACAATGTAACACTCCAGAATCAATACTCCCATGTTGAAGACCAAACCAAACCAAACCAAAAACAAATCCCTTATTCTCTCATTTACTTTAAACATCACAATTTCTTTATTTTCACTAAATCACTTTTTCCTCTTGAAACACCTCTGTTTCTTTACTGTATATCATTTCTAAATTCTTTTGCATGGGTTTAGCACATGGAACATAATAAAACTCAAAATTAAAAGGAGACTAGTTTTATCTTGGCCATTCTTGCAAAATTTGTCTTTTAATGGAATTGAAGTACATTAACTTTTGTATCCAAGCAGTTCCTTCCAAACCTACATTTGTTCTGGGATTTGTGCTTTTCCCCTCCTCCTATTCCATCCTGCTATATACACATAATCTTAATTGAAGAATTCTTGATTTTTCCACCAATTGAAACACGAAGTAGAACAACTTTTAAGATATTTGATGTGGGAGGGCACTTTTAAACTAGCATCCATGCTAACCCAATGGGATTCTAAGTTGTTACCTTTGAGTTCAGCTTTCAAAGGATGTATATGAATTACCTGAGAACAAAATGAAAAAGACTCAAGAGGTGGGCTAGGTAATCAGACTCTCACCAGGTGGGGGGCGGCGCAGGGGGGTTAAGAATTGAAAGCCTTCCTAATATCAATCTCTTTCACTTCTTTTATGTCCCTTTGCCTATATAACGCCTCTGTGAGATATATTCTTTACAAACCTATGTATTGTATCTCAGACTTTTCTAGGTGATCACTGGATTGTGTGCTAATTATTCCATTGTCTTGAGTGATTCACAGAGAAACTACCCCATCCGTGACTTACAAAACAACTTTCCTTCCTTAAAAAAAAAAAAATGGAAACGACAATCTCTTCCTCAGTTCTCGCATAAATTATCAGAAGAATGAACTTTTATTCTGTCCCATTTTTGAAGTAATTTTATTTTAAAGCTAAAGCAGTTGAGATGTCTGACTTTCTCTATTTTTCTTTGGTTCTTTTTTGAAAACCATTTAAGTCAGAAAGTTACCTATTTTTTTTTTCCCTGAAACAAGTTAGATAATAAAAGTAGCAACCAGGTGTTTACTCTCTGCCAAATGCCAAGACTTTTACTACATGATTCACGTACATTAAACTTAATCCCTTTAACATTGCATACAAGTATTATCATTCTCCTTTTATAGTGAAGAATCTGAAGTCCATAAAAGTAAAGAAACAAATGAGAGAGAGAGCTGCAGAATCTCATGCTTTCTCTCTCTGCCGGTTTCCATGTTCAAATTACTCTGTTACCAATTCTTCCTCATAATTCTTCTTCTTTTTTTTTAATCACCTTCACTCAAAATATGAGAAAAAATGTTTACATTTTTTATCATAATTTCTCTATTAACAGCACATGCATAACAACTTTAATACTTTTAGTCTTTAGTAGTTTACACTTAAAGTACTCCTTAGAATGTATTTACTTATTTTTTTATAATATGTTATAAAGAGGAATATTGTGTCTACCTGCAAGGAACATTCATCAGCATTTTGTAAAATAACCTAAGGGAATGTAATCCGTGTGACTGAGTGACCTACAATTTCTTTGAGGCTCAGTTTCCTCCTCTAGCCATTAGAGGAGGCGGCCTTCAGAGTCTGAAATCCATTCTAGTTCCAGGATTCTGTGTTGTTTTGTATTTCCTTCCTTGAAAGCAGGGAGTTGTTTTCATTATAATCATAAAAGGTGATCTCATAGGGCTTGACCTAGTGCAGCCAAACTACTGCATATGGAGCGATATGTAGATGCAGCCTGGTGGACGAGGCTACCAATAACTGACAGCAGTCCAGGACCTTTATGTGGATCTTTGCCTTTCACACAGCGTGTGGGCAAGTGGAGAAAGGTGTATTTTTTATTTGATCAGTCCAGAGCACAGCTATGTTTGGTGCTCTCATTGCTCTACTTAAAATTCTCTTATGTTCTTGTCAAAAAAGTGACCTGTTCTATTTTATATATGAAAGCTTCACATTAAAAGAATATGAGGTAGCAAATATCTTTACTGAAGCACTGTTGGCAGCTGAAATCACTGACAACTTCCTGGCTGTGATTCATAATCTATATTGGTGCCTTTGAGACAGCAGTCTATTGATTTTTCCCTGTCTATAATCCAAGACCATATACAGAGCTTGTTAGACATCTGTGGGAATATAAACTGAGTTTTGATACAAGTTAGGAAGGTTCTCTTAATGGGGCATGCAGTTTTTGTCTTAGAGAAAATCTTTACACAACTGTAATCTTGGTGAACTTTGTAAAAACAAACTATTCGATATAAGTTAGGTTGCAGGCTTGGAGTAGAGAACACTGTGAGGTTTTTTGTTGTCATTTTGTTTTATTTTGGTTTTGTTTCATTTTGTTTTTTGGATTTTTTTCTTTTCGTCTGGAGTTTAAATAAAATAATTTTCTCTAGTAATTACTACACTACCTATTAAATAATTATTGGGCTTTTGCTCTTTATTGGATCTCAGGATAGTTTTTATTTGATGAAACTAATTAGAGTAGATTTCAAGTACTTAAGGGAGATAAATGTAGGGCATAGATCTAAACAAAACTGTTTAAACAGTCCTATGGAATCAGCCATCAAGCCATTTCTGAAGAAATGAAAAGGATTTATCTATGTCAAAAGTCTTCTAAGCTGTGAAAAATCTGTAACTATTTCTAAATCATTGCATATTTATCTGACCAAGAAATAAATACAAATGGCTTTTTTTTTCCAAGTAGATGTCTTAGGGAGAAAAAAGAAAAGTATAGTTTTTTCCCTGAGGTGGTTTCTAAAGTAACAGAGTAAATAATGCTTATCTAATCCTTCCACTTTAAAAGGAGAAGCCATATTACAAAGTCAAATGTATACACATTTCAGTACAGAAACTGAATTTAAAAAATGCTGTTTGAAATATACTTATTAAAATGTTGGACATGGGGGAGCCTGGGTGGTTCAGTTGGTTAAGCGGCTGCCTTCGGCTCAGGTCGTGATTCCAGGACCCTGGGATCTAGCGCCGTATCGGGCTCCCTGCTCAGTGGAGAGCCTGCTTCTCCCTCTCCCTCTGCCTGCTGCTCTGCCTACTTGTGCTCTCTCTCTCTCTCTCTCTCTCTCTCTCTCTCTGTCAAATAAATAAAATCTTTAAAAAAAATGTCGGACATGCTTACAAACTAAAATATATCATTTCTGGATAAAATTCACCTAAAATGTGCTATTTGTGCTTTTTATGTAGCACTCATTCCAATTTTATTTTTGGTCATTGATTTCATTTTAATAAAAATAGCATCTGATATTTACAGATAATACATTATGTATGTGTCAAGAACTCTATTAAGTGTTTTTATTGTGGAAGTTCAGAGGGGACGAGAAACTCAAGCAGCACGTGGAGAGCTGGGAGAACACAGCTTTATTAACGTTGGCGGGCCCAGCGGAATCCTTTCACAAAGGCTGAGCACCCGGTTACGATTCGGGAGGATATTTATAGGCAAACTAGGAATTTTTCGCAGGATCTCACCGCTGATTGGCTTGGCCCGCACAGCAGGTCTTTGTCTATGCGGGAGTGACTTGGTAGAGGAGTGCCAAGTTATCCCCGGGGGCTCCTCATCTCAGTGAGGCAGCCATTATGGACTTTTCTGCCTCATTTTATTTGAGTTGCTCATTGGTTCCTCACAATAATCCTGAAATGGGAATAATAATGCTATTATATGAATATAATATAATACTAGTAATATAATAACATATTATATTAAACATAATATTGCAATGTATATATTAACATAATAATAATGCTATATTATTATGGTTATTATCCCTATTTCAGATATAGACAATGAGGCACAGAGATGCTAAATAGCTTATCCAAGTTCACACAACCAGTAAAGACTGGAATCAAGATTCAGACCTAGGCAGTAAAACTCAAGATCTAAAATTCTTAAACCCTGCTAGTCTACTTTCTGTTATTTTGAGCTACTTGAGGGTAAGGATTTATATTAAATCACCTTTGTATAACCTGTGGTATCTAACATATTACCTTATATATACATAAGCAACAAATACATATTAATATAAATTGGATCTCAGAGAAAATATGTACAAAAAGGAAAATTAACTTAGAGAATAATTTGTATTTGATCCTTATTCACTATCTTAGTGACCTGAGACACAGCACTTTAGAGTAATGTTTCTCACTTTCTTTAATCAGTGCCATATTCCAATCAAGCTTTCCATCTCAACTTGTCTACCTTCTGCAAATCCTCTAAATAATAATAACATATTTTTTGAAGTTTTAATAATGGGAATAATGGGAATTGTGTTCCATATATATTTAAAATATGATGTCATCGTATCCTTCTGGCTGAGAATCACTTATTTAGCTTCTTGACATATACCTTCTCATATGTATACTTGTCTACTATTACAAATGTATCCATGAATTTTTTGTATGTTAAATTATCTGTTGAAGGATAAAAATATACAAAACATCTTAATGCCTAATATTTATTTTATGCTAAAAAATGTAAGTGCAATAAAATTTAAAAAATAAAAACAGGACACAGCTGAAATTCATCAAAAAGCTGAACAGAACAAACAGACCTTATCTAATGCAAAAAAGAGTAAACGGGTGGGGGGGTGTGGATAACAACAACAGCAAAAATTGCACTGCCACAGAAAGAAAATGAATGCTTCCAATTAAAAGCCAGTTTCTGAAAATTATTCACCACAGGAACCAGAAAAAATAATTTTAGAAAACTATTTTAAACTCTCCGTGGGACTTAAGAAATCTCAGTGAAATAGATGTGTGAAGCTATAATAAGAGAATGGATGGAGATGAAAAGGCCAATTGATGACATGAAGAGGAAGAAGTGAGAAATTTAAAAATACGTATTTGAGTAAAATTAAAAGCATAGAAGCAGAATCAAAATCTTAATTTGAAAAACTCTTAAGTTAAGGCAATGAAGAGTAAAATGATATATAAAAACAAATAATAATAATAAAGCAGCCTATATAACGAGACTAAAAGAAATTTGATAAACCTAACTAAAATAAATATCTCAAAACATATCAGAATCCAAGAGTGACAAAAGAATAAATGGAAATATGAATAAACTAAATCAGCAGAAAGATTACAACAGAGAAATAAAGATACATAAAGATACCAGGCTAACATGGTTTTGTAAGTGAGTGTTACAAACTGTCGAGAAATAAATAATCCCTATCTTATGAGTTTCAACAGAAAACAATCATAACAATTAGCTAACCTAATTCTCCAGGGCTGGGAAAAAAGGCATGGTGAGGCAGTACTTATCCCAGAAAGAGAAAAACAGTTCAACATCAGAAAGTTATAATTCATCATTACAATGAATTAAGAAAATTGCATATGTGTAAAATATTCACTATATTTACTATAAAATGTTATATGTACTAGTAAAATACTAAATATTCTGTAACTTTAAAATCTATAAAGTTTAAAAATTATAAAGTTTGGTAAAGGTAAAAAACCTATTTATGATTTTTTAAAAGATCACAGCACATGAAGAGTACAAAGAATGCAAGACAATTTCTTCAAGGTCCATCCCACCAAAACTGGCAGCAAAAGTCATACTTAGTGACCAAACTTTAGTCACTTTCCTTTTAAGATGGGAATGAAGGCAATGATAATATTCTCACTACTCTTTTATTATAGTACATTATTATATATCCCCTATAATAATGACAGAGATAGAGAGGTTAAAAAGTGGAATTAAAAATGAGACCGAGGGGGAAAAAAAAAAATTAGTCCCAGTTATTTAGCATTCCTGACAAGACTGTGAAAAAGCATATGCTACTGATTCCTTCTCTGAACTCTGGAGAAACGATTAAGGGAACAAACTAGAAATCTCTGAGGCTCAGATGGCTCCTCTGAACTAGCACATGTGGAATCAGGACAGAGTGGTTAGAGTTGCTGGATACAGCCATCAATTTTGCACAATGAGCAACTCCAGAGAACGCTATTCACATAATCTATGGTGTGCAAGATACCTCCTAACTTTATGTAAACCCAGACACCTGGAGAGAGGGTCTGCAATTGGGAGCAGAGGCTGAATGACCATGTTCCTAGAGTATGAACTGGAGAGAAGCAGTTTGATTTTCTTCTCTTTTTCTTCACCCACTGTTACCTGTGCCAATAATATCCTGCTCCATTCCTGCAGCAACATACAGTAATGGCTCATAATTCTTATGTAGCTGTCTAGATCAGGACAGTACAAAAATGTACCAGAGTGAGAACCTGGGCAAAATAACCATATTTCTTGGGCATTCCCTCCATCACCCTTTCATCTCCAGGCAGTCAAGGCTGGTGGAAAGAGACTGCCCTCCAAAGGCTGCTTCCCATTGAGGATGTGAAGGGGAGGTGGTGGGTGAAAGAACTGATTACCTGGAATTCTGCTGTACATGAGCGTCTCCACTCTAGAGATCAACTTCTTCTGTCTGTGTGCAGCAGAGACTAGGGTGTGACCTTCTAACTATCCCCAAACATTTTCTAGGACAAAGATGCCTCTGCCCAACCAAAAACCTATTTCTGTAAGCCAAAATAAGGAAACACAATAAACCAAGCAAAATATAAGATTTGAAGCAGAAGTACTGAAAAGATGGACCAAGAATATAAGTTCGATGATTTACTAACATAGAAATGAAAAAATATATACTAGCAAAAAAACAAATGAAAACCATTAGCTGTGAAAATTAGATGTGAAATATTGAGCAGTTGATATAGCCTCTTATAAAGAGATATAAGTTGTTCTTATTTGCAGATGATATGAACATCTACTTACAAAGTCCAGGAGAATCAATGAACTAATAAAAGAAATATGAGATTTCAATAAGGTTGCCAGATACAAAATCAACTACAAAATTAACCATCTAGAAATTATAACAGATAATAGGATTGTCTAAAAACTAGCCTAACCATGAATGTACATGTCTTTTATGATGAATACTTTAAGACTATTAAGGAACATTAAAGAAGAACTAAATACTGAAAAGAGACATGATGTTCATGGATGGCAAAACATAACATAATATAGATGTCAATTCACCCTAATTAATCTATAAATTCAAGTAAATTATAATAAAAACCCCAGCAGGATTCTTGACATTACTTAATAAACTGGTTCCAAAATTTATATGGAAGAACAAAGTTTCACTAATAGATGAGGCAATTAAAAAAATTAAAGAGAGATAACTTGTCCTACTGGATATCAAGACATAGAAAATCAACCCTAGTACATATCCCACAGAAATGGTGGTGTGTATGGTAACAGTGGCTTTAAGAACAAGGAATTGAAGATCATTTGGATGACTAAATAAGTAAAATAGAGAATGTAATATGCCTGGCATGGGCATATAATGGAATAATTTTCAGCAATCAGAGTTAATGAGCTATTCTCACATATAGTGATATCATGTGTCTCAGAAACGTGGTGTTGAATGGGGAAATGGAATAAAAATTATATCAAAATCCTATTTAGTATATTTAAACACATAACCAAACAATGCTATATTTTATAAGAATACACATTCTAATCTAAAGAAATGCTTGAGTAGATGTTTGTGGGCTGTAGTAGATAGATGATGATGTATATTTGAAGGGAAGAAAAAATAATAAATTAAAAACAAGGGTTTTGAATTAACAAAATATCAGTGTGTCATGAATGAGGAACATGATTAATTTAAATCTATACATCTGAGTTCTAAAAAGTAAAATAAAATCAATGAAATGAGAGACAAACTTGAGTCTCCTTCAAATTAAAGAGAAAACAGAAGAGAGGATATAGAATATAATTGACATTGAAGATAAAAATAGGTATGCTCCTGATAGAAGCTTTAACATTTTGTTAAAAGCATAATAAAGATATAATTGCAATGAGTATTTCTAATTGAAAAATAAAATCCTAAGTATGTAACTAAAATGATTATAAAATATTCCAGGGACCATCAGGGGAAAAAAAAGACAGTTATGTATTGCTGTGTTACAAATCAATGCAAAAATTAGTAGCCAAAAACAACAAACATTTGTTATCTCACGGTTTCTGTGTCAGGAATCTGGCATAGCTTTACTAGGGGCCTCTGGGTCACGCTGCGAGGCAGGTGGGACAGCAATGATCTTAAGGTATGAATGGGCTGGAGAACCCAATTCCATGGTCACTCCTGTGGTTGTTAGTAAAATGGACCTCTCCACAAGGGTGCCTCATAAGGCAGCTGGCTTCACCCAGATTGAGACATAACCCCGTGTGTGTGTGTGTGTGTGTGTGTGTGTGTGTGTGTGTGTGAGAGAGAGAGAGAGAGAGAGAGAGAGAGAGAGAGAGAGAGTGTGTTGAGCATTTCCTTAATTTCTGGCACTACAAGACTCATTCTGTATAACTCCTGCCACAGTTCTAAAGTCAGCCATTTCTTCAAGGAAAGAAATGGCTTTGTTTGGTTTGTTTTAAAGGACAGTGGTATTAAAAACCCAGATCTGGGCACTAGGTGTGCTTCTTACTGGGGAGTCATTTCTTTTAGGCTCTCTCAGCTGGCAGAGCAAAGAAGTAATGTGACTCTACTAGCCCATGTATATATAAGTATCAATAAATATTTCTATATATAATCACCTATATCTATATTAACCATGATTTCTCATAATATCTCCAACTCAACCTGTTACCACATAGGTCATTCTAGGCTCTTCCCCTCGCTCACACACCAATTCCCACCCCAAAAATGAGAAACCTGTGTCTCACGACCTGCCATCTATTTACTTAATTGGTCCATTCCAGTATTCATGTATAGGGGATTCATGTATATTACTCTCTGGGAGACAACTTTATCAGAGAACAGTGGTTTTATGTAGTTTCTGAAACAATCAGAGCAACAAAACAAGCAAAATTATGTTTTATACTATAACCCAAAATGTAAGATAAATACCTGTGAATCCATGTTGATACAAATAAATGATTGAATAAATTAATAAATTAGGCAGAGACACGAATCTCCTGTGCAGAGGAATTCCAAATAAATTATGTAGATCCTTTACCTTAAAGTTGGGAAAGCACAACTTCCCACTTTTCAAGTGTAGGCTGCACATAGGGATTTCCTTCCAAAGTGCACAATATAGAAAGGGGTGGAGAGTAACTTTACAGTGGAGAAATCTGACAGACACTACTTCAGCAGGTGATCAAGATCAACGTCAACATACATGAGTCATGTTGATAGTATGTACCCACGATAGAATGTGATGAAAATAACACTTTACCTCTGTGATGTTCTTCCTAAAAACCCACACCTCTAGTCTAATTATAGACAAAACATCAAAATCCAATATTGAGACATCCTACAATGTATCTGAACAGTACTCCGAAACCATAAAGGCCATCAAAAAGAAGGAACTTCTGAGAAATGCCACATTCAACAGGAGCCTATGGAGACATGATGACTAAATGTAACACAATATGCTGCATAGGATCATGAGGAGAAAAAAACATTAGATTAAAATTAAGGAAATTAAATCAAGTTTGGCCTGTAGTTCATAACGATGTACCAATTTTGGCTCATTAATTCTATTAAATGTACCATATTAAATAAAATGTTAATAATAGGGAAAATTTTATTGGGGGTATAGGAACTATATACTATCTGTTTAATTTTTCTGCAACTTAAAACTATTATGAAGAAAGCCAATATAAAAACATAAAAAATAAGTAATTTAGTAGATATTGTACACCTGGTACAATTTCACACATAGCAGGTGCTCAGTAAAGTTGAAACCAGTGGTTTTAGTTTCAGACAAGATTACAGAATAGCCTGAAATGAGGAAGAAGGAAGCTTCCTAAGTTGGCAAATTGTTAATCAATTCAGGTATTGAATTGCAGATTATATTATTTATGGAGTAGAGAGTTGTGCTGTGTTTGATTAGTTGCTCTGTAAATGTAAAGTGATTTTATACAAATTATTGATATTAATTTAATCTCAAAGAAATGTTTTGTTGTTGTTACTAATTCCTACTTTAAGCCATCTTCAAAGCCAACTCTCCGTGTAAAATAAAGTATTCTTCACAGGGATATCCTTAAACTAACTGTACGTTCACCTGGAGACAATATCACTTTTAGTGGGTAGAGAAGTATCTATGTGTGGTGGATGGGAGTTTGTGAAGGAAGAAATCCAAAAGTTAGGGTAGATTTCAAACAGAAGAACGAAATACGAAAAATTACTTCTAGCTATTAAATGATTGTAAAACTATTTTTTTGCTATATGCGGAGTTCCAGATATGCCCATGATGGTGAATTTATTTCCATCCTCAAATCTGATAGAAAGAGGGCACTTGATTAAAATCCCAATGATTTCTTCCTTCTTAGAGAAAACATTAAGTGGGATCACATGAAACCTTTGGATCCAATCTTATCCATTATTCTGCTCATTGGGGGACTTATTCTCAGTTCTTCATAGTCTTTTCAGTGGAGTTGCTATCTCATAATCTACCTATGAATATTGATGGGAGATTTAAGTTTTTTATTTATTATTTAAGAAGTTCTAGAATATCACCTATTGTGAAAACAACTCATGTTACATCAATGATATAATTAATTTGTACAAGAACAGAAGTTCAATTATGAGAAAGCTCCATATGAAAAGTATGACTGAATGTCAGGGGAATAGGAAGAAAGGGTACAATTTTAAAATACTTCTCTGTTGAAAGCTAATTCAATGTTTGAATTATTTAAGAATCTGAAAAATATTTAAAGTAGCAGTTCTTAGAAAATGTGTCGGCTTACCTAGAGGTGTAAAAATAAAGTGAAATTAATTCTCTCCCCATCTTTAAAATAATTAATATTAGTTGTCGCTTTAACTTAGAATTATACTTACTAATATGTGAATAACCAGGCATTTTTCATAAAGTTAACAGAGATTCAGTATCTCATGGATTCTGAATATCTTTTATCTTCAAGTGGAATTTACTTGGATCTCTAGCCATTTATAGTATGATAACAAGAAGCAATTTTGGAATATTATCCTAAGATCATATATTTCTTTAATGGTCACTATGAAACAGTACCATTCACGTCCAAGTCATAAATGTTGGCTGTTTCTGAATTTGTCTGCTTCATTGGGCACAAATGGGAAGAGCAGAGGGATTCAGCAAGGCTTCTATTCTTCAGAGATTAAAAAGACACGCTTTATTCTTTCTCTCTATAGTTAAACCGAGAGCATTCTTTTTTTTTCTTTTCTCCTTTTTAAAATTTTTTATTTTCAGTGCACTCAAGAGAAATCATTTAGCTTTTTTTCAAAACTGAGATTCACTAAGCGACAACATTTCTTTAACAACTTCTAATTATCTATCAAATATATGCCTACATATTATGTCTAACATCTAATCTCTTTCTAGATAGATAGATCTTAAAGAATTACAATATATAATTATATAAAGAGAGGGAGAAAGAGACAGAGACAAAGAGAAACAGGAAGAGACAGAGACAAAGAAAGCTGCTCTTTCTCTGTTGTGGTCTTGATCTGCTTTGTATATCTGTGAATACATTGCTATCTCTTATTGGCAACTTAAGTTTGTGTGCATTCTGCCACCTGCCACCACATTCACACTAAAAATAAGTCTAATTAACTCTTGATCCCTTACTGCTGGTCTAGGGCCATGCTGTTTGCTGTTGCATGTGATACATATGACATAATCCCCACATCAAGAAGCCTGTGATCATACTGAAGATGTAAGGCTTATATGCACACAACATAACAGATAGTACATTATAGTGTAATGAGTAGTATAGTGGGAGCTGAATGAGCCTCCTTGTACTCTCTTTTTCAGTGATTTCTCTTTTTATTCGTCTCTCTCAGATGCCTCATGTTTTCTTCTTCCCTCTTTTCTTATTTCCCTTTTCTTTGGTATGCAATTGCATTTCATTAGTGAGTTCAAAGGATATTGTACGGAAAAGTGTAGTCCTGAAAGTTCTGTGAAGTGCTGTACAGATTACAGTGTATATACTCACACACACATAGGCACACCTCTACTTACCAAATACAGTACGTGTGTCCATCCGGGGGAGGGACTGTCTGCCTCAAATGTAACGGCGTTAGCAGTCTCATGGTATGCTGGTGGCCACATGCCTCTTTTGAGTCAATCATTAAGGCTAGGGAAGGGGAGATGCTAGTGAATCAGGGCAACCAAGGCTCCATCCCACCCTCAAGCTGGGAGTAGAATCAGGTCTATCTAAGCAACATGAACTGGCTGTAGAGGATGAACTTCCACCCCAAAGTAAGGGATGTTAATGTAGTTCCTGAAACACTGAGTGCTTTTTTTTCTTAAGTCTACCTTCAAGTGGTTTGTTATTCTGCAAAAGATTCTCTTCTTCATACCCCTCTGTGCGTCCTCCCTTGCCACCCATCCCTATCTTCTTTCCCTGTCTTTGTGCACATGGATCTTCATTCCATTTCCAAATCCCTATGCTCTCACCCACTGATCAACTTTTGAATGTGCTTCTCCTTCTGCTTGGAATGATCTTCCTGCCCTTATCCTCTAATTCCCCACATCCAATTCTCTCTCTCTTTCCGTCTAGATGACTTTTTTTCATTCGTTTGGTCTCACATTAAAATACAGTTCTTCAGACTATATCCAGGCCCTTACATCCACTGCAGCCCACAGTCCCCATATTTTATTCTTTCATAACATCAATGCCCTCCTATAATGTACTTGTCACTGTATTAATATAAATATACAACTGATGGTCACCAGTGGGATTTTAAAGTGATGATTTTAAAGGACTGTATCCCCCTACCAAAATGACTTAAGCTTCAGGAAGGCGAGAACTTTGTCTTTTTTGTCCACTGCCGTATCCTGAACTCATAGGAGAATGTTTGCCATGGAGAAAGTGTGCTCAATATATGTCGTTGAGTGTATGAATGAATGCATAGTAGTGCTAATATTAATGAGAAAGTTAAGACAATTTTTCTGAAAACTATATATAACATTTCATAAGTGCAAGACTTTGTTTTTATCTTCCCGATTATTATTAGCTATGTCAACAATAAAGCTAACTCTAGGGCAAAGCAACAACTATTCATTAACATTTCAGGACTGAATAAAAAGGTAAAACGTGGTTATGGTGACTTTTATAGCATATATACATTGTTACAGGAGGAAACTGAGAAAACTTTAAACTATAGGGTAGTTTACTACCTAAAGTGATACTTGGACAAGCTGGTGAGAGTTGTATAACCACGACATTGTTGTTGTGTTAGACACCCCCAAGTTTGTCCTATAGTAAGATCGTTTGCACATCTGTATCATCATGGGATATCACCATAGAGATTATTTTGTATTTTTCCTCCAAAATACTTATTGCATTTACCTTATTGTTTTAACCATAACATACATTCTAAACTATATTTTACATTTCTGTTTTACATTGTGCATATTTATTGGTGTGAAAATTGGCATTTGTGCAGTTCTGTTTCAATGCCTGATTGCTTTCAGTACCAAGAAAAAGGCATTCTGATGTGAACAGGAGAGCTGGGTCCTCGGGCTCTCCTCCACCAGCAGCAGGGCCAGCCAGGAGACTGTGCCCTCTCTTGAATCTCTAGTCCCTGTCACGTGAACCAGGTCACATGGGAAGCAGGTCTTCCTGCTTTAATGTTCTAACATTGAGTGATCCTACGTGTGCTGTACCTTCACTAGGGATGCTTCTATGTAGAACAGAATACTTCTGGACTAAGTTGATTTGACATTTTGGTATTGTTTTCTCTGCCTTGTCATAAAAGACTACATTCTCCCTTTATAGAAATATGGCGAACTGGTCCCCACTTTCCCAAACTGTCGTACTGATAAAGCTAATCCCACATGAAATTATTTAGACAGATGAAGGATTTTTTATTTTAACTTTTTCCTATCTTAAAATTTTACCTATATATATATTTCACATTTAAATAATATTTATTACCTATATACAAAAAATATATATGAAAAATTATTATATCATACTCTTGATTGTATACATATTAATATTTTGGTTGAGGCTAAATTTAAGGTTAAAAAGTGAGTAAATCCAAAAAAAAGTGAGTAAATCCAATGAAAATCATTGAATACATATATTTAATTTATCCAATCCTAGTGATATTTGTATATGGCAAGAACTTTGAAGAACCTTCTCAAAAATCTAATGAACTGGAATCCTTGGTTATCTATGTCAGTCCTAAAACACCCAAAAGGAGCCTAACCTGTTAGCTTTTGGAAGCTTTCTACTTTCTCCTATACTCTTCTAATGTTGCTTTCCAAAGTTTCAGAGACCATCTTTGCTCTTTTGTGTCATCCAATCTTTCACTGAGACACAGAAGAGTTTGTTGATGATGTTTA
Organism: Ailurus styani; assembly: GCA_002007465.1. Classification (NCBI taxonomy): domain Eukaryota; kingdom Metazoa; phylum Chordata; class Mammalia; order Carnivora; family Ailuridae; genus Ailurus; species Ailurus styani. Next base: position 735,904 of record LNAC01000080.1, read on the forward strand.
TTTTGCCTATTTGTATGTTTGAATTTATCATTATTAAAATCCCTACTAGCCTTGCTTCATTGGAGAATATAACATGCATAGCCCCTTCAACATTAATAGGTTTTCTACACTACTGAATTTTACTGTGACTTTGCCCTATCTCTAAAAATTGATCTGACAGCATAGGCAACACCACCACACAGGAACTGACAGTCAGTGACAGTTACTGAGAGGAAGAAGGGGCAATGGAATGTAGCATTAAATAGAAATCTTTTTCAGAAACACATCTGCAAGGCTACAAAAGGCTTCTTTGTTTTAGGGAGACATCACTTCATTAATAGACTGAGGGTTTGAAGCTGAATTCAGCAATATTTTGAAAATTTCAAGTTCTTTTCATTAAATTATTTGTGTCTAAGTTTTAAGGGATTTTTTTTAAAGGGCCATTTCCCTGCAACTTTTGTAGATAGGATAACTGAAATTCATTATCTTCTCAGTCCTATTCCCAGACTAACTTTAATCAAAGGGAGTTTTATACTGAAGACATACAATTTCTATTTAATTAGATGGTCTAGGGCATATAGATGAGCTAATATTTCTAGAGGCATCTCTAAGGCTTTTTACAAGGGCCATTGTGTTTTACAGTGTCACAGGGGGAAAAAAAGAAGTTAAATCATGATTTTTACTAGGGCTGTAGGGGGGGAAAAAAAGCAATTGCCTTGCATTATAAACAGGATTATTCAAACCCCTTCTGCCTTAAGGAAAAAGTACAAAGGCAGCTTTTAATCAGGTTATTACGTAAAGGTTCAGTATGTTCTAAGCTTTTAAATGATGGAAATCAAATGCATTGTAAAGGTATGTTTAAGAACAATACTTAGATGCTTGGAGAGTATTATAAAACAAAAGAACCAATCTGATTTCAGGTAGCTATAGATATTTAAGTTATAGAGTCTGGTGTCTTAATTTTTACATATACGTCTTACCTATTTGCAGTCTCTGTTTAAGATAATCTTAATAATGAAACATACAGATGGTATTAAATCAATATTGAATAGAGTTTGATAAATGAGGCTCTCTGCTTTCCCTCTGGTCTTTACAGTATCCCTCAAACAGCTTCCTGGAGTTTCTTAAAATGTCCTATAGTTACTGTAACATGAGGGATACTCACAAAACCAGTAATATACATTACTGTTTTATGTGGATGATACTTATCCCAAACCTATCTTGATATTTCAATCTAGCTACTCTACTGATTACAAGTCACTTTGGAATTGTTTCCAACTTTATAATTTGTTAGAATAAATCCAAAGCAGTGTTCATGTATTGGGAGACCAATTGAACTCTGCTTTAAGGTTTCATTTAAATTGCCCCTCAAGCATCCTCTCTCATATTATTTATACTTCCTTCTTTATATCTGACCTATAAATTTAATTTTGTATCTGTTTCATGAGAAAGCAAGTGCAATGTCTTTGACAACTCTAGTAGTATCTACTGTATTGTGAAGCTCAACTTTGTCTAATTCTATAGGAAATCCTTTCCTTTTAGCCTCTAATTTTAGTATTGTTACTTTAACTTTCAAAAAATAATGGCATCTTTGCTAAGCAAAAATGAATTGGACTTTTTTTTTTACTTAATACTAATGTAAAATGTAGAGGAAAATTCCATCTGTTATATTAGCCAATAAATCAATTTGAATTTATTGAGCACTCAGTATGTGTCAATAGTCATGCTAGAAGAAAAACACAATATTTCCAGTTACAAATCAACTACTTGTTGGTTTGAAATATGGTAGTAAAATATAATATGATAAATGGAGAATATTTTAAGACTATTTATTACTGAGAATTAGATTATCTGGAGAAAAGTGACATAAGCTGTGAAATTAAGAGTAAGATGGGGATAAATTACATAGGTCCAGGAAAGATGGAAGAAAACAGAAGAAAGAGGATTGAGGAGCAGAGATGTTCCCTGTAGTAAAGAGAGTAGAGTTGGTTAGAGAGTATCTCAAATGCGACCTGACAATCACATCACTGAAAATGAACCTAAACTCCTTAGCCACTTGTCAGACAAACTGGGTATGAGGTGATTATTCTTGGAATTTGAGTTTGCTTCCACCTGATGGTACTATTTTATTATCCAAGATCTGCCTTTTAAAATTAATTCATTATGTTTAGAAATAAACATTCTAAAGATAATTTTATTTTTTACAAATAAAATAAGTATTAAATATTAATACTAACATTTTGGCAAGCCATTAGAATACTTAAAATTATAAAAACAATATGACAAAAGAGATACCAATTTAAGTATGGGCAGATAAGATACAGAATATAGACCTAATAAAATCTATTTGTTATAGCTCTATTCAATTGTTCCTAAAATAAACATATGACTTATTCCATATTATATTAGAAAAATTACCTTACCATCTTTTTTCCCTTTGACTTAGAAGCATCAGTATTGCATTCCTTCTAAAAAAGCAGTTTAAACAACTGATTTGCCAGCTGACAGCTTTAGCTACAGACTCATTTGACTTATTATCTTAAATGGCAAATAATCTTTCTTTTTTCTTATTGAAATATAATGGACATATACTATTACATTAGTTCAAGATGTATAATATAGTGATTCAAACTTTGTATATACTGAAATCATCACTACTATAATTCTAGCTACCAACCATCACCATACAAAGTTGATACAATGTTATTGACTGTATTTCCCCATGCTGTACATTACATTCCCGTGGGTTATTTATTTTATAGCTGGGAGTTTGTACCTCTTGATCCCCTTTATCTTTTCCAGCCCCTAAACATCCCTGCCCTCTGGCAACCACCAATCTGTTCTCTGTCTATGGGCCTGGGTTTTTTTTTTTTTTAAAGATTTTATTTATTTATTTGACAAGGAGAGGGAGAGACCGCGAGTAAGCAGAGAGGCAGACAGAGAGAGAGGAGGAACCAGGCTCCCTGCTGAGCAGAAAGCCTGATGAGGGACTCGATCCAAGGACCCTGAGATCATGACCTGAGCTGAAGGCAGAGGCTTTAACCCACTGAGCCACCGAGGACCCCTGGGTCTGGGTTTTATTTTGTTTTGTTTATTTAATTATGTTTTTTATTTTTTTAGATTCTACATATAAGTGAAATCATGTAGTCTTTGTCTCTGTGGTTTTTTTTTTCTTTTGATTTTTCCAATGACCCAGTGGTTGTTCAGTAGCATGTTGTTTAATTTCCATGTATTTGTGGGTTTTTTTTCCAGTTTTCTTCTTGTAATTAATTTCTAGTTTCACATCGTGGTCGGAAAAGATGCTCAATATGCTTTCAACCCTCTTGAATTTACTGAGATTTGCTTTGTGGCCTAACATGTGATCTACCCTGGAGAATGTTCCATATGTGCTTGAGAAGAGTCTGTATTCTGCTGCTTTTGGATAGAACATTCTGTATGTATCTCTTAAGTCTATCTGCTCTAATGTGTTGTTTAAGGCCAATGTTTCCATATTGATTTGCTGTCTAAATAATCTATTTATTGATGTAAGTGGGGTTTTGAAGTCCCCTACTGCTATTCTATTGCTGTTAATTTCTCCACTTAAGTCTGTTGGTATTTGCTTTATGAACTTTGGTGCTCCTATATTGGGTGCATATATATTTATAAAATTATATCATTTTATTGGATTGACCCCTTTATCATTACATAATGTTCTTCTTTGTCTTTTATTAGTCTTTAAGGTCTGTTTTGTCTGATATGCATATAGCCATACCACCATTTGTTTGTTTGTTTGTTTCCATTGGCATGGAATATCTTTTTCCATCTCTTCACTTTTTTATTTTTTATTGATTTTTTTTCAATGTTCCAAGATTCATTGCTTATGCACCACACCCAGTGCTCCATGCAATATGTGCCCTCCTTAATACCCACCACCAGGCTCACCCATCTCCCCCTCCTCCGACACCTCCATAACCCTCAGTTTGTTTCTCTGAGTCCACATGATTCATCTCCCATTCCGATTTACCCCAATTCACTTTTCCTTTCCTTCTGCTAATGTCTTCCATGTTATTCCTTATGCTCCACAAGTGAGTGAAACCATATGATAATTGACTTTTTCTGCTTGACTTATTTCACTCAGCATAATCTTCTCCAGTCCTGTCCATACAAAAGTTGGGTATTCATCATTTCTGATGACTGCATAATATTCCATTGTATATATGGACCATATCTTCTTTATCCAATCATCTGTTGAAGAGCATCTTGGCTCTTTCCACAGTTTGGTGATTGTGGCCATTACTGCTATAAACAGTGGGGTACATTTATTCTCTTAACTTTCATATCATGAAAGAAATTGAAGAAGACACAAAAAGATGGAAAAGCATTCCATGCTCATGGATCAGAAGAATAAACATGTTAAAATGTCTACACTGCCCAGAGCAATCTATACTTTCAATGCCATCCCAATCAAAATTCCACCAGCATTTTTCAAAGTCCTGGAACAAACCATCCTAAAATTTGTATGGAACCAGAAAAGACCCAGAATCTCTCAAGAAATGTTGAAAAAGGAAAACAAAGCTGGGGGCATCATGTTGCCTGATTTCAAACTTTACTACAAAGCTGTGATCACCAAGACAGCATGGTACTGGCACAAAAACAGACACATAGACGATCTTCTCATTTTCGATCTGTGTTCTTAGATCTGAAGTCTCTCATAGACAACATATAGTTGTTTTGTATAGTATCTTGTTTTGTTTCTGCTTGTTTATTTTTATCCATTCAGCATTCTATGTCCTTGCTTGGAGAATGAAGTCCATTTACATTTAAAATAATTATTGGTAGGTATGTACTTATGGGCATTTTGTTCATTGTTTTCTGGATCTTTTATATTTATATAAATATATATGTTATATTTGTTCCTTTTTTCTTCTCTTTCTCTCTTTCCTTGTAGTCTAATGACTTTCTTTAGTGTTATATTTAGATATTCCTTCCTCATTTCATTTTGTGTATTTGCTATAAGTTTTTGCTTTGTGGTTACCACTAAGTTCACATATAGCAACCTATAGCAGTCTCTTCTAAATTGAGAGCAACTTAAACTTGAACACATTCAAAAACTCTCATTTTTACATCTTCCCTTACATTTTATCTTTTGGGTGTTACATTTTTCCTCATTTTTTTTAATACAACCCTTAACCAATTATTGTAGTTTTAGTTTTACTTCTGGTATCTTTTAACCTTACATTAGCTTTATAATTGATTTATCTACTTTCTTTTCTACATATTTACCTTATCCAGTAAGATTCTTACTTTTGCACTTTTTCTTGTTAATCAGTATCATTTCTTTTCAGCTTAAAGAAGTCCCTTTAACATTTCTTGTAAGGCCAATTGAATGGTGATAAACTCCTTTCATTTTTGCTTACTTGGAAAACTCTTTCTATCCTTCAGTTCTGAATGATAACCTTGCTGGGTAAAATGTTCTTGGTTGGAACTCCCCTCCCCCACCTTATAGTACTTTGATTATGTGATACTACTCCCTTTGCAAAGAAACTCAAAGTTTCTGCTGAAAAATCTGCTCATAGGCTTATGTTTCCCTTTTACATAACAAGTTGCCTTTCTCTTGCTGCTTTTAAGATTTTCCCTTTATCTTTAACTTTTGACATTTTAATATAAGTGTTTTTCTTTGGATCTCTTTTATTCATTTTATTTGAAACTCTCTGCACCTCCTTGACCTGGCTATTTCCTTCTCCAGATCAGAGAATTTTTGAGCCACTATTTTTTTCAAATAAATTTTCTATCTTTTCTCTCTTAGTTCACCCTCTGAGACCCTAGAATGTGAATGTTATTCTACTTGATGTTGTCTTGTAAGTCTCTCAAGTTATCTTCAGTTTTTTTAAATTATTTTTTGTTTCTCCTATTCTGTCTGGGTAAGTTCTAATGCTTTGTCTTCCAGCTCACTGATCTTCCATTTCATCCAGTCTGCTGTTGAACCCCACTAGTGTATTTTTCAATTCAGTTATTGCATTCTTCAGCTCTGTGACTTCTGTTTGGTATTTTCTTATGTTTTAATATCTTTGCTGAACTTCTTATTGTGCTCCTCCATTCTTTTCTTGAGTTCAGTGAGCATCTTTATGATCATTACTTTGAATTCTTTATCAGTAGATCATTGATTTAAAGGACTGTTTTCTGAAATTTTATCTTATTCTGTCATTTGGAATTTATTTCCCTGGTTCTTCATGTTGCCCCTTGCCCCTCTGTGTTTGTTTCTAATTTTAGACAAAACAGCTACCTTTCCCAGTCTTAAGTCATAAGGCATGGCCTTATGAAGGTAATGAAACTGTTTTTTTACCCTTGCCCTAGTCCTAGTCCTTGGTTGTCTCTCGAACCTTTGTGTTTGGCTAAACATCCTGATCTGTTATGGATATGGCCCCATTGATGAGGAAGTACCAAGACCTGTCAGTGATCCAAGGGGAGAAATCTCATTTTACACTAATCTCAGGCTGAGTGGAAGCCAGATCTTCAGGCAGTAGCTTTTAAAGTATGCAAATATGTATAGTCCTCCTGTATATCCACAGTCATAATCATCAGTCCACAATCAGTCCACAATCATAAACCCTGCTGGCTATCAGACCAGGAGACCTGGAGGTGTCCACTCAGTGACAGTTACAAAAATTGGGGCTCTAGATAAATTTATAAGCTTTTTTTCTTGGAGATCTCATCAAGCTTTAGTGAGCCCACAAGATTGCATAAGGATAATGTCTCCCTGCTTATATTCCTAGAAGCACACCATAGCTTCTAGATATGCATGGGAAACCTGAAGCCTGTCCTTCAGGGTGAAGCTCCAGGATCAATAATTCTGGCTTTATCCCAAGAAGACTGGAATGTATTTCAGGCTGTTGTCTCCTCGGTGCCCGAGTATTTTGGCCTGCCAAAATCTCTCTTTCCTATTATATAATTCCTTGGAGCTCAGGAATGCCAATCCCCTTGGTCACCAGGGTCAGATGAACAAATAAGAGATGTCCTGTGGGTGGTTCGTGTGGGCCTGCTGGTTTCAGTAAGATAGCTGGAGAGTGTAGGTGACAGTGCACATTACAAGCTTCAGAACCACGGTGGGAAAATGCCTTGACCATGCTTGCCTGAAAGCTCCAGCAATACTGTAAGAGAGTACTTTGTGTGCACACACTGGCCCCAGGATGGGGGCAGGAGAATGCCATGACTACTCATGATTGCCAGCCCCAGCCAAGGTGCAGGAGATTGTCTTGACCACCTGCACTGACTGGCTATAGCAAGGGAATGAGGGAATGCTATGACCATTCACACTTGCCTGCCCCAGCCGGCACGCAGGAAATCACTGCAACTGCCTGCAATCAGAAGTCTCAACAAGGCAGTGGGACAGTGCTGCAACCACTTGCTCCTGCCCATCCCAGTGATCCAGGAGAAGGGGGCCATGCCTGAGTGCCTCTGCCTGCACTAACAGGGTAGGTGGAGAGTGAAGAAATCGTGACCTCCAGAGTCTTTGCTTCTGGAGAGAACTCCAGCTATCCCTTGCCACTCCAGCAGGTGCCCCAGAATAGCAAAGGAGTCTCTACATACTACCCAGGAGTTTTTCAAATTAGTGCTTTTGCTCTGCATCCTAGAGTGAGTGAGAATGCAGGCAAGCCATTTAAAAGAAGGATCTCAGTTTGCTATAGCATTTTGGGTCTGTTGGGTGTAGATCCCTTTGGTTTACTAAGACAGAATTTTTGGGACCTTGTCTCTTCAGTATAGATCCTAAGAGGTGCCTAATGTAAAGAATCAATACCTCACTCCTGTGGGAGATACACTGTACTGGTGAGATTCTTCCCTATTGTGTGTTGACACTTCAGAAGTGAGGGGTTTTGGTGAGACTCTCAGCCTCTCCTGCCCAGCTGGATGTGGTCTTTTGTCATTTGTTGTGGAGAAGCAGTTCGAGTTTTCAGAAGGAAATGATTCATATGTGGCTGTACATTTGCTGTGTCTGTGGGAAGAAGTGAACTCAGGATCTTCCTACCCCTGACATCTTAGACTCCTCCAAAATAATCTTCATTTTATTCTTGTTTATGTTTTTACTTCTGTTTGTCTTGTAGTCAAAATACACAGGTTTATACTTGAAGATTTGAAAAATGCAAAGGAGTATAAAGAAACAGAAAAATAATAACCCAGGAGCACCTGGGTGTCTCAGTTGGTTAAACATCTGGCTTTGGCTCAGGTTATGATCTTGGGGTCCTGGGATCAAGCCCTGCATGGGGCTCTGTTCTCAGTGGTGAGTCTGCTTGTCTCTCTGACCCTCCCTCAGCTCATGCTCTCTCTTTCTTTCTCTCTCTCTCAAATAAATAAATAAATAAAGTCTTTAAAAAATAACAACCCAGTATTCATTGATTTGCTTCTCAAATATTTACCTAACACTCTACCAAGCACTGGTAATTCAACAGTGATTCAGACGTCATAGCTGACCTCAAGGTACCCACAGTTGAGCAGAGGAGACAAACACGTAAGCTGGCATTTCAGAGAAGAATAATATAGACACCACAGATGCACAGTGAGTGGCAGAAGCTGGGCACAAGAAAGGTTTTCCACAGAAGGCCACATGTAAAAGGAATCTTAATAGTAATTTTTCTTTATTCCTTCTTTCCTTTGTTGGTTATAGGAAGGAGGGAGTCAAATAGGTGTTTTGACAGTAAACCAGATGAGAGGAAATATTTAGACAGGAGATTGGAGGCCAGAGTTTGGGGTATAGAAAGAAACACTTGTGAAGGAGTTGGGTTTAAGTGGGTGGAGGGACAGACCCCTCATTCTTCAGGATCTATAATCATTCTTTTTTGATGTAGTAGAAAGCAAGTAGAAAATTATGGAGACAAATATTAAGTAGTGTTTTCTTGAGAAGAGTAATCAAGGTCTGCAGTAGTCATTGAAAGAAATATGGGAGTTAATTGATTAAGAAAAGATGATCCCTCAAATTTGAGGGCCTGAGATTTTTAAAAGGTGTGTTTGCAGTAATCCTGATCATCATTTTTTTGGTATGTTTCTTGGAAGCATTTGTTTAAAAAAAAAGGTACATAATTGGCATGCGAAACCTAGTAGCAATTACTGTTATTGTGGTAGTAATAGCTCATTTTTGGCTTTACCAAGTTAACACAAAATTATGGAGAGGCAAGCAAGTGAAAAATTTACTTTTCTCAATTATAAATTAGAGTGGGTTGGGAAAAGTTGATTAGGTACTTTAATTTTGGCAACTTTAAAATCATATCAGTTATGATATCCTGTTGCAGGGAATTTTCTCCTTACTATAGTATTCGTTCATCACACCAACTCCCCAGAATGTTACTAATAAAAAGTGTCTTCTATCCTCAATTGTGCATCTTCAAAATCTACCCATCTACGCAGTTTAACCTTCTGCATGAAGCAATCCTTATGTCTTCACTTACTTCTTGAACTCTAATTTTCAACAAAATAATGCCCCTCATGTAAAAATTCAGTATTTTATTATGTTTGTCAATTTCAAAATAGAAGAAGGTATTGAAGTTAGTAGGTGGACAGACCTACTTTTCTCAATACGTGTAAGATTGAGTGCTAACCCCTCCAGCTTCGTATTGCCCTGGGCAAGCTTTGAACATACACAACGTGAGCTCCTAAATCAATCAATAATTTTGAAACAACTGTGAACTTCCCCAATTGAGTAATCAATTGTTTTCATTCCTAAAATTTCAGGGGTTGACGTCAGGAGGCCAAACAGAAATTTGGGATTTAATTGGGTGTTCAACATGTAGAGAAAAATACACAGAATGAATGCTGTATCAATTTTCAACCATTGGCACAGTGAAAATTGTACTTATCAATTTAATGTATTTGTTCCACATTTTTTTTTTAAAGATTTTATTTATTTATTTCACAGAGGGAGAGAGATCACAAGGAGGCAGAGAGGCAGGCAGAGAGAGAGGGGGAAGCAGGCTCCCCGCTGAGCAGGGAGCCCGATGCGGGCCTCGATCCCAGGACCCTGAGATCATGACCTGAGCCGAAAGCAGAGGCATTAACCCACTGAGCCACCCAGGCGCCCTGTTCCACATTTTGAAAAGGGTTGATTATGATCTAGTGTATAGGAGGCACATACTTTGAAAACGTTTATTAGTTCATTGCATTTAAAAATGCAGATTATCAAGATAGCTTGCCTTCAGAAAACAAGTTAAAATCTATCCTAAAGCTATTATAAACTTTCTCTTGGCACCAAATCTGTTTATGTAATATCAAATTGCACTATACTTTTTTTTTTAACACTTGTTCACATCTCTAGGAATAATCTCTAATTTCAGACAAAACCTGGTCAGTCAGTTCTGATCCACCGATTTTCAACTGATTGACCCTTCCTTTGATAGCTTCACTCTGATGAAGACTATACTTTATACCAACACAGAACATTTGATTCAGCAAGTGCATTTTAATTTCCCAAAGTAGAAAGGACTTTAAAGAAATTTCAAATAACTTTACCAGAAAAAAAATATAAAAGTGAATTTCAACCATAGCTTGTTTTTAAAAAAATCCAAAAACCTGAATTAAACATCGACTCTCACATATACCATTAGAAAAGATATTTTTCCATATTATTTTTTTACTGTTATCTCTAGAGTGTAATTTTACCCTCAGTACCATAGAATCTTTTATTTTGTGTTTCTGCCAGATATCTACAACTGGAGCAACTATTTCCAACTTGTCAGTCACGTACGCTAGATTGGAATAAGCAAACTGGAGAAAACAACAGGGATATTTCAAATAATCACCATGGCATATTGGGAGAATTGCTTGGGTAAATTGGCACAGCGTTCACCAGTTCTGTTTATATTATTTGCCTGCTGATTTTGTTACTGTATTTCTTATTGTTTAATATACAGCAACGAGCTCAGGCACCTGCAGAGATATTCAAAACCAAGCAGGCCTCCAACTACAGAAAAGCAATTTGTTTGCATTTTCTTAATTCAAATAAAAATTTATTTTCTCCAGTTTTTCAAAGCATATGGCACAGCATGCTTCACTTCTACAAAATTTCACCCAAATAGGGTTGTGGTAGCAATGTTGGTTTTTCAAGCAAGAATGTGCTGAGAAGAAGAAGAAAAAAGCAGCATTCTTTTCATTGGTACGGGCTCTGAAAACACAGGGATCTCCCAGGCCACACAGGTAGGTCTGGCTCTACTCTCCAGAGGAGCAGCAGCATAACCTAGTGGAAAGACCCCTGACAAGGGCGTAGAGACTCAGATTCTCCAGTCCAACCTTGAGACTGCTAGTCATTCATTTAGGTTATCTCTCTAGTAGAGGGTAAAACAACTAACTGGTGGGATCAAGTCACTGAAAGAAAATGAAAGAAATTAGTTTTTGTCATTAGGAATTTTGTACATCTAATAGAGACCTTTAAAAAAATACATAACCTGGTCAACATAATCAAGTGAAACTATACATGTGATCATATTCCAGATATTTGCTTCTAGTCGCAGAAAAATATTAACTACTGTTCACATCTACATATGAAATTTAAAACTCCAGATAAAAGGTGCATTTAGACAAATAATTATCTGTCACAGTAGCTGTGTAACACATGTGACTTATAATGTTTTATTTTTTAAACTTATTTATTTATAAACATAATATGTGTGTGTGTATGTATAATACATTGAATATATTCATAGATCCACTTTAAGCCATACAGAACATTTTCTTGAACTTAAACCTCTTAATTTTATTTATATGTTTGTACTTAAGATTACATTTTAAGATTGTTCCTTGCAAGCATTAGAATTCTTAATAAAAAATTTAATTGTATATGATCCAGAGATTTCTCTATGTAAATCACTGTAAAATATTAATTTGTTTTAGGTAGTCTAAAATATTTAATATAAGTGAGAGAAAAATATATTTTATAAAATCTTATTTTTTTCACCAGGAAATATATTTAAAAGTTTATTCACTTGTATATCATTCAAATTACTTACAAATGTATGACTAAAACATAAGGACATTTGAGATTGATAATGAAACTGTGTTGCAGTTCGAAATCTCAATTCCTATCCGTCTATGTTGAGAAAAAAAAAAGATAGCAACATTAGCAATCATAAATATTCTGCATTTACCCTATGAATCCAATTGAGATATATTGGAAATCTCATCTCTGGAGGAAGAATTTAGGAGCAAACCATGCTACAGTATCAACTAACAAATACAGCATGAATAGAAAAGGTACTTTTAAAATTACAACAATCACTCCTGCCATTCCTATCCTTTTTAGCTGGATCTGTAGTCAGTGGTTCATAATTTCACTGGGATTAATTTGCCAGCATTCTGAAGACACTTATCTTATTTTCTGGAATTCAGAAAGGGATCAGCCTCCACGCAATCTATTTCACTTATCTTTCAGAACAGCAGCACATGATGAAAGGAGATTCATGTTGAATGAATATATTTGTCATTGTCCGTGGTGCCTAGATTATATGAATATGACCCAGATGATGGGTTTTTTTTTCTGAACACAATGTTACATACTTATGCATAAATAAATCCTATGCAATTTAAGAACTATCCCTCTAATTCCCATTTTTAGTCCTAATTGGTGTTCTCATCTTGATCATAAGTTATTTGACCAATAAGAAGAATATTTTCTTGATTATGAAAGAAATAATAGGACTTCCTACAAGCATTTTTATAATAAACCGTTATCTATTTGGATGCACTTGTTTTGAACCCAGATTATAAATACAAACTGCCTTGCTAACTCAGAATCTGTTTAGATGTCAAAATTAGCGTTGTTATCCGGATAAATACACAACCACACACTCACATCCATACATATAGATCATTTCAGTGGTAGAGAACTGAAGGTAAGATGAATATTTCTAAATATTTCTGTCCTTTTTTTTTTTTAACATAAACAAACCTGGTTTCATTGGGTTTTCTTCATTGTCCAGATGAGAAGGAAGAGAGAAGGCAGAGACAGCAGACTCAATAAAACAGAAATCAAAGTGCTAAACTTGGGAAATCTTGATAGATGCAACTTCTCTAGTACTGACAATAGAGGGGACACATTTCACTTTTAAACTTTTTTCCATTAGTTTTTTGACAGGAGTACACTAGTTCAGCTTTAATGAGATTCTAGTGTAAAAACTTCAGGGCTAAATAAAAGAAACAAATCAAAAGGACCGAATGATTGCCATTTAATGTGAAAGAATGGAAGTGCAAACAATCATCGTATGACATCTAGCTGTGCTAGTCGCTGCAGAATGACAGGTAGAACAATTCAAAGTTACTGATCTAAAGACGGAATAACAGCTTCTATGTTTGAAGTGCTCCGAAGATGAAGAAATAAAACAGACTCTGAGAGAAGACAGGGTTAAACCTTTTAAATTCCATGCCCTGTTGTCAGTATCATTTGAATGGTTTTGTACACATTTTTTTTTCTCTGAAATCATGTGATTGAGAGAATTAATTTTAGAGCTTATTTTATAGTTTTATGCTTTAGGCTTCAAAGATTTTTTAAGCTAAATATGAACATCACATATAGTATGCTTGCATAATGAAACTGCATTATACTAGTTTACTAGTTCACGCATTGTAAGAATCCACATTTGGGCTTATATTAGTTATAGGGTAACTTACGCATCAGAGTTCTTTTCTGATTTGAAAGAAGACTGATTATTTTTACCTTTAAAGATCATTTTAATTTTATGTTTTTCTTTTACTTCCTTTTTTTATTTTAGAAAATAAAGAAAATCACCAATTCTTTCTCTCAATAAGCCTTTTTTTTTTTTATCAGTGAAATGACCCATTCTAGTTACTGCTGGAAACAATAATCTGTAATTGCTGCTTTCAGTCCTAATGTGGCCTGTCCTTACTTTTTCATCTCAATCTAATCTAAACCTATTTGAGCAAATAAAATGATATTTACCTCATCCTATGTTACAAGCTTTCAAGATTACAGGCTTCAGGAAAAATCAATACAAAATACCATCTTAGCAGCAGGTTTGTGCTCACTAAGAATGCTAACTTTTCTTCCCAGGATTTCTGACTCTCAGCTATCCTGGAATGAAAGCAGAACTCATACCATTAAAAAAGAGAAAGAAAAAGGAAAAAGAAAGAAAAAGGAAAAAAAGTGGCGGGGGCGGGGGGGACAAAAAAAAAAAAAAAAACTACTTCAGTGATGCGCTTGGTGCTTTGGTGAGGGGTTAGTAGCCACTTTCAGTTTACAAGCCAAACTGAAGTGTGTGGTCAAGCTCCCAACCTTTAACTCTTGTTTCTGCATGACACATCTTACAGAGTTCACAAAAAGGAGGTTCTTGACCTCGCAGATGATTTTTTCAGACTCAAATACCATCTTCATTTATTATTTATTTGCTTCAAGCAGTTGGGACTTGAGGTATCATCATACCTGACTGGTTGATTTAAGGAAGTGGCCACCTCTCTGTGGGGGAATCTCATGAGAATAAAATCCTATTACTTTCCAAAAAGATTACTTCATTTACTTCCCAGAATAAGCTTTTGATGAAAACATTAGAATGTTGAGTTTGTAAACAACCAAGAATTCTCAGAAGTATTGCCCTTTTTTTTGATGTTTCAAATGGAAGCTTATTTTGCTTTTTTTTTTCCCCTTTCCTTTTGGTTTGTGTCAACTTAGAACTTTGTAAACACAAATAGGTTAGTTCTTGTAAGCAGTCCTTGCTGGAATATTGCACTGTGGCATGTCTATATTCTTTAGTGGTCTAAACCGTAGAGCCTATTCTACCCTTTCAAACTTCTAGTAGAAGTTTGCTCTTTTGCATCTCATTCTTGTCTATTAGCTTGCCCTTGGTTTTTGAGTAGACTGTTTTAAAGTTTCTATGAAGGAAGATTAGTTTGTTTCTACAGGGTGTTAAGATGCATGATTAGAATACTTTTTTTAAAAGCAAGTTATAAACAAAATTGCTGGGACATGACATTATCTTTTTCCCCATCTTTTACTCCAATAAGAAAAGTGAAGAAAAATGGTAAATTTTTTCCCCCTAAGCCCTGCAACAGAATGGTAAACACTAGGATTCTCAAAAAAATTGTGAGTAATGAACATATGTTACTTTTTCCATGATTAATTGACATTGCTTTTAAGATTATCATGGTGCACACAATTTAAATAAACTTAAGGAAAGCTAGCAATACAAATGCTATTAATTTCTATTAACACAAATTCTACTGTAATAAATATCATTATATAATTGCTTCTGATTCAACTCTATCTGATGTTAGCACATTTTTTCTTTTTTCTTTTTTTTTTTCCTAAGATTTTACTTCTTTATTTGAGAGAGAGAGAGGGAGAGGGAGTGGCAGAAGCAGACTCCCTGCTGAGCAAGGAGCCTGATGCAGAGCTCCCTCCCAGGACCCTGAGATCATGACCTGAGTGGGATGTAGGCGCATAACTGACTGAGCCAGCAAGGCGCACCTTTTTCAAGGTATTGTTTATTGAGAGTTGTTACTATTATTATGAAGATGATTTTAAAGTTTTCAACTGATTATTATATAATGTCATTCAAGGATATGGCTTTCTTATTCAACTGATATTTATTAGGGTTTCAAAAAATTAAACACTATTTTTCGGTAGTATACTATTTTATGTTGAGTAAAACATGCGTTCTGTGATAACCTCAAATTAAAGAATTTCCAGACTTAATCTGTTGCATAGTTATTTAAAAATCATCAAAGTAATAATAAAGCAAAATGATTTCTGTTATCTTTAGTTCTTGTCAAAATATATTTTATATCCACATTTATGACCTAATTACTGGATAAGTACATTAAAGCATTTTCAAAATTCTCCAATATTCATTCCAATACCATCGCTGAATAATAATACATCAAAATGCATATACTGTGATTTTCTACCCAAAATGTTAGGTAAATATGCAATGTATCCATTTTGAAAATTTTAAAAGTAAAAAATGGACATTGAAAAAATGACATAAGACAAACCAAATGTAGGTTTTTTAATTTATTGTCCATAATTGTATTTCTCACCATAGCAACCTTAAGGCAATACCAAATAGAATAGAAAATAAACGTATTTTTATATTTTCTATTCTATTCATTTTCTGTAGACAGATGTGCAATCTCTTATCTAAATTTACTAAATAATCTTAAATTAATACACATCTAAACACACAATAGTAATTTCTGTGATTCTTTCTGAAATCTTGATCTTATATGACAAACTTCATCTATGCATCATTTTAAACAATTAATTTAAAAAGGTTAAATCATACAAACCTTTTTTTTTTGTAAAACATTTATGCTGTTGCAAGAAATACAAAAAAGATCTTTCTTATCATGTACTAGAGTTTAATGTAAAAACCACTTAATGTTTGTAAGTCAAACATTATCTTGAAGGACATCATTTCTAAAGATTGCCAAATCACTTAGGCTTTATATCTTAAAGAAAATAATTATAGTTTGAACAACATTTTGGCTCTTCTGCATTAATTTTTGCCATATTTTTTGTTGTAGCTATTACAGACTTTATCCAATAATTGCAGAAAGCAGACAAGAATTTATTTTCAAGTTTAGATATTATAAATGTAGTTTTTGTCTTCATACAGATAAATATGAGCTGTAATTAATATCAGGATTATTCAATGACTTCTAAAATTGTGGAGCAAATTAATTTAAAAAGTTTGAAGTTATCCTTATTACATTATTTAATAGGAAGGGAAAGTCAAGAAATCAATGAAAGAATTTCTCCTAAATTTCGAATAATTGTCAAGAACATATAATTGTTTTAGAAATCATGTAAGCATATTATCAACGGGAATTTAATACAGTCTAAATTTCTTTTCCTTTTTCATAAAAGGACATGATCATTTCCTTTTCTTTATGTACTTTTATGGAATATATGCATGCACACATATGGATATAGACACATTGCACATCTTCAAAGTTCAGTGGAATGTGTTTTGTTTGGCTACTGTAGTGTATGAATTCTCCAGCATTTGTTGATTACCTGAATACCACACACTATTTAATAGACATTGATACAGAAAGGTAGTGGCTGTTCACAAGCTCTCCATTTTGGTCATTGTGAATTTAAGCTTAGAATTTATATGGTGTGGAAACTTTCAATATCTATTTTGAATTTAATTTTTGTCCATAACAAGATTTCTCAGAATTTAATGTATTTTTGAATACTTATATCTTTAGTAATAGAAAATATTTTTTAAGAGTTTTCTTTTATTAAATGTTAACCTTAATAATAGTTTTAGGCTATTTTTTATATAATTATGATGACTTTGCATATCAAACTAAATTCACAATAATTCTTTAATATCCATTCTATAATCATATTTCCTTGACTGACTCAAACATGTGGTTCCTTATTATTGTTGGTTCAAACAAGTACCGAACATCCACTTGCAGTATTTAGCTGATATCTTTCTTTTTTTTCCTCCCAGTGTTATTGAAATGTAATTGACATACAGCACTAGATAACTTTAAGGTGTACTAGGTGATATGTTTCTTTTTTTTTTTAAGATTTATTTATTTGGCAGAGTGAGAGATTACAAGTAGGCAGAGAGGCAGGCAGAGAGAGAGGAGGAAGCAGGCTCCCCACTGAGCAGGGAGCCTGATGTGGGGCTCGATCCCAGGACCCTGAGATCATGACCTGAGCCAAAGGCAGAGGCTTTAACCCACTGAGTCACTCAGGTGCCCCTAGCTGCTATATTTCTAAAGTCTCTTTTATTCTCAATCTCCATTCATCTTGTGTGTGCATGTATGTGTGTGTGTGTGTGTGTGTGTGTGTGTGTGTGTGTGTGTGACTACCAGTATGCTATAATTGCTAATCTGGATTATGGCTGAGGCTTAAGGCCATAAAGTGAAAGAAACTGGTAGTGCATGCAGTGATCAAATTCATTATAGGGCGCCTGGGTGGCTCAGTTGGTTAAAGCCTCTGCCTTCAGCTCAGGTCATGATCCCGGGGTCCTGGGATCGAGGCCCACATCGGGCTCTCTGCTCGGCAGGGAGCCTGCTTCCTCCTCTCTCTCTGCCTGCCTCTCTGCCTACTTGTAATCTCTCTCTCTGTGTCAAATGAATAAATAAATTCTTAAAAAAATTCATTATATAAACATGATTAAATCAAAGCACTTTTGAGTTGGAAATCACCTAAAAGAACATATAATTTAATAATCAAACTCAAGTATTCCAGGAAGAAGAATATGGGATATGTAGGGAACAGCAAATACATGAATCACAATTCAGTGAAGTTTAGGAGTTGGGGAAGGGCTGATTACAGGGGACATGAAGGAAATTTTGAGTGATAAAATATTTTATATGTTGATTGTGGCAGTGGTAACATGGGCGTGCACTTTTATGACCTCAACAGATACATTTTAAATGGCTTAGTATTATTGTATGTAAATTATACCTCACTAAAGTTGATTTCAGAAAACTTATGGAAATCTTAGTCAAAATGTGTAATGCATTTTGTAATGCCTAACATTGCCTTCTCAGACATAGTAGATTCTGAGTGAGGATCCCCAAGTGGTTCTGTTGAGAAGCATCATATCATTTTGAGATGAAATAAAGGGGAAAAGGAAAAATGGGGTGACTCTGTTGTCATGAGGTCAGAAGCTAACCAAGACTGGGATGAGTTTCCTGGTTACAGATCAGTGTTCTTCCTACAATAACAGCAAATTGAACACACTGGTCTCTAAGTCTCTATTTAGAGTCAGTTTGAGCCTTGTAATAATAAAATTACTCAAAAACTATCATAAAGAACAAGAAATCAGTCTAGAATGGTCCTCAAAGTTAACAATTTTTTATTTATTTTTATAGAGACCCATGGTTAATATATATTAAACAGATCCTCATTTCTATGCAGTTGTAGAGTAAAAAGTTATAAGTATCAAATATATCCATATATTGTCAACATAATGCTGTCATTGTCAGAAAGGGAGATACTTTGAAAAGCTGTTTATTATAATGTTTTGCCCAATGCACATGGACTTAGAAAAGATTGTGAAGAGGAGATGAGATGATATATGAAATTCATATGTGAATATTGTGAATCAGTTCAAGAGAAACACAAAATAATAAATGTATAAACAGAGCATCAGTCTATTTGACATTTATACAAAGGTGATTTAAAAATAAAGACATTGAGGGGTGCCTGCATGTCCCAGTCAGTCATCAGACTCTTGATCTTGGCTCAGGTCATGATCTTATGGTCATGGGACTAAGCTCCCATTGGCTCCATGATGGGCATGAATTCTGCTTAAGATTCTCTCCCTCCCTCTAGCTCTCTCCATCTTAAGATTCTCTCCTCTTCCTCTCCCCCTTCCTACTTGTGGGCATGCGCACTCATGCACGTTCTCTCTCTTTCTAAAAAAAAGGATATTGAGAAATCAAAAAAAAATCTTAATTTCATGATAATGGGATCAATTAAATTGTGGAATATTTTACATTCATTTAGCTTATATTCATATTTTAACCTTATTAAATTATGAACAAAAAGATTAGGTGAATTACATCAACAGAGTAAATGGCTTGTTCAAATGTTGGTCCCTATTGTTAAGTTCTTTACATCATGAGGGTCAGGTGCCTTTAGTTCACCTTGACCACCACTAGATGGCACTCTAGCACCCATGAGAGCGTAAAGGAGCTCCCTGCTTTTCTTGGTTTAAGGAATCTGGAAATACCAACCACTCCCCTAAACAAATTACACTTTACTTATTTATTTATTTATTTATTCATTCATTCATTCATTCATTCATTCATTCATTTATTGTATAATATAGCCATGGAAATACCTAATCTAATACATCAAGTCCTCTTGAATCCTCTCTTCAAAGTTCTTTGTAATTTTCTCTCATGGTACTTCCCGAACACCCTCTCATCCTGGTACTGAGCTTTAGTTAGGGGTAAATTCTAGTTACAGTCTTAAAAATTAAGTAGTTACCTCTCTGTTAAAGTCTCTCAAACAGACCATAGCTTCTGCCAAACTTGTTCCACAGCAGTTAGTTCTTACTAATATCAACAGCAAGAAAATATTATTCATAGCAAATTTCTAGGGATGATCCTAAATATACACATGCAAACAGTTGTTTTCTAGCCCTCTCCTTAAATTACTTTTTGAAATTCTCTCAGTAAAATATTTTTTATGTAAATAATCTATTTTTTCTTTATTTTATTAATATGAGCATCAATCTCTCTGGATTTCATGATTCCAAACTTAGTTGAAAAAAAAATATTTTGCCTTAATAGCCTATTGCATTAAGATAACTGCATTTTTCATTTAATTTCATATACATTTAAATTTTACCACTTATATTCACTAAAGGTATAGTGGTAAAACAATGTTGTTTCTTTGGCCCCTCTACAAATCTTTTACAAATTCAATTATATAATTCAAAATAGGGGGAGTCCTCTTACTTCATAAAACCTATGACATCTCTAGTTAATCTCTCAGGGTAAGTGGGACGGATGTGGATCAGCCTGGTGTGTGCAACTTGTGTTTTGTATTGTATTTCCTGGACTCCCCTTTAAAACATGGAAAGAATAATTTCTCTAACAGAGTATAAAGTAGATGAAATCTACCAAAGCTAAGATATAAGGGTCTTATGCTATTTGAAAAACAATCTACTTATGCCCTTTCAAAAACATAGGAGTTTCTACCCTATTTCTCAAAAACAAAACTTAGGCAATGACAGAAAATGCCATTTGCTTCACAGTGTCTCTCATCAGTGGGTTAGTCGAGCAATCATTTTCACAAGAAAATTGTTTAGACTACATGCTAAATAGGACTAAACGTTTAGTTCAAATACACTGTTTGAATTTTATGCTTAACAGTCCAAAGAGTATTCCAAGTAAACATTTCCACTGAAAAAAAGAACTGAATTGACAACTTTGTCACTTAGACAATTATTCAAATCAAATTTCTGTTTTGGAATATAGGAATTACCTCAATAATATTTCCTATAAAATTATGATTGCATCGTAATTGAAAAGATATGAGCATTTTGACTTTGTTTTTGATTCTGGGAATATTAAGACAGGACTTTTCTTTGAGATTGGTACATTTATAATATATATATATTATAAATGTACTGCCTTAGAGAAAACTGCTTATCTCTAAAGTAACTTTAAGCATGCCTTTGTCTCAACCTTATTTTAGTAATAATCACTTCTTTCATTTTCATTCGGGCGAAGTACACCCTAAATTCAGAATTCTACTTGGATTTTGTTTGGGGCTTTGTGTTTTTTGTTTTTGTTTTTGTTTTCTACTTTTCAATAAAGAAGATTCTGAAAGTAAGTCTCTATACTACTCTATAGCTAAAGCACATCTAAATGAAAGGATGAAGAAAGAATCACTAAGGCCTTCCCGGGAAACTTCATAAGAATGATAGTCGTAAGAGAACTAAAGGTAACAGCTGTTTCAAAGAGGCAATAGAAAGCCCAGATGTTTGGCACATTCATGTAGGGGTACTTGGACAAGTGAGAGTCATATTTTCCTTTTTCCAATAATCATATGCTTCTCCTATTTATTTTTTTTTTATTTTTTTTTTTAAAGATTTTTTTTTTTTTTTAATTTATTCATTTGACACAGAGAGAGAGATTACAAGTAGGCAGAGAGGCAGACAGAGAGAGAGGAGAGAGGAGGAAGCAGGCTCCCCGCCGAGCAGAGAGCCCGATGTGGGCCTCGATCCCAGGACCCTGAGATCATGACCTGAGCCGAAGGCAGCGGCTTTAACCCACTGAGCCACCCAGGCGCCCTGCTTCTCCTATTTAAAAAATCTTTTTAAATCAGCAGTGTTGGTAAGAGAAAGAAAGAGGAAAAAGAAAAACAACATAACCACCAACCAATTTACTCTCCCTCATGGTTTTTGACAATGGTGTAGGGAAATCTAGGGAGAAATGAGATATTCATAAATAAGGAATATATATTTTTTTAAATAAGCATTACTGAAAATGAGATAATATGAAAGGAAATAAATATTTTACTACTTCTGCAGTTATTATTTTAGACATATATTGGGACTAGGCTAGCACAGTTAATCATCTTGTGAAACTGGCTCATTTCTGTATACCTAGATTGGAGAAAATGAGTTTGGGAATCATTTAAAAACATCGTATGCTTCTCAGTAGTGAAATACTAAAAGCGGTAGTCAGTGAATATATGAATGTACATAAATAAGTTCTTTTAGATAGCAAAACTGCTGGCTCTCTTATCATATGTTCAAATGATATAGAAGAGAGAGTTTTATAAACAACTTTAAATATTTAGAATATTTCACTTTAAGTTCTTGAGAAAATTTGTATTTATGTAATTTTCATATTAACCATTGTAGAATTGGAAAAAAAATACAATGGCATTTTAGATTTCTCATCCTACTCTTTGTCTAGAAAGTGATTTTTTTAACAACATAATTTTCAGATTATTGAATACAATTCCTATGTGACCCTTGATTTTTAAATAACTATGTTTAGAAAGAAAGAAAAAGAAAGAAGGAAAGAGCCATACAACACAATATTGTATGAACTGAAAAATGTTTATTTAAATAGAGTCAATATCAGTTTCTGAAATCAAATTTTATTTTCTTTATGGGAAGAAAATGAAGTTTTTCCTTTAATAGACTATGTATCCCAAGATGATTTCAATGTATTTTCACTTAGAAATGTTAGCTGCTATTACGTATGAATTTTCAAAGCTTGGCAAGGCTTTGGAAGGAATGATGAAAATTACTATTGCACGACCTTCAGGTTTTCTTTGTTTCATAAAGGGCTAGATAGCATTTTTGTCATTTTTCTTTCAGCTCTGGTCTTTCATCATAAATATCAAAGCATGCAATTATGCCTTCTATCCTACTACAGTCTGCCCGTTTTCCTAGCCACGGTGACAGTGTTTTCTCTTTCACAAGACTTTATTTCATTTATTGAAACTCTGAAAATCATCTCATAATATGTTGGATAAAATAAATTGTGAAAACAATGAATATTAGACTGACAAAATATTATTAAAACAATAATGATATTTTTATCAAAGCCAACATCAGACACTGAGAGATTTCTCTAGTAGGCTGAGGGTCACATGTACCATATTCATACTAGAATGATTTGACCTACAGGTGGATTTTATTATTGGTGCTTATTATGAGAAGCACACTTGTCTAACCCCATGCAGTCTTGAATTTTCCTACTATTGCTTTACGTCTCATATTAAATCTGCCTTCTAAATGAGTCTTACTATTCTATCTCAATAGATATTCTACATATTTTATCCTAGATCTATGGTTCCCAAATATTTATGCATCATACGTATCTCAAATTAGACCTATCTTGAATAGGTCAATGTGAAAAGTTAACAACAAATTTCTGTTTAATTCCAAAAACCATAAATTAAAATAGCATGCAAAATAGATTAAGGCAACAGACACAATAATAGTTTTGTATACAGTATGACCTCTCTCTAAGCATTGGGTAAAATCCTGAAAAATCATAAGCCATAGGAATTTATACATTGGAATCTATTTCCATGTTTGCTTCCATTAATATTTCAGACATTACATTTATAAAAAGATAAATTGTCCTTCAGTATAATAGAAATTATGCTTAAGCACATGAGTATTCACCTAAAGTAGGAATAATAGTATATCTGGACTCTCGATCCAGACAGACCTGAATTGAAATTACTGTTTTTTTCTTACAGATAAACATCTTTTGTCAAGTCATTTAACCTATAAAATGGACTCAATGATAGTAACAACCTCATCAAAACATTGGCAGGATTAAATGATAAATTGCATGCAAAGAATTTGGCCCAGGATAAGGCAAGTAATGAATTAAATTCATTATTATTCTTAGCTATTACTATTTTGTTGATTTTGTCAGTTTTTCATATTAAATTTTTGCATGTGAGAAAATTCTGATGTATAACTATGTACAACAGGTGCGTTTTATGAAGAAGGATGACTGTCCCTATCTCAGCAAGTAAGCTGGTTTTCGGAAGCTGAACTGAGACTATAGAGCAGGTTGGTGCTTTGATCTAAGGTAGGGGGATCCTGCAAACAAGGAGAGGGAAGACTGAAGTGCAGAGATAAAGTCACACATACCAGGAAAATTAAATAATTAGAGATTGAAAAAGGCAATGAGAAAGTATGCTGAGTTTGGTTAAAAGTGGGCAACATTCAAATACATGCTAGGGTTTGAGAATAGCTAGAAGAAAAATGTCAGAGTGAGATTTTTTTTTTAAAGATTTTATTTTTTTTTTATTTATTTCACAGAGGGAGAGAGATCACAAGGAGGCAGAGAGACAGGCAGAGAGAGAGAGGGGGGAAGCAGGCTCCCCGCTGAGCAGGGAGCCCGATGCGGGCCTCGATCCCAGGACCCTGAGATCATGACCTGAGCCGAAAGCAGAGGCTTTAACCCACTGAGCCACCCAGGCGCCCCAGAGTGAGATTTTCATACAATGACTATAAACAATCTGTTACTGCTGAGTCAGAGCATTCAACTGAGTGCTAAATTCAAAATTTATTTTATATGGTATTAGATGGTCAAAGACATGATTTTTGTGAGGAGAAAATAAGCTTTGGGATCTGGGCCTGTATTCCAGTCCACTTTCCCCTTTACCAGTGGAGTCTGTCTCAACAAGTCAATAATCTCTATGATGTTTCTTTGTAGAACTGATGATTTCTAGGGCTGGGTTGAATGAAGCATCATCAAGAGGAAGAGAGGAGAGTGAACCATGGTCAAGAAAAGACACTACAAAGACGCAGGTACAGAGAGGTCCATTGCTGCATTTTGCAAGAATGAAGAAACTAACACACCAAACTTATCCATCATTGAATGAATATTAAAATAGAGGATCTGATATCCATAATTTTAAATATGGTGCAGTCACTCAAAGCAGCTGTCATATCTGCAGTTCCCAAAATGAAATGTTTATGTTGGAAGAAAAAAAGAGGTAGGAGAGCATATATATATAAATATCACATTTTTATTTATTAAAAAAAAAGTTCTGGAAGGATATGGAACAAGATATTCTTGGTATCTAAGCCTGGGTATTGGAAAACGAAGAAAGATGGAAAGAAGGAAAAAATTTTTGCTTTTTTTAAACATACTTCTACAATAAAAATTTTTTAACAAAGAGAAGAATAAAGCAAGCACTGTATTATTGTTCATAAGTCATTTATGTGTACATTGACATGATATGTATCCATATCTGTATGGCAAGATTGAAAAAATTGATATTTCATTGAAATGTCAGAATTTAAAAAGCTGCTAAATATCACTAAAACAAATAATTAAATATCATAAATTGCCAATTACCTGGACAAAAATTATTATGATTGGAAATGCCTAGGGTTGAAGAATATAAGCCTACTTAGGGGGTCAACCTACCAGTATGTATCAAATTTTAAAAAGGGCATATCATTTTATTCAGCAATTTTACTTATAGAACTTTATTCCATGGAAATGAATCATACAGTGTACTGTACATGTAATGATTCCCTGCAGCATTTTTCTAAAATGGAGAAAAATCTACATTTTCTTCAGTAGGGGATAGTGTATAAATTATGTATATTCCATGTACCCAAATACTTTGTAGTAATTAAAAATAGCTTGATAATTCTCTATGCATTAATAAAGAAATACATCCATGATACTTTTTGTGTGACAAAGTCTGGTTACAAAATGAAATTTAAGGTATAACATTTTTCATTATATTTGTGTTTTGGATGCAAAAACTTACATGAAGATAAACCTGTTAATAGTGATTATCTCTAGCATGTGAGATTTACAGGTACAGAGGGTGAGTGGGGACGGGGTGGTAGTGGAAAAGGAGTGGTTAACTTTCTATTGTTTGCAGGTATTTTTTAAAAGAAGTATGTAGAGTTTTGAAATTATAAAATAATACAAAGTTTAATTTGGAGAAGATAAAAATGAAGTAATTCGGGTTTTTTTTTTTTTGGAAACATAAAGAACAGTAGAGAAAGTAATCATCTAAGATGAATGTCTGTTGTACGGCTAGAAGGTAGATGGCAGTGAGGTGGATGGGATGAGAGAAAACAAGAACTGAGAACCCAGGAAATAGGAAAGCCAGTAAAACCACTGTTAAGTGATGCAAGGATTAAACATACAGACATATGAATCTAAAGGTAATCCAAAGACCAGGTCTTGAAGGAAAGACCAGCTGTAAAGGGAAATGGCAGGCATGTTGTAATTACATTAAACAAAAGGAAAAGCTAGGTTCCAGATAAGCAGAGATTTTCTCCATTTGGGCTTAGAGAGATTATGGGAGAGGGGAGGAAACGTCCAAATAAAAGACAATTGGTATAAAACAGCGAGGAAATGCAGCTGTCAGCAACAGAGACTGACAATGTGTACTGCATCCAAGGTGAGGAGACAGTATTACTCTGGGACAAGAAATCTAGACCCTGAGAAAATAAGATAATCAGACAGGGAAGAACAAGAACAAATGTACTTCAAAGAGAGAAAAGATATTAACCTGTTTCTGCAGTAAATTTCTTTTTAAGTTTACATTTCAATATCTTTAACTAAATGAGCGTGTGCAGTTGACTTCCACTTCTGGGAAATTGATGATTAGAAATATTAAAAATCCCCACACTAGGGAAATTATGACTAAACCACAGAAAAGAAACATTGTCAAATGAATTTTAAAAGGCAGAAGGCACAGTCCCTCAGTACAGAAAAATAGGTATTTTTAGAAAACAGCAAATTGTTTATGCATGTTAAAGCAACTTTCATGCTTGGGTATTTGCCACACTCAGGAATGTAAAGTCTTGGTTTTCTAAGGCTGTGTAAATAGGATGGAAGGCTTAGGTCTCATCCATGGTGGAGAGCTAGAACAATAACTTTGTTCATAAACTAGGATCCTCAGAGGATCTTACTTTTGTAAGAGTGAGTTGAGAGAAAAAAAATCCTATTTGCTGGCCAAGGAAGACAATGGGAAAACACAGTTTTCTTAGTTTGAGTTCTGGATAGGAGAATAAGAAAGAAGGAGAAGAAGAGGAAGAGAAAGGGGAGGAAGAGGAAGAAGAAGAAAGAAGAAGGAGGAGGAGAGGGAGAGAAAGAGGAAGAAGAAACTGCCCCTTCTGGCCTCCCATCTTTCCCACAGATTGTCTTGGGAATTATCATTCCAGGTCTTTCTTCACACAGGTTTGGGATTTAAGTGGCATTACCTGGATGGACTAGGAAACCTTACACTAAACAGTTGACTTAAAGTAGATTGTTAGCTTCCCTTAACCTAGAAAAAGGCAAAAACTTCTCTGAAGGAACATCCCTTCATTTCAGGCCCCACAGAATTTCCACAGATTTAGATCAACCAAATATGAGCTCAGAAACATAATTTAAAAACACAGGAAAATAAAGCCACCATGATCAAGAGTCAGCAAAATAAACAAACAAACAAAAAAAGAACAAACAAAAAAGCAAAATTAAACTCCTAAGAACTACAGATTCTGGAATTCCCACCTACAGAATTTAAGATACATATGTATAAGTTGTTTACAAAAATGTAGATAAAATACAATCACAAATGAGTTATTATAAGAAAATTATAGAAATAAATAAGTGAATTGTAAAAAAAAAAAGGAAATTCCAGTAATTAAAAGTGTACAATTGACATTACACACAATGGCCATGGTAATCAGTCTATGAGACATACCTAGAAAAAGAATTGTGAACTGGAAGATGGGTAAAATATGGGACAAACAAAAGATGAAAAATACAAAAGAGTGGGGTGCCTGGGTGGCTCAGTCAGTTGAGTCTGACTTGATCTTAGCTCAGATCTTGATCTCAGGGTCATGAGTTCAAGCCCCACACTGGGCTCCACATTAGATGTGGAGCTTACTTAAAAAAAAAAAGAAAGAAAAAAGAACAATACTAAGATTATAAGACACAGATACATGGCAATTGCAGACAACTAATTGAAATCCCAGAAGGTGAGAACAGGGAGAATGTGGACAGGCAATGTTCAAATAACAGATTTCCATCTTTAATGAAAGGCAAGTTCTCAGGTTCATAACGCCCAAGAAAATCCTGATCAGAATAAATAAAAATAAATCCACATCTAGAAAAATTCTAGTGAAACTGTAAAACAACAAAGACAAAAGAGCATAGAAGTAATCCAGTTTCATTGTTTCAAAAGATAAAAAAAGAATATAAAACTTAAAAAAAATAATGGTTACTAGGGGTGCCTGGGTGGCTCAGTAGGTTAAGTGGCTGACTTGTTGTTTGCTCAGGTCATGATCTCAGGGTCATGAGACTGAGCCCTGTGTTGGGCTCTGAGCTCAGTGGGGAGTCTGCTCGAGATTCTCTCTCTCTCTCCATCCCCCTCTGAACTTCCTCTCCACCCTACCTCACACTCATGCTCTCTCACTCTCCCTTTCTCTCTAAAATAAATAAATCTTTTTTAAAAAAAATAGCTACCAAATGCCTTTATGTGCTTCTCTTTGCCCTCTCTGAAAAACCTGTTCTTGGGAAAGATGTGATAAATTCATTCGCTCTCAAAAGAGAAAGAGAATGAGACAGATAACCACCTTAAATAGCTTGGAATTTATCCGTCAAGTGTTTTTATGCAGAGAAAGAGAGTAAAAGGTACAAAACCAAGTGCTTAAATATACATACAATAAAAAGTTAAATATAATGTTAACAATATTGTTAATTTAACAATATAATATTAAAGGCAGAATTTTCTTCCTGATTGCTGGATTTACTTTTTTCCCATAATTGATTTAAGATTACTACATTTTCTTGTTAGTAGAAAGCATACTTGAACCTATAATTTATCAATATTAATAATTAAATCGCATTTATAAATCCCTGGCATGCACCACACAATCCAGCTTTATACCTGTTTCCCCTACATTATTTCTCAAGTCTAAAAACAAAGTGAAACCCATAAGTGTACACAGGGTTAGCCCTATATGCTATGTTTAACGGGTCCTATTTTCAAGAGTAATAGTAATAGTGAAGATTAATTATTATGTATCAGGCACCATGCTGAATGATTTACATGGACGGATTTAATCCTCATGACAATTCTGTGAAGTAGATGTTATTTCTTACCTAATATTACACATAAAATGATTGAGGATTAATTAAACATTTTGCCCAACATACCCTACTAGTAAGTAAAAGATTCACACCCAGGGTGTCTTATTCTAAAAGATATGCAATTAGCTATTCTATTCCATGTCATTTTCCTTATCTAACCTATAGGTTTCTTTTTCTCTATTCTTCAGTTAAATAGTATTTTCTTCTATAATCCATTTATACACATGTAATTTTACTTAATTCACATGTTTTGATAGTTAATGAGGGAAAACTTTTCAAAAAGATGCCTTAATTTAGACTATCAACTAATGATATCTATAAACAAAATCTGATGGTGATTTGTCTTTACTAGTTAACAAACAACAGCAGCAACTGAGCCCACCAGTAATTGTGTTATATGAATCAGACAATGTTCTAGGGGGAGGGATCCCTAAATCCTTTCCATTAGGAAACTTCAGAATGTACTCCTACTCTTGAAGAGTGTGGCCAAGTAGCTCAAACTTGAATTCTGTGATTCAGAATTCACATTATGCATTTCTTCTCACAATATATGAAAAAAAAATTTGATCAGGGACAGAACTCAGATTCATATGTCTAAAAACATTTCAATATCTTTAACAAAATGTATATAAGTAATTAATACCTTTAAATAGCGACAGCCAAAATTATTCACACATGAAAATTGAATTTCATGTGGTTGTTCTATTTATGGCATTCCTAATTGCTATCAAATTTATTCTGACACAGAACTGCAATGTTTTCATCAGTATGAACAGGGATGTCACAAAAATGTTAACACTGACTATATCATTAGTTAAATGTCAGAAAACATATATTTTCCCCACAAACAAAATTTTCTGTAATGTCTGATAAACGAAAACTAAAAGAGTACTAGGAAAGGAGATAATGTCATTAACCCTTCCTTAAAAGTATGGTTCTTAAATCCCAGCAGCACTTCATTTCTTGACACTGAAAAAATTATTTTAAACTATGCTTATTTAGAAAAGCTCTCTTCTACTGAGATAAGACATCTGTAGATAATCCATCATTGTGTAGAAAATGTGATAGTTCATCATATTGTGGGTAAGGGACAAAGTAAATTAAAACATTCTGGGTAAATTTTTTTAACACACTATACTTTGTTTTAAATATAGAATAGAAACAAAAAATGATCTCAAAGTATGGTATAAAAAGCAATAGTCAGTTTGGAGCTATTGAGGGTACCTCTAAAATCTTCAAACAAGAGAAACCAAACAATTACAAAAGGTATTAAAGAAATGAATGGTAAAACATATAAATAGTTCAACATGAAAAACTGAAAATAAAAATGAAAAACTCAAAAGAGAATTTAATCTGTAAGATAGAAGTCTTTTAATTTTTATTAAAATATATGTGAATTTAATCTCAATTAAATACATGGATAATGATACTCATCAGAAATTATACTGACATTTAAAAAATTCATCAAAAGAAATAGTTGCAAAAATTTCAAAATATAGGTAGATTTTTAAATGATCAACACTTATGTTTAACATTAAACATATGGTTTGAAATTCTAGAATTTGTCTTCTCTAAATACAAAAAAAACCCCATGAGTTTCTATATATTTACATTATAAATACAGGTACCAATAATTATTTGATGGGGTAATAGGTCACAGGATCATACAATAGATTTTACTTACATCAGTAAAAATTCTATTCAAATAATCATGTAATTCACTAAAGAGTTAAAATGTTAAATTTGAGGCATCAAAATAGCATTTAAAGAGAATTTGGCTTTCTATGTACAAAGCCTCTGTTCTTTCTAATCTAAAACAAGATGTTTTGTTCAATTTTTCATTGTTTTCTGATTGAAAAATCAAGCCATTCGACTATACTTCCTCTGATACTTCCACATGCCATGTTCTGATATGCTTAAATTTTAGTTTGAGGCCTATTTATATCAATAATTATTTAGAAGAATATTTTTAATATTTATTATTTAGTTATCTATAATTATTTACACAAGCATATATAATTAAATTACATATGATTATTTAATATTTATTATTTAATATTTCCACAAATGATATTTATTTAGAGTTTTGATTATTTTATAAGGATTATGAACTACTATTTCTAATTTTGGAATGTGCTGTGACTATTTTTTAATATAATATACATCCTTGAAAAATATATTTTTTAGGGTAGAGAGTACTATACATATTTATTAAATATTGCTAATTATGCCCTTCGAATTCTGTTTTTCAACTATTTGGCTTGTGATGTATCATGGAAGTTTAAAGAGTCTAATTTAGATTTCTCATTGTATTTCTTGAAGTTTTTGCTTCTTGTAATTTTACGCTGTATTATTTGAAACTGAGCTTCTTGAGAGTTATATGCCTTGGGTCTCAATTAATGCTTTAAGTCTTTAAGTCAACCTTGTCTGCTATTAATATTGATATTCCTACATTTTATTAGTTATATTTACATGTTTTCCCCAACATTTAAGTTAAATATCTCTAAATATATATCTTTTATTTTGTTCTTTTTAATCTAAATGGAGTTATTTACTAAGATAATGATTGTTTTCTACCCCATTTTTATTTATTTTCTTACCATGTAAGTGTGATTGTGAATGATTATTAGGTATTATATTTTTAATGCTTTCTTATTATTTGTGATGTTTTATGTAATGGTATTTGCTGGGTGCCTGGGTGGCTCAGTGGGTTAAACCTCTGCCTTCAGTTCAGGTCATGATCTCAAGGTCCTGGGATCAATTCCCGCATCAGACTCTCTGCTCAGCAGGGAACCTGCTTCCCCCTCTCTCTCTGCCTGCCTCTCTGCCCACTTGTGATATCTCTCTCTCTCTCTATCAAATAAATAAATAAATAAAATCTTTAAAAAAAAAAGGTATTTGCTGTTTTAAATTTCTTCCCAAACTTCTGATGCTTCTCTCCCCAGCTCTTTTATTTTGTAACAAGATTTTAATTTTATTCTATTTTTTAAAGATGTATTTATTTATTTGAGAGAGAGTGCGTGCAAGCAGTGGGGAAGGGGTGGAGAGAATCTTGACCAGACTCCATCCTGAGCATGGACCCCATGCTCAGGATCCCAATGCAGGGCTCAATCTCACAACCCTGAGATCATGACCTGAGCTGAAACCAAAAGTTGGCTACTTAACTGACTACATCACCCAGACACCACAGATATTTATTTTAGTTACAGTTGTCATAGTTTTATATGTCATAGCACTCCTTTTTTGAATTATATATCAAATGAGCATTTGATCTGCAGTGTTTTACTGGTCATCTAGGTTCTAGTACCCATTTAAATATTTCAATGTATATGTATGTGTATATATGTGTGTGTTTTTGTGTATATATATATAATACACGTATTCTTCATCATCGACAGATGAACATCTCAGCTCTTTCCATAGTTTGGCTATTGTAGACATTGCTGCTATAAATATTAACATGCATGTTCCCCTTTGGATAATTACATTGGTGTCTTTGGGGTAAATGCCTAGTAGTGCAATTGCTGGGTCATAGAGTGTAGTTTTATTTTTAACTTTTTGAGGAACTTCCAAACTGTTTTTGAGAGTGGCTGTACCAGCTTGCATTCCCACCAAAAGTGTAAGAGGGTCCCCTTTCTCCACATCCTCACCAACATTTGTCGTTTCCTGACTTGTTAATTTTAGCCATTCTGACTGGTGTGAAGTGGTATCTCATTGTGGTTTTGATTTGTATTTCCTTGATGCCAAGCGATGTAGAGCATTTTTTCATGTGTCTGTTGGCCATTTGTATGTCTTCTTTGGAGAAATGTCTGTTCATGTTTTTGCCCATTTCTTGATTGGATTATTGGATTTTGAGGTGTTGAGTTTGAAAAGTTCTTTACAGAGCTTGGATACTAGTGCTTTATCTGATATGCCATTTGCAAATGTCTTCTCCTGATCCATAGGTTGCCTTTTAGTTTTGTTGACTGTTTCCTTATCTGTGCTGAAGAATTTTATCTTGATGAAGTTCCAATAGTTCATTTTTTGCCTTTGCTTCCCTTGCCTTTGGAAATTTTCTAGCAAGAAGTTGCTGCAGCTCAGGTCACAGAAGTTGCTGCCTGCGTTCTTCTCTAGGATTTTGATGGATTCCTGTCTCAAATTTAGGTCTTTCATCCATTTTGAATTTATCTTTGTGTATTCTGTAAGAAATGGTCCAGCTTCATTCTTCTACATGTAGTTGTCCAATTTTCTCAACACCATTTGTTGAAAAGACTGTCCCTTTTCCATTGGATATTCTTTCTTGCTTCATCGAAGATTAATTGACCATAGAGTTGAAGGTCCATTTCTTGGTTCTCTATTAGGCTCCATTGATCTATGTATCTGTTTTTGTACCAGTAACCATACTGTCTTGATGATTACAACTTTGTAATATAGGTTGAAGTCTTGAATTGTGATGCTGCCACCTTTAGGTTTCTTTTTCAACATTCCTCCAGTTATTCGGGGTCTTTTCTGGTTCCATACAAATTTTAGGATTATTCTTCCAGGTCTGTGAAAAAAGGTGATAGTATTTTGATAGGGATTGCATTGAATATGTAGATTGCTCTAGATAGCATAGACATTTTAACAGTATTTATTCTTCCAATCCATGAGCATGGAATGTTTTTCCATCTCTTTGTGTCTTCCTCAATTTATTTCATAAATATTCTGTAGTTTTTAGAGTACAGATCCTTTACCTCTTCGGTTAGGCTTATTCCTAGGTATCTTATAGTTTTTAGTGCTATTGCAAGTGGGAGTGATTCCTTAATTTCTCTTTCTTCTGTCTCATTGTTAGTATATAGAAATGCAACTGATTTCTGTGCATAGAAATGCAACTGATTTCTGTGCATAGATTTTATATCCTGCCACGCTGCTGAATTCCTGTATGAGTTCGGGCAATTTTGGGATGGAGTGTTTTGGGTTTTCCACATAAAGTGTCATGTCATCTGTAAAGAGAGAGAGTTTGACTTCTTTGCCAATTTGAATGCATTTCATTTCTTTTTGTTGTCCAGTTATTAAGGCTAGGACTTGTAGTACTATATTGAACAACAGTGGTGAAAGTGGGCATCCCTGTCATGTTCCTGACCTTAGAGGCAAAGCTCTCAGTCTTTCTCCATTGAGAATGGTATTCACTGAGGGCTTTTCAGAGGTATGTTTCCTCTATCCCTACACTGTGAAGTTTTGATAGGGACTGCATTGAATCTGTAGATCACTTTGGAGAGTATTGACATTTTAACACTTTTATTCTTCCAACCCATGAACATGAATACTTCTGCATGTATTTCTGTCTTCTTCAATTTATTTTATCAATGTCTTATAGTTTTCAGTGTAAAGATCTTTTGCTTACTTGGTTAAGTGTATTCCTAAGTATTTAATTCTTTTTGATTGTATTGTAAATAGAATATTTCTTTTTCAGATAATTTGTTGTTAGCGTATAGAAATACAACTGATTTTATACATTGTGTATACCGCAACTTTACTGAGTTCACTTATTAGTTTTAATAGTTTGGGGTGGAGTCTTTAGGGTTTTCTCTGTATAATGTGTCATCTGAAAATAGAGACAATTTTACTTATTCCTCTTCAATTGTGATACCTTTTATTTCTTTTTCTTGCTTAATTGCTCTGGCTAGGACTTTCAGTACTATGCTGAATAAAAGTGGCAGGAATGGATGTCTTTGTCTTGTTCCTGATCTTAAAGGAAATGTTTTCAGCTTTTGACCATTGAGTATGATGTTTGCTATAATCTTGTCATATGTGGCTTTTATTATGTTGAGTTACCCTCCTTTATAACAAATTTGTTAAGAGTTTTTATCAGGAAAAGATGCTGAATTTTGTCAAGTGCTTTTTCTGCATCTATTGAGATTAATAATAATTTTTATACTTTGCTTTGTTAATATATTGTGTCATATTTATTGATTTGCATACATTGAACCATCCTTACATCCCAGGAATATACCTCATTTGATTATGGTGTATGATCTTTTAAATGTACTGCTGAATTTGGTTTGCTAATATTTTCTGAAGAATCAAATATTACACTTTAAGCAGTTCTGTTCATTATATACCAATTATACTTTGATAAAGCTGTTTAAGGGAAAAAGATTTACCGTCTTACTAGTTTCACTTTGTTTCTGTTTAAACTAGGCACAGTCACCTAGTTTAAAGTTTGGCAACTATGGTTAAAGGAAAAATATATGAAAAGTGTGTTGAGTGGTCAATAAATATTTGTTTTATTTTATAAGTATTTTGGAGTTTCTGTTATATAGATTTCTCTGCTTATGCATACACCATGCAAAATTTTTTGTATGTATTATAATTTTATACATTCTAAATATATTTGTTAGATTTTCTTCTCTATCATGGTTGATTTCAAAATGCATTTTCTATTCTTGCTTGGAAAGATTCTCTTCATTATCACGGAAAGGATAATTTTGCTATTTACATCCATAGCTATTTTCATTGAAATTGCATTAAACTTTAAACTATTTTTAAGACATATTATTATTATAAATTTATTTTTAGAATTGCAATTATTTTTAACCAAAAAACCATTAACTTTAATTAAATCATAGAACAATTATTTGTTGTTATGTTATCAAAAAGCTGGTTTAACCTAATTTTTATTTAAATTTGTTACCCAAAATTATTATATTAGTTGAGATTTAATATACTGATTAAATATATGCAACGGAGTCACCTGTTTTGAATTTAAAATTGCTTCTGTTATTGTTTGCCATTTTATAGATCCTGCCATTTTAGACTGCTTTGGAAAGATTCTGTGGATAGATAGATGACAAGCATCACTGCATTTAGTTATTAGAAAAGAATTTTTTCCTAGATTCCTACTGAAGTCAAACAAAAGACCTGATCTTTATATCACAGTCCATAGATAAGAGTTAACACAACAGAAAGAATTTTTAATGAAGGTCAACTAGTATCTCACTAGAAAATTATAATAAAACTGAGATGTTAAATGTGTTCATGTAACAAAATAATCAGAATACAGAGACTCAGCTTATTATGGTACCTGCTGTGTCTCTGACTAAAGTCAAGAGGCTGATAGATGAGCTTTGCCTATTCAGGTCTTAAGGGCCTTGAAGTCACTTAGATGGATGACTGCTTAACGAGAACAACATAACATTTTTGTACAGGGCAAGAAATCTAACTTGGCGCCAATAGACTGTGATGCTTGCCTAAACTCAATATTCAGATCATGACTATTTAATTTATCTGTCAATGACTTGTTCCTGATTTGCATTACACCTATTCGGCATGTCTATGCAGACAGTACAGCATTGCAGTTTGGTATTCCAGGTAATGTAGAAGGATTGTTTGGAACATTTAAGAAACGTTATGTTTTTCTAATCCTATTTTTACTTCATTGAGATTTATAGATTTTAATTGATGTGGCTGGAAATCAGATATGGTGACTTATAAAATGAAACCCATAAATACTCCAATAACTTGGCAGTCCAAGGTAGTTAAGTTAAAATATGGAATTCAGGCATTAAGCCAGTACATCAAACAAAAGAGAGTGAGAAAGAGAGATTATCACAAAACAGGTTTAATATAATACAGAGCAAATGTTAAATTTTTATTTAATAGAATCCCATATATAATTAAATAGAATACAAAGCCAAATTCCTACAAACTTTTGGGAAAATTATGTTCCTAAATTAGTGTAGAACTAAGATAAATCATGCATTCTTATGTCAAATAATGTTTATCAATGACCTGGAAATAGAAGAGCATGTTTGATTAAAATTCATTTAATAATCTATGTTTAAGACAAATTATTGTTAACTTGCTTCCTAGTAAAACCACAGATATGTTTAAAGCTTTGGGAAAACTGAGAACTAGCATAAAATGATGATTAAAGACAATACATTCTGATAAATGTAATGAATTAGCCTACTGGAGGTGCCATAAAAAAATAATAGACTGGGTGACTTAAAAGTGTGTTTGTGGAGAAAAGATAGTCTCTTCAAGAAATGGTTGGAAAACTGGACAGCTACATGCAAAAGAATGAAATTGGATCACTTTCTTACACTATACACAAAACTATACTCTAAATTAATTAAAGACCTACATGTAAGACCTGAAGCCACAAAACTCCTAAAAGAAAACATAAACAGTAAACTCTTGGACATCAGTCTTAACAATATTTTTTTGGAACTATCTCCTCAGGTAAGGGGGACAAAATTAAAAATAAACAAATGGCACTATATCAAACTAAAAAGCTTTGTCCAGCAAAGAAAACCATCAAAAAAAACAAAAAAGCAATCTACTGCATGGGAGATAAGGGGTTAATAGCCAAGATACACTAAAAATTCATACAACCCAACACCAAAAAACAATCTAATTAAAAAATTGGCAGATGACTTGAATAGACATTTTTCCAGAGAAGACATATAGATGGCCAACAAACATGTGAAAAACTGCTCTACATCACTCATCATCTGGGAAATGCAAATCAAAACCATAAGGAGATACAACCTCACATCTGTCAGAATGGGTAATATCAAAAGGATAAGAAATAATAAGTGCTGATGAGGATGTGGAAAAAAAGGAAACCCTTGTGCATTGCTGGCAATGTTTTATTACTATTTGCACTTTTATTCTCTTCTCAATACATATTTAGTAGGGTTTTTAAAATCTTTCTTACTGAAACATGTGTTAATATACTGATAGATAAAGTTGGTTGTGAGTTATCTAATGTGTAGCCATGTACTTATTGTTCACAAACTGCACACTTAAGTGGTCTTGACAAAACTATTGAGAAGGCCTTAAGCTGTGATTATGAGCCTATTGCTCCAAAATGTTAAATCCCTAAATTTAAAATTCTAAAATTAGTGCTTTCATGGCATGAGAAAACTATGTGTTAAAATTTTTACTTACCTTCCCAGTCTGTGTATCTGTCAAAGAGGAAAATCTAGGGACAAATATAGTTATCTGTCTGGACTATCCAGTCCATGATACGTGCTGTGCAATTTAACTTTTCCTTCTGTACAAAAATAATGCATCATCATTGCAAAACTATTTTTAGAAAATAAAATGAAGCAAAACTAAGATGTAATTGTCACTAATCCCACTTAGAGTTGTTATTGTGTATTCTCCAGTTACTTTCTGTGAATATATATAATGTTGAATACACCAAATATATGGTTTTGTTGCCAGATCTTAAACACCTTTTCTTGTCAATATTCTACTGCATAGCACACAATTTTATTGTTCCTATGTACCTTAATTTATTTGATTAACTGTGTTAACAGCTGAACATTTAAATTATTTCTATTTTTCCTCTATTATAAACAACAGTGTGATGAACATTCTTATAATTAAATCCTTTACACACGCTTGTTTAACTTCATAAAATTGATTTCTGCAAGTGAAGTTGCTGGAAAAATATTAAATGTTTTTAGAGACTTTAATATAGTTCACAACTGGCCTCCAAAAAGATTGTTAGTATATGGTGCAAGCACAGCATATAAGTACTTATTTCTCTGAACTTTCACTTGGTTACAGCACAGTTCAGGTGGTGTCTGTCTGCTGAAAGAGCCACATGCCAGTCTTTTTTTTTTTTTTAGGATTTTATTTATTTGAGAGAGAACAACAGAGAGAACATGTGCACAAGCTGGGGAAGAAGCAAAGGGAGGGAGAAGCAGACTGCCTCCTGAGGAGGGAGCCTGACATGGGGGCTCGCTCCCAGGATCCTGGGATCATGATCTGAGCCAAAGGCAGATACTTAACTGACTGAGTCACCCAGGTACCCCAAGATGACAGTCCTGAAAACAAATCTGATGAGTCAGGTATTTGTTGAGCCCAGTTTGGTTTGGTTTGCTCTCCCCAAATCTGTCTCTAACTTTCCAACACCAAAACATTTAGTCAGTCTATGAAAATCAATAAACATATAAAATCTATTATTTATTTACTGTATGGAAACAGATGTGATTGATACAATTTTGAAGAAATATTTGCAAAATTACAAGGTTCAAACATGAATTTTGTAAGCCATGGTAAATATCTTTCCATTTTATCATGAAATATCACCCCTTTCATTATAAAAAGTTCTGCCCTTCATAATCTTAACCCTGGCAAAGTAAATAACCACCATATCTGGAAACTGTGAATAATGGCTGTGATTCACTTTCAGTAGAGCCACTTGTGCTGGCACGGAACATGGTGATATTATTAAGCCCTATTCTGAATCCCGCTTGATTTCCACACCATCAATTGAAATTACTGTGTCTGTAGAAATTAATTAAAGAATAACGATAGGGCTAAGTGGAAAATGTCCGGTTGCCTCTTATATAAAAGTCAGAGATTAACCATCTACTAATTTAATCAACCTTTAAATTTATTTTTTAAAAAACATCTGAAAAAAAAAGGTTTAGTACCCTATAGGAAGTATGACACTTTTTACACCATTTGAACATTGGTGGTGATTCTTCCAGGATTGGTTTAATATGATTTGAGGTGGTCAATTAAATAATCCTTTCTGTTGTTCTGGCTGAATAATGATTTGATTTTCCGAGCCTACTAATCCATTATTTTAATTAGCATTAAATTCATAAGAAAAGAAAATCTAAATAGGCTTTAAAGGGTCTTAAAAACCCTGAAATAAACACCATAAATGCAATAATAGAAGAAAAGACAATAATAACTCTCATTTGGGTAATAAAGTAGAACTGCATTCACAGAAAATAATTAAAGCAATAAACCCACACTTTGCATGTATTTGGAAGTGTTTGAATTCCACTTCGATTACTGCCACCTTTAGGAAGACACTTGAAAATGTAGTTGACAAGGAAGGTATTTATTGATTTATTCAGTCCATTCTACAAACATTCACATAGAAGTAGCAATCTAGCATGAATTAGAAAACACCAAAAGCTCTAATATACTAAAGGAAAAAAGCCACAAGACCCAAAATCTAAATGTTCATTTATATTTGCGGAAAGGAATTTAGAAGAAATCTCTTAATCCAACGAAATTATTTCAATGTTGGAGGAATATACGGCATGCAATAGAGTGATGGGATGGATTATTTACACATTTAACTATATATTATTGCAGCTATTCCTTTCTAAAGGAAAGCATAAAATATGGAGAATATGGGAACGGAGACAAATATACCCTAGAACAATGATGAGTAAACAATAACACTATCACTACCTTTGAATGTGTTGTCCACATTTATTAGTTCCATCTTCTCATTACCTATTGACTTTTGGCTTACATCAAGACTTTATTTCAAAGTGTTTGTTACTTTATCCTTGTTTTTCCTATTATAAATAATGCTATAATAAACATTATTTTAGCTAAATATCTATGCACATTTTAAATGTTTCTTTTATAATAAGATAAATTCTTGGGGTGTCTGGGTGGTTCAGTTGGCTAAGCATCGGACTCTTGGTGTCTGCTCAGGTCATGATCTCATGGGTGGTGGGGAATGGAGTCTGAGGCAGGCTCAAAGCTCAGTGGGGAGTCTGCCTGGAAGATTCTCTCCCTCTGCCTTTCCCCCATTCACTCTCACACACTCTCTCTCTAGAATAAATAATTTAAAAAAAAAGATAAATTCTTTGAATGGTTGGGATAACCTAAGTGCATCAGTGCAGACACGGAAAAGACTGGTGAACTTATAAAAAGCAATAGACCTCAATTTCACCTCGAATATTTAATAGGGATTCCATGAATCAAGAAATTGCTGTAGGAAGGGGCCCACATGTTCCCTTTTTAAGCACCTTGACTCCTATATCACATCTAGTCACCTCCAAAAAGGGGAAAATGAAATGTATTGTACATTTGGGTGTTGTTACTTTATTTTTTTTTCTAAGAATCTTACTGCTATAGTTCATTTGTTTGTTGTGTTTTTTTAACCTAGCCTTGAGTTTTGAGAATGGCCATGATGAAAATTAGACATTGTTTGAAAGTTTAACCTTTTCAAATATGTTTAGCATTTAAAAACAAAACAACATTTGTGAATACAGTGCTATTTGCTAGGTAGTCCTAAAATTAACAAACAGACAAATAAAACTCAGCAGTACCTCAATAGGAAAGTGAAAAGGAAATCAAAGAGTAGTTAAATATAAATGCCAATTCTTATTAGTATTTTGTTACATTTAAATAATTATTTCACAAATCTTTTCAAACATTTATTAAAAGGATTTCCAAATTATGAGGTCATTAGTATATAATGCAATGTTTTAAATATCAGCATTCTTTCTAGAGTCATGTCATATTATGGCATACTAATTTGTATAACAGCAGAAAAAATATCATATTACATTCACGACTTTGAACCTTACACATAAATATTAATGAAGAGTCTCTCCGTTTCCATCCATTCAGAGAAAACCAATATTTATTCTAATACTACTTACTTAGAAAACAGGACACAGTCATGTCACCCTCATCAACCAAACCATTTATTAAACACTCATATAATGCTTTTCTTTTGGGATCATCTAAGCTCAACTTCTTTCACCATGATACTGTTTGATGCAGGAAAAATAGCAAAAAATAGCAAAACCACAGCCTACCATGCCCATGACAGACATCCCTACGTGTACAATTATATCTACAATTCAGAGCTTACACCAAGCCCTTCACCACCAGTATTATATTAATGATAAGTGACTGTGATTTTTACAAATCTTAAATAGGTCTTTGAAAAACATTAGCTAGGGAATTATCAGTCCCTAGAATAAAAAAGATAGAAAGGAATTAACCAGGATTTGATGAAGTTATCTTAACTGTATGCCCACTGATTCAGTCTTTTTCTTTTAATTGAGATATAATTAACATGTAATATTATATTAGTTCCAAATGTACTGCATAATGATCCAGTATTTGCATATATTGCAAAATGATCACCACACTAAGTCTAGTTAACATATCTCACCTCACATAGTTACATTTTTTTCTTATGATCAGAAATTTTAAGATCTAATTTGCTAACCATTTTCAAATACACAATTCAGTATTATTCCCTGTAGTCACCATTTTATTCCCAGAGCTTATTTATTTTAAAACTGGAAGGTTGTACCTTTTGACTACCTTCTCTCCCTCATGCCCTTACCCCCACCTCCATCCACTGACTCAGTCTTTGACTTTATTGAAAACTCTTATTCATTGACCACACTACTTCTCACTATCTTTCAACTCTTTCAGGTAACACCATCTTCCTTAACACAGATTTCAGTCTGTCATCACCTTTAATTTTTTTCAAATACTCTCAATTTCCTTTCCCATTTCTGCTATTATTTCCTATGGAGAAAGCTCCAACCTGAGATGATCCCTAATAGACACCTTTTTCCCAGCTTTGTGGACTTGTTCAAGAAAAACCACACAACCAGCTCTCCAATGGCCTGCGATTTAAAGATCCCACTCACCAATAGGTACTCAAGACTGTCTTCCCCGTTCCTAAATTTCCTAAAAGCCAAATATTCTTAAGCTCCTTTTTCTACTTTTCTTAAACCACCCACCCATTCTTCAGTCTCATTTTCAACTAATGATCAGTTCTTATCTTATACTTCTTTGAGAAAATTATAACCATTAAAGGTGAGTTCTCTCATCCTCTCGTCACCAAATATAGAAATCTACTTACATCTCTAAACATGTTTCTCTTTTTCTTTTCCTTAGAACAGAGGTGATATTCATCTTTTTTATGGCAAATATCTATCCTTTCTGCTGCACCCAGTGCCCTTCCTTCCCACTCTGACCAAGAACTTTAATACACCATTCTACTCAAAGATTTCTTTCTGTTAAAGCTTATCTTCTTTTGATTACCAATCTCTTACTCTCTTTTGGTTCATTGCCATCATTCTCACAGGCGTGTACCATCCCATCACAAACTATGTTCATTAATACAATAACCAAAAAAATCCCTTTATCCCCAGTCTCCTTTCAAATACCATTTCATTTTCCAGCTCTGTCTCCAGATAAATCTTCTTAAATGTGTTGTCTTGATTCACTGACATTATTTCCTCACCTCCCATTGACTTTTTGATTTAATTAAACCTAGTTTCCATCCCCATCCTATTGTCAAACTGTGGTTTTCAACATACCAATCATCTCTGTGTTGCTAAATTGGAAGTGTCCTTTTCTATTTTTAACTAAATCTCAGATCAAAAATTAAGTGTTTCCTATTTCTTTTGCTTGAAAGACTCCTTACTCTTTGCTTTTATGTCACTGGATTTTTTTGTTTTCCTCTTTCTTCTTTCTCTGTATCTTTCCTTAGTTTCTATTTCTCTAATAGTTCATAAATAATTGTATTTCCATGGCTATGGACCTGGGTCCTCTTTTTTTTCCTTCTATACTCTGTATGATTATCTGATATTATTCCATAGTTTTAAATGCCATTATGACAGTTTATAAATTATATTTTTACTCAAAATATCTCTTCCGAGTTCTATATTAATCTATTCAACCTACTATTTAACATTTCCAATTATATATCTCACAGATATCTCATCACCTAGCCTGTTCAAAATGTAACACATTATTCACGGCACTGTACCACAATCAATCCACTTAGAGATCTTCTTCCATCTAAGGAAATGATGAACATTATAATTTTTCTAGTCACTGAAGTCAGAAACCTAGCAGTCACACTTTCTCATAATTTATACATCAAATTAACCAAAATATTTTCCATTCTTCTTTCTCAATATGCCTGAAGTTCATCCATTTCTTTGCATCTAGTCTGCTTCTGTCCAAGTATAGTCAACATCAATATTTGCCCCTCTTCCCAAGAATAATCTTATTGCCACATAAATTGGATCATGATATTTCCCAACATAAAGCCCTTCAACAACGTCCCATTGTATTTATAATAAAATTCTGAATTTCTTCTGGTTTTTCATAAATATATACT
This sequence comes from Ailurus styani, assembly GCA_002007465.1. Taxonomy (NCBI): domain Eukaryota; kingdom Metazoa; phylum Chordata; class Mammalia; order Carnivora; family Ailuridae; genus Ailurus; species Ailurus styani. Next base: position 779,825 of record LNAC01000080.1, read on the forward strand.
AATGCCTTGAAGACATTTAAGTCTCACCACACCCTGCAAATAGCCTTCACGATCCACCTCCATTTTGATTTTTAGCATCCTCTCTGGGCCCACTCTACTCCAACCACACCAACTTCCATTCATTTCCTTAATCCTCTTTCTCACCTCATGGTCTTTTCAAACTGTGTCAAAAACATGTCCACACCGTCCGTCTGAATTTTGTATAGCTTGCTCCATCTTACACATCCTATCTCAGTTTAAATGTCATATCTCCATCTAAATATAAATTATCTATCTAAAATATACTCCCCAGTTTATGATCTGCCTCAAAAACTTGTTCATTAAAAATCTCATTGAATTTTCAATTTTTTTCCTTGTATTTGTTTTATTCCATTTTTATCATTTTTCCACTAACATGACCTAAACTAGAGAAAGACATTATCTTTATTGTACTGGACAGTAAACAAGCCTGTCCTTTTCTCTGGACAGATACATATCTCAGTCCTTCAAGATTGTTGAAAAGATCTGTGAGGACAAAAGCAGTCACCGCCTACTGCCAGAATTCCAAAACTGCAAGAGGCCTATGGGTAATTGTCACTTAGCCTATTCACGTGATAATGGACATGTAGCATGAATGAGAATTAAATCGCTATTATTGTTGGCTCCTGAGATTTGGGGATCATTTCTAATCATTGCATAATCTAAGGCGCCTGGGTGGCTCAGTGGGTTAAAGCCTCTGCCTTCGGCTCAGGTCATGATCTCAGGGTCCTGGGATCGAGGCCCACATCGGGCTCTCTCCTCAGCAGAGAGCCTGCTTCCTCCTCTCTCTCTGCCTGCCTCTGCCTACTTGTGATCTCCCTCTGTCAAAATAAATAAATAAAATCTTAAAAAATTAAAAAATTTAAAAATTTAAAAAAAATCATTGCATAATCTAGACTACTCTGGCAAGTACACCTAGATGTGTTGATTTTATAGGGCTCTATCTATGAAATTTAGGAATTCCATTAACCTCCAAAAATTATAAGAAAATTTTTGTGTATGTCTAACCCCAAAAACTTATTTTTCTTTAGGTTAAAAAGTTTGTAGCATTTGTCAGATTTTGAAGAGTTATTACCACTCCCCCAAAAAACTTCTGAAACAGTCCAGAAAATATATTTGAGCATCCCCAAGTATAGAGATTTTGACCTTTCATTTATGTTTAATCAGAAAGAAGATGCACCTTTTTTAAATGCAAAAGGAAATATACATATGTGTGCTGAGAAGATGGAAAGTCCAATTGGAAACTAACAACTTTCCTATTAATAAAAGTATTTCTGATTCATTGTATCAATATAAGAATATTTTCTTACACCCAATCAATCCATAAAAGTTTTACACGTTATGTACGGAATATGAATGTTTCTTCAACCTCTCCCATAATATTAGTTTGGGTTATATTTTTCTTTCTACAAATATTTGTAGGGGCACCTGGGTGGGTCAGTCATTGTCTGTCCTCGGCTCAGGTCACGATCCCAGGGTCCTGGGATCCAGCCCTCCGTCGGGCTCCCTGCTCAGTGGGAAGTCTGCTTCTCCCTCTCCTCCCCACTCATGGTCTCTCTGACTATCACTGTCTCTCTCTCTCAAATAAATAAATAAAATCTTTAAATTAATTAATTAATTAATTAATTAAATATCTGTGATTATACACACTGCTTATAAAATAAAATGCTGAAATACGGTAATATAATCCAAGCATTCTTTGTATGTATGCTAGACAACCAGTTCTCTCTTCAATTTATTTGAATTGCAGTTTTTTCAGTGAAATTGTCCTAAGTTGAAGGATTTCTCTTTAAATCTGGAAGTATTCTAATGAAATTAAAGAGTCACATAGCATCTATAGGTAAATATATAGAGATTACCTACTTTTTTACTTACTGACCTTTGATTCAGAAGACAGGTGAGTTTGTGTTTGTACGTACTGTATGTGCACGCACATGAGAGGGGTGCGGTGAGGACAGGGAGAGAGAAAAATGAATTAGGACAGAGAGCAGAGTGAATCTGGAGTTAGAAGGCCAAGCCAGGTCAAGGTCAGTTAGGAACAGTGGAGATTGAAATTCCGTAGTCAGGTGCACTACCATCAGGGTAATGAGGCCAAGCGGGAGCTCTCAGGTTGCGGGTTTGGAGCTGGGGCAGCCAGGACCTCTGGGAGGAGACACAGCTGTTTTGTGCAACAGCCGTGGGCTATCTCAATCCTCCATGTTGGGTGGGTTTGACCTTGGTTTTGAAACGCCAAAGTTAGGGAAAATAGTGTAAATCCCGGGATTCTCAGATGGAGTCCTGAAATTTGGGGGGAAAAAATTAACATCTTTATATTTATGAACTTCTCACTGAAATTGAGCATTTTATTCAAAATGAGTAGGAAAGCAACTACAAAAGTAGTAAAATTAGCAGTATCTGTCTTTGTCACCAATACAAATCAGATATATATTTTTTATATTGCAATATACTTGTTGCATATACCTTGAAATATCTTGTATATTCACCACCACTTTGAAATTACAGTGGCTGTTAAACTCACCAGATATTATTTAATGTTATTAAGTAAATAAATAAGCACATATTATTTTATGGAAATTGACTTCTTAAATAACAATAACATTTATATAATTGGCTTCCTCTGTAACTTTGCAATGTTTTATATCATGGATTTAAAAATCTTATTCTGGGAATTGATCTATGGCTTACTAAATTATCAAAGGGATGGATGACACACAAAAAGAATAAGAACCTCTGATATAGATGTAAACTCAGACTATTCAAAAATCAAACATGCTTCCAATTTTAATAACTGGATTGTTCTTACTTTCTGAATTCATAAGAGATAGCTTCTGAATTTGCATTAAAGTTTAAAATTGAAAAATGCATTCTAATAAATGTTGAAAATTCTGAATTTATTTTTGTCAAAAACATGCTCTTCTTGCATATGCACAAATAAATTAGAAATAAATATTTTCAAAAGTATTGACAATCTGAATAGGGCTCATAATTGCATCAGTACAGTCTGAAAAGAATCTTGGATTCACAGTTCAGTATTCCGCACCCCTATTTCTACCTCTGATAAACTTATTCTTTAAGGGCCTCAGGTTTTTCACCTGAGTAGACTGGCCTGGGTGCTCTCAAAGGCATCTTCCAATGCTTTGATTTAGTTATTTTAGTATTTACCTAAAAAAAGAAAAAGAAAAAATATCCAATTTAAGTTTAATACCACAATGGATAAAAAAAGAAGGGTTAAAAAACTTTCAACTTGACATAAAATAACCAGTTTGATTCAAATAGGGAACTAAACATGTACATACATTTTTTTGGTTAACATCAATTTATAACTACAAAGACTGATCTTTCTTAATTATATAATCAACCTACAGGTTGATTTAGTGTCACATCATGTTACTTCATAGAGACCAGCAGCTTTACAAGAAGTTGTCTTTGTTCTGCAAAGATAGACAATCCCTTTAAGAAAGATCTTTTCTGAGCTCACTGCTTCATGGAATAAGTATTCTGGTTCACATATGTCAAATAGACATCTCTTACAGTTGCAAGATCAATTTGACATTCTAATTAAATCACCCCTTTAAAAAAAACCCTAAACTCCATGGTCTGAGACTGATTTAAGAATAGCCCTACACTTTACCTATTACTTGAGCTTTAAGAAATACATGTTGATGAAAACAGCAATTCAAATACTAAGTCAGGTCTCTGTCATGCTTAATTTTCTGTGTTGTTAAATTAAAAATTGCTCTCCTGAAATTCCATGATACAGAGCACTAGCAGACTGACCTAGATGGGCAATCTAAAAACCATCAAAGGAAGGATGGAAAAAGAATTTTAAGAAACCGTTTGAAGCATTTTCCTTCTAAAATTGACAAGAATCAGAGTTATCCAAATGAAAGACCTCAAACCCTGTTAGCAAAGCAAGATGGAGAGAAATGCAGTTAATGTATCTAAAATTGTAAAATTGTTTCAAAAAGTGCCTTTCTTATTACATTCAAATGCAATTTTCAAGACAGAGGCATTGTAACATGACTCTCTGTGCTTTGCTGTGTGTACAATAAAGCAGCAAAATTAATCCCTTCCCCTGACGACCTCTGGAAATGAAAACCCATTATAGTAATAATATTTGTACTTAGGTCTTGATGTTTCTGTGCTGAATTTGAATGCCATGAAATAATTATATATAGTGGTTGATGGAGACTTATGTGCAGATAATTATATAAATAATCCTCCTTACATAGGTGCAAGGTGACTTTTTAGATCAGGTAGAAACTAGTTGCAACCTAATAAGACTCATAATACATTTCTTTACTGCTAAAGGGTGACTCTTTCTTTCACAAAGGTTGATTAGAGATACTTACTTTTCATAGGGACCCAATGACAGAATTTGACTAGAAGCCCTGCAACTCAGGCCGTTGGCTAGAGTTACACTCCAGACCCTATCCTCAAGATAGAAGCATCCACTTGACTCATGAACATCCCTGATAGGGTCAAGGAACTTATAGTGTTGCTTTGCTTTGGAAAGGAAAGTAACCTACAATATTCTGAAGACAGTCTTTATAAAATTAATGTTTGAAAGTAGGGTACCTTTCTCACATTTAAGAGAGCCCCCCAAACCTCCACTCTAAAGTGCCCCGATTGACCCACTCAAGCTACTTTCTATTTTCCATTAGCCATGATAACTTTTTTTTTAGCCTATTAAATGAAAGCTTCTTGGATTCTTCACACAATTCCTGGGGGGGGGGATGTATTCTACTCTGTTGTCTTCATTTACCTAATTTTCCTTTTTTAAAATACTGGTTATGAATTAGCTTTTTCTCCTTCTGTTGACCAGAATACCTACTTTAAATGGTACCCATTATTTTCTACTACAACACATTATCTTTCCCAAGCTTTAGTCCCCTTGGCAGCAATTGCTATGCAAGCCTCCTGCTTTCTTTTAATTCTCTCCTCCTCCATTTTTCATAAGCATTCAATACTTATTTGTTGAATGAATGAATGAATGGTTACATTCTCCTCTTTTACCTTCTCTGTAAGTGTGCCTTCCCTGTTTTCTGATACACACCCATGATTTTAGCGTTTGCCTTTATATATGACGCTTGATTATCTTACTCTTTCTTCTCCAGGCCTCTTCACCAGATTCCAGATCTTTAGTTCTAATGTTTGTTAAAAATTCTCTCTATAATTTCCTCACCTGCAGATTAAGTTCAATATGTCTCTTTATCATTCCAACACCAAATAAGTTCTATATTTTCTATTTTTCTTAATGAAATCAATATCATCTCAGTCATTCAAGCTCAACATTTCAGTTCTATTCTGAACTTCACACTTCCCATTCAGAAATGCAGTATTGAAGATTCTGCTTCTGTTTTTTCTCCTGTATTTATTTTCCTTGCCAACATGCTAGTGCAGGTCAACTGTAAATTCTCTCTGAGCCTTCATCTAATTGCATATTTAGCTACTTCTCTGAATCCCCAGTGTAAAACACTACATATAATGTAATTGCTCAATAAGAAATCTATGAAATAAATGAATTTTCCTTCATTGGCCTCAGCCTTTTCCAACTCACCTCTAATAGATTATTTTTCCAGGTGCCTGGGTGGCTCAGTGGGTTAAAGCCTCTGCCTTCGGCTCAGGTCATGATCTCAGGGTCCTGGGATCGAGGCCCTCATCGGGCTCTCTGCTCGGCAGGGAGCCTGCTTCCTCCTCTCTCTCTCTCTGCCTGCCTCTCTGCCTACTTGTAATCTCTCTCTCTCTCTCTCTCTCACTCTCTGTCAAATAAATAAATAAATAAGTCTTTAATAGATTATTTTTCCTAAAAATAGAGCTCTGATAATGTTATTCTCCAGCTAAGAACAAAACCAAATATTGCAATAATTCTGCATTTTTTAAAGAACAAAATCCCAAACTATTTCATCTAGTATTTCACAATCTTTTCCAATACTAACCTAATTTTCTGAATTGTAATCCCATTCACCTTGCTCTCCATTTCTGAACCACTGCTATTAACTTGTTGAATATTCCAATCCCCACCAAGATGGAACCCTTAACTAAATCTTGCCAATCTCTTTTCCGGAGATTAGAACTTTGATTCTGATTCTAAGACTCTGAGTTTGAGTTTATGCAATTCCTAAAGAAAATATATTACTTGGCTGGACTTCCTAACTCACAATTGGTATTCCTGACACCTCGTTCTGTGAATTTCCTTCCATTTATATGCACCACAACTGAAAATTGCCATAAAATTTGAACACAGGTGTTCTTGCCCAACAAATTGAACTTTTCTTTCAGCACATGGAATAAATTAGCCTCCCCCAAGAGTGTGAATGCAAGTTTGAATCCCAGGTCTCACCTCTACACTGGTTGCCCTTCCTACTATCAAACTGTCCACGGGTATCTTTCTTCTGCTAAAATATTCTAGACCATGTTTCATTTGATTATTATAGCAAATATCACTAGCCCCCATGAGCCTAGGGGACTATAAACTTATTAAGCATGAAGAGTGTGATTTGGTCTTTATTGCCCCTTTCAATATAATTTATATGTTATCTCATATAAAGAAGATACTCAAATATTTATCAAATGAACCCTGTACCCCTCTCATCACCTCTTTTTACCCCTACCCACTGTAACCAGGTTGAAAGGGCCTTTTAGCTCTTGACTTAAGAATTTGTTACAACTACTCTTGTCATGATGGGTCCTTTACAAAAATATGTCCTAAAATAACTTCAATATTAAGAAATGAAGAATCAGAGCTCTTGAAGGTTATAAAAAAGAATTATTGGGGCACCTGGGTGGTTCAGTCAGTTAAGTGTCTGCCTTCGACTCAAGTCCTGATCCCAGGGTCCTGGGATCAAGCCCCACATCAGGATCCTTACTCAGTAAGAAGCCCACTTCTCACTCTCCCTCTGTCTGCTGCTTTCCCTGCTTATACTCTCTGTGTGTGTGTCAAATAAATAAAATCTTTAAAAAAAAAAAGAAAAGATTTATTGACAAACTGTTGATGAATTTTGAGAATAAATTTGTCTGTCGTAAGACATTGTAAAGTTGCTCAATACTATATTTTAAATTGGGGGACATTTTTATGCTCTGTAAAATTCTTCTGAGGTCTGTATATTTAACAAATTCTTTTTTCATTTCTCTTACTTGAAAAACAAAAACAAATCACAGGATTTTAGAGACAATAAAATTATGTAAGATCTAATTTCATACTTTTTTTTTTTGCCAAAGAGAAAACTAATATACAGAAGTAGAGTGACTTCTAAGGCCAAACAGAGCTAGAATTTAAAGCTCTAAGGAGAAACTAGTGGGACTCAGGGGTCAGAAAAGAGAAGGTGCTTTGAGAGAAGTCCTTGAAATCAATATTGGTAATTTTCCTTCCTTGTCTTCATTCTCTCTTTCTTCTTAGTAGCTGCACATGCACACCCACCTGAAGACTACATTTTGAGGTGTCCTTTATAATAGCTGTGACCATGTGATTAAAAACCTTGTGCCTCCTTCCTCTCTTTACACCTTCCCATCATTTGGAATACAGACATACTTTAAACTGAAGATGTTAGATCAAGGAGATAGAAAGAAACAAGGAGCCTCTACGGACTTATTCAGAGCTGCCTGCATACCCTGGATTGCCTCCTCTTACCTGGGACTGTTCCATGATCTTGGGAATGTTGGAACCACTATATTTGGATCCCTTTATTAGTGCAGCTTAGCCTACACCCTCATATAGTCTTCAGGCCAACTTTGTGGACAAATATAACATAGCATTTTTATAGTAAATGGAGAATTAAGGAATTCCTGATCCAACCACTTATCTGCTAGTTGATGGATGTGAAGTTAGGTAGAGTGCTTCCTTGAGCACTTACACCCTACAATTCAAGGGAAACATTCTATCAACTGACAAAGTTGAGTTGTCATGTTTTTCTCCACTGAAACATGTTAAAATTTTATGTCAATGAGAGAAGCAAAAGGAAATATCAGTTAGAGAAATTTATACTTTAGCACTACCTGCTGTTCCTTTGAAGCAAACTTTTCTTCCAAAATTAACTTATTAATTCTGTTCTCAGAAATATTCATTCATTCATATATTTGCTCACAAATAGTTAATGGATAAATTGACACACATCAGGAGTTGTATTTAATGAGTGAGATAGACAATGCTCCTCTCCTCATGTCTGATAAAAAACACAATCATTAAAAATAATTAAAGTAGCAAGCCCAGGTGCCATTATTAAGAGGAAGCACAGGGTGGTATAGAGCAAGAAACAAGAGAGCCTAATGTAGTTGGTGTTGAGAATGCTAAACATTTTGTTTTAAATTTGTTTCAGTACAGGTCTGTTGTGACAGTAATGTTCTCTTACTTTTTTCCTCTATCTTGGAAAATCAATTAAACATTTTGAGGACACAGAGAAGAATGTAAAGACAAGATATCATTTTTCATGATGTGGTGAAAAGAATCAGAGCTATGGAGAATAACAGCAACCAGAGTTCATGGACCTCTTTATTTGTAGGGAAGAATGGGAACTGGGGAGAATAATTGAAGCCAAAGCCAGAAATTAGGGGGAAGAACACAGTAAAGGTGTTTTGAGAGGCACCTGGTTGGCTCAGTCAGTTAGGTGTCCAACTCTTGATTTCCGCTCAGGTTGTGATCTCAGGGTCAGGAGATAGAGCCCTGCATTGCGTTCCCTGCTGAGCTTAGCACCTGTTTAAGATTCTCTCTCTCTCTCTCTCTCCCTGTGCTTCTCTTTCTCTCTCTCTTCCTCTCTCTCTAAATAAATAACTCACAAGGTGAACAAAAAAAGAAGGAGAAGAAGAAGAAGAAGAAGAAGAAGAAGAAGAAGAAGAAGAAGAAGAAGAAGAAGAAGAAGAAGGAGAAGGAGAAGTTGTTGTTTAGGGCTGTCTACCCAGAGAATAATACCTCATTTCCAACTGGCCCATTCCTGGTTAAATAAGCACAATTATATAATGCTTTGAGTGTGTGATTGTCATAACTTTGCATTTTAAGGTTACTGGAAATGAAATAATATGTGTGTGTGTGTGAGATGCATGAGTGTGAATGAATCTTATGTAGAATGTAACCATTATTATGTAGTAAACTGACTAATTTTATATATAAAACTTGATTTCAATAATTTAAAATAACTTATAATAATGAGTTTTATATTCTTAGACACAAAAATTCAGTAAAACACTGAGTTAAACTGTGACTAAAGGCATCAATTGCCTAAATGTTGGCTTTGGCTTTTAAACTCTACTTATTTCTAAAATAATAATAATAACAGTGAAGGAGAGGAGAGAGCAGAAGTGGGTAGTCCTTCATGCTCATTCTTTAAATTCATCGCTGTATCTGTACTGTAGAATGGTTTGTAAAAATGAAAGAAAAAAAAAGACAGATGGTAAAGCAGAACCCAACATAAGCTTGGAGAGTATCCATTGAGAGGGAAATGCTTATAATTGTAAATACTATAATGAAATATGTTAATTCCTATCACAAGGATTTAGGAGTCAAGGCCCATCTGTGTGAAACAAATATCACTAATAAAGATGTTTTCCTGCCTGGATTATCAAAGGATCAAATAGTGATTCTTTGACCACTTTTGAGAAACGAGCCATATGTTGAAAAGTCTTTCACTTTTCAAGGGTAGTCACATGTTACCCAGACATATTTTCAGAAAGAAGAGAGAAGGTATTTTGGGGCAACTTCATTATTCCTACTATTTTAGCTTTCAAAGTGCTTTCCTAATCTTTTGTGGGTTGCTCTAACTTCTTGCTCACCAGAGTTTAAGAGGTACTGGTGAAACTCTCAAGAATTACATCATTAGCTCATAATTTCTCATTTTAAAGGATTGCTAATGGGGCTGATCTATCCCTCTTCTCATATCCACTTCTCCCCTCCTTTATCTTCCTTTAAAATGTTTCTGGAAGCCTAGGCAATCTCCTACTATTTGGCGTGGCGGTTGGGGGGACATTTTGCAACACAAACTAAAAGTATCTTTTTAAGTACAGCACCGCTCATGCAAAGAAGGTTAATAAATATGCAAAAAAAAGGTTTGCTCGTTAGGGTGCACATTTTGTGCAGAAAATGCTATAGTAGGTGGACCATGTTCTCTACTGATGGAAAACATGTACCTGCTTACAGTTATGAGTCCAAAGGCCCAATTTGCTAAAAATTAGTGATCCATCAGATTGATGGGCATAAAGCAATCTGCACTGTTGGCGCCTTGAAATTTCTTGCATCAGTCACCAGATCATGATTTACTAATAGGGTTTCAGGGCTTGCAAAATAGCACAACTCTAACCACATATTAATATTTAATCTGGCATTTTAAGTGCACCTAACAAAAGACCCCAGAGCTGCTGACAGAACCCTAAATTGTGAATTTCTTAAAAGGGAATTGAACAGCTCCATAGTGATTTCATGAAAAAAAAAAAAGAAAGAAAGAAAGAAAGAAAAGGGAAAATAAATGGGTTTCAACATTTCTTATGTAGACCTCCCAAGCAGGGCTCTCATTTTTCTTAAAGGTATTTATCATGCAATTTTAGATGCTTTATTAGAGAATCACAAGGCTGTTTCTAGCGGCTGGCTGCAAAATCCACAATTAGATGACAGCAGATGCATTTTGGTTAATAAATTTTATATTAGACAATTTGCTCCTAAAATAATTCATTGGCACTTCCAAAATGTTGCTAAATGAGAGAAGATCTAGCCTATAAATCACTTGAATCACCTTATTACATGCTTTTAAGCAACTGTATCTGTTCTGGAGTAGTATGTTGAAGGAGGTACTTAGTCGGCAAGTGGGTTTGCTTTGCAATCTGGTTTTCAGGGCTCAAGATGACCATGAATGCCAAGTTCCAGAGATTTCCAGACCCACTACAAATAAGAGTCCAAATGAAGGGGAATGACTTCACTTGCTGATGCCACTGAATACGTGTAATTATTATATCTAATGTATATATTAAGTGTGCAGAATTAGGTGTTGAATTACATCCCTTCGTGACAAAAATATACCATAATTTGTGAAAGATGTTCCCGTAATAGCAGGATGCCACCTGTAATAACAGAATGTTTATTAGTGTACAAATGAGGGTTATAAATGATGTTTCTTATCTATGGAACAAAACACAAAAGACAACTTATTAGCAAAAGATAAATTGCTTAGCAAGATCTCAATGAGATGCTAGGTTTGTCATAAAAAAACATTAAAAAAAAGCTTTTTATTTGCACAGACCAATGCCTTTATAATCCATTTAAAATAATATACTTGCCACTAGGTGGCTATTTCTGATCAGATCATTTTACCATTTTAATTACATTTTTAATATCCTGGCTGCATAAACAAAGATAAATTACAAACCCTGCACAATCTGGCTGCTAGCTCAGGCATAGTCAGTAATAATATCAGCTTTTGTTTGTGCCTCCTCTAATTAGATTCTGAAACCTAGGCTTTGTCAATCAATAATTTTAATTTTAGAATCGCCTTTTGATCTTGCATTTCATGTTTGTTTGGGAAAATGATCAGTAGGACAAAGCTGATAATTTATGCAGAAACAATCTCTCAGCAGAGCTACACACACATTCCTCCCCATCAACAGAAGCCTGCAGACTAAGCTTGACACAGGTCTAATTAGCATGCAGATATGTGTCGCCTCATTGGCAATTCAAATTGCTTTTTTATAATGTACCTCAAATTGTGCTACTCAAACATTGTATTTGATTTCCAAAGCCCCCTGGGCATCCCATAATGTCTCCCTTCATCCTGGGTATGAAGCATTTATTGAACAATCTGCTGAGATTGGCTGTCTTTTCGAAAACACCCAAACATCATATCCCTGGAACCAGCTTTTCTTCTTGTCAGAGAGAAACTTGTTCTGCAGAATTCCGTGCACCCCATTTGTAGGTTTAGAGATGATAGGTTACCTCGTGAGTTGCTTCTCCCACGTGGTTGATCTATAGAGGGCTTCACTTCTGTGCCACTCATTTTTAAAGTGGGGGAGGCTGTCTGGTGAGCACACATTAATATGCGGCACATAACCACATCTCTGAATGCGAGTCTTCCATTCTTCATTAAACAAAAATGGCTGGATTGCAAGGATTGTTTGTCCTTTCTCCCACAGACATATGCACACGTACTCACATTCACTTCTCAAGCACACATACATGCACACAACCTTCTCATGCACCTACACACCCACTCAAGACACCCAGAGCGTATCAGTGTCAGGATTGAGATGCATGTGAAAGTTGTCTGCTGCACACATGACAAATAAGGAGATTCCAGCATACACTGGGGCTTTTTTTTTTTCCTTTTTTTTTTTCCAAGCAGCAACAAGTGGCAGAATCAATGGTGTACAGTTATTCAGCAATGTAATTCATTTCGCTGGCTTTGGCTCCTAGCCAGATCCGCCATCTGTCTCTAGCTCTCCCTCTCCCCCTCTCTCTCCCTCTCCCTCTCTTTTGCTTGAATTTGTCCTACATTTCGTAATATTACGTGCCTGCCATCCTTATCCTATGCCAGAGGTACACCGCCACTCTCACCCCCATTCCGGCGTGGAGTTCTCTGAGTTCGGTGGCACTTGGGATATTCCACCTCAGTGCCATGGGAAGAAAAGGGTAAGCAAAAAGCAAAAGGATTAATGCAAAAAAAAAAATATATATATATATATATAGCTATATATACATATATCTGATGTTCTGGTATCCAATTGCTCCTGCTTCAGCCTTTTATCCAAAGCCTTGAGATGGATCTGCCTCATCCAGGAACTTTTCCTGCTTCGTTAGAGTATCTTCGTTTTCTTTATCAGACGCTGGCACTCCACGCCAGCGCACGGCTCCATGGAATGCCTGCTGTTGGACACTTGCAGAGCTCTGCCACCAAACAACCTCCTGCATTGGAAATCCAGGGACTCCTCCAGGATCTTATGCGTGCTTGCTGCTTGAAGCTGCAGAAAAGTGAATAATCAATTAAGTATTGATTTCTTGTAAGATTTGGTAAATTTCAAAGGCAAGACAAAGAGGATGGCTTAAGGAAACACTGCAGGGACTTGGCGTAAATTAGACAACTAACGGAAGCGCAGAATAAAATAACACCTCAACTGAAGATTTCCTTGGAAGAATTAGCACTAGCTATTGGAAGACAATGGTGGATTTAATCAAAACAGCAGGCATGCAAGAATTTTACCCGTGAACCAGAAAAAGGAGCTAATTATAACCACCTTTTTAATGGAGCTAATTTGACTGAATGGATGCAAATGTGCTTTATTTATGGATGAAGAAGCAAGCCTTACTGCAATGATGTTGGGATCATCGTATCTGCTAAGCTTTGCAGCTCCTGTTACCTTCAGTACATTTTTATTTCCGGAGAAGGTATTTATATGTAAACAACAGCTAACCATGCAAAAGATTCATCGGAACAATATACTATGGTATATGAGATATAATCATAATTTTGCAGCCTCTCAGGATTTCCCCTAACTTGGGGGTTTTGCAACCTTTGCGTGCAATGGGTTATGGTAAACAATAAATGAATGATGCTAAACTGTTGTGATTTTTCAATGTGTAGTGCATTAATTTTAGCTTTCTTAACATGTTGATTCAGAATTATTTGGCAATTAATCCATTCGGAAAGGAAGGGGATTGTTGGGTGGGGTTTTTTAAATGCATTTATAGTCTTCTTAGAGATCGGAATGTGTAGGTCCCACCAGCCCATGAGCTCTATAATTATAAAAGAATGGTAAAAATTTTTGACAATTTGAGAAATTGGTTTTATAATGGGAACAATGTGTTATAATCAGTAAAAGGAGAATTGTTATGTTTTCTCTCTGGGTAGAATGTTCTTGAGTGGTTAACTCCTCTGTTGCTGATGAGAAGTAAATATCTTATAACTGGCAAGAAAGAGAGATTGTAATGACAATGCTTTGTTCCTATGCATCCCCACATTTCAGGCTGAAGTGCATTTTAAACATTTCCTTCTATTTCTATTATTTTCTTTATTTTTCTTCTTTTCATCATTTCTTGCTGTCTTGCAATCTACGCTCCCTGAGCAACCATAGGAACCAAGTTACATTAAGCTTCAACACAAAGACCTTGTAAGAATAATGAATCCTCATTTGCATCGACATTTGTATTCAGATTTGCCAGGCTATAAACTTGGCAGATCAAGCGGAATATTAAGTAGAGGCTTCCATGGTAAATTGTGGCTCTTGAAATTGCTAAGCTCCCCCCCTTTTTTTTTCTATCTGTGGTGGCAGGTAAAGTCTCATGACTACTTGCTTCTTAGGAAGCACATTGGCCCCTTCATCTTTCAGTATATGATGTCAATTTCAAGCAGAAGAGGGAATAACCAGTAGTAGGTATTCTAGCCAAAGGTACAATATGACATGTGACCAGAACATTAACTAAAGGCCGGAGACCATGAGAGAGGAGTCTTTAAGCAATTGAATGGTATAGGAAAATTACTTATCACGTGTGGGCGAAGGTTTGATTTTTCTGGCGTATTAAAAAATACATTAATCTCATAAAAGTTCACACTCATTTTTAAAAATTCCTAAAGGTGATGTAAGAGGACCAAGGTAGCTCTTTACTTTTGAAATACCTGCCATTTGGAGTCATCATCACTGGTCTACTCATGCCCTTTCTTGAAATACTTAAAATGCCTTATTTTAATGAGTCACTATGGATTGACTGACTCAATCCTTAGCTTTGCTTGATTCTGAAGTGGTCAATTAGGAACAGTCACAGTTACTCCTGCATAAGTTCAGAAATATGACCTATAAGGTCAAATCTCCAATACAGTAAACAATGGGGTGAAAAATGTAGACTTTAATTTCCATGTTTGGTTCAATCTATGCAATGCCAAACAAGTGAGTAATTGGAAACATTTGTGCATGACTTAACTTTTCATGCATTATCCCATTGTTTCAGAATCTTGTAAACAGAGCTCAAACCTATGACCTATTAACAAACCCTCACTTCTTGCCATTTTCTTTTTTTCTTAAGGACCCTTCACTAGTAGGAAACAATAAAATGTATTAGAAGATCAGTCTTGCAACAAACTTACTACAGGCATCTTAACAATGGCTTTCCTTTTTAAATCTATTTGCTTAAATTTAAATAGTGTAAATGATAAAATGTAGACTAGGTCTACTATAAAGACTTCCTTTATGGTATGTCATAAGGAATTGTGAAATTTTAGTAACTACTATAAGTAACTGACTTAACTCCTACTTTAAGTTGAGGCAAGCTTTGATTGTGTGTGGTGAAATGGGAGACAGTTTCATGAAAGGTGCTGGACTTTTCTTGGAAAATGTGTACTGGCAAATATTTAGACTGAAGGATAACATTTCATAAGCTTTCCCAAACTTGTAAAAATATTTATAAGAACCTTGCCAAAAACATGTATATTAGTATGTTTATATTAATATACTATAATGTAGCATATTCTAAAGTAGGTATTAGATATTCTTAATAGTAACTGGATTTTAAAATCTGAATAAAATGCAAATCATGACTTTTTGAGAATTACATGCTTGCATTTTACAATCATCATTTTTAAAGGAAACAAACTATTAGATAATTTAATACTAAGCATAACTATACTGAAAAACAAGAATATAACACTAAGTGGCAAAATTTTACTTTTATATTTATTCTTTAATATGAAAAAGATGGAAGCGTGGTAACTACCATAAAGTTGCCTTGACCCAAAGCAATCAAGGATAAATGACATTTAAATAGAATTCTTTTCCTGAGGGGCCTTAAGGATACCACATTATGATGAAGCATAACTATCAACTTTGTATCAAAATGCAAGCAAAGGGTAGAGACTGATATATTACTTTAAAACAAGGTCAAACTAAGACATCAATGCATCTTTTTTTTTCACATACTTGCTATTTCACATAAATCTGAAACTCAATTTAATAGGCTCAAAAATGGTATTTTTACTGTTGTGTGTGGGGGAAGGGGTATATGTATTGACCCCTCTTTCATAAAAAGAGCAAAAATACAATTGTACTGCAAAATACATTTTGTGTATATGTTCAAAGAGGATTCAGAGAGGAAGAGATTTATATTTATATCCTTCCTCCATGCTGCCCATCAGTTTGAAACTGTCTTCTTTAATAAATGCTAATGATTTGGTTGATTACGTTTGTGCATATACTTACCATGCAGTTTTGGGAATCAACCGCTGATGAATCTTATCAAGAAGAGAAATTATGGCATTAGCTCATTTGCTTTCCAAACAGCAGGAGTGAGAATTCTATCCAAAATGATATTACTGAGATTGTTTTAACATCCATGCAGAAAAGTACATACTATTTCTTGCCCGCCTACTCGGTGTTTCTTAAACAAGACTCATATTTATTAGACAGGGTCTCTTATTTCTGTGTAGGAATATAACTGGATGTATATTCTAAATCAGGAAATCAAAACTGAAACCACAAACAAATGGAAACACTTATTTAAATTGAAGTAGCTTATCCAAATTTGAGAAGGGAGCAAGCGGAGTTGTAAAATCTTTTTTTTTCCTATAGTAGGAAAAAGAGCAAAATGACATATGCTCATGTCAATTTCATTATGTTCTATTTCTATTTACAGGGTTTCTTACTAACTGGTAAAAATGCACATTACCATAGGGTTTTTCCCACCATAACTTATATAAGCCACTGTTATATTAACTAGAAAGGTTGTTAGCCACAGACACAATGCCCAAAGGACAGGCTGGGCATCCCACTGCAGGCTAGTTCTCGTCCTGTATAGATTAGAGGAGCAGAGCCCTGTGTGTGTTATCCTGAGAAACTGGGCTTCATTGAATCTAAAATCAGCTTGTCTCATTGGTGTCTTTTAGTAGGATGGCTGAGGGCTTTGCCATATTCATGAGGCACACAGAATTAAGACTTAGGGCACACCATAGAGCATGTGTGTTCATGACTTGACCTTTAAAGTCAATTCAAGGTTTTCACTTCCGCTTAAAACAGAAACAACCAAAAAGCATAATCTTGATTATATTTTCTTCATCTTCCACTAGCCAAATGATGAAGGGCAAATTTATAGAACTATAGCTGCAGAGATAGATATAGATTTATCTCCTTATATTTGAGAGGAAAGATGTGTATCTATGTATAGATATATGTAAGGTATATATACATATATTGCTTTCCTCTCTGATTTTAAAGTGTATGCATCATTGCTGCTTAGTTCATAACCACAAACTCTTTCCATCAAAATCAGAAAATGTGTGGGGCACCTGGGTGGCTCAGTGGGTTAAGCCTTTGCCTTTGGCTCAGGTCATGATCTCAGTCCCTCAGGGTCCTGGGATCGAGCCCTGCATTGGGCTCTCTGCTCAGCAGGGAGCCTGCTTCCTCCTCTCCCTCTGCCTGCCTCTCTGCCTACTTGTGATCTCTCTCTCTCTGTCAAATAAATAAAATCTTTAAAAAAAAAGAATATGTGTGTATGCATATATGGCATAAATATTTGTTTGCATATACACAACAAAAATAGGTTTCAGTAGGAAGAATGGATGAAGGATGTATAGAAACATCATGAAATTAAGAGATAGGAGAAGAGTGAAAGCAAACCAAATATATAGGATCAGTGAAATATGGTATGGTATCACTTGATGGTTTCTATACCTAAGTAAAAACCAGAGTTTGATTTTTATATTTAAATATTTAGTCTGCTATTTTTATAGACTATTCACAATAGAGGCCATTCCAAGATTGAAAAGAAAGGCTTACTAATATTTTAGTGATTTTTTTTATTTTTAAGGGGATTTTTTTTAAATCAAGAAATATGTGATATTTTGTGATTAAAAAATGACATAAGTGAATTAAGTCAATATACATTTAATTCTTTGCCTTAAAATTTTCTTTGAATATTATAGTTACTCACCAATAAATTGGAATGAGATTTTATGCAAATGCTATTTGCTTTCTTGCCAAATGTTAGTGTAAAAAAAATTTGAACAATAGCTCAAATAGTCTGTTTTATAATATCCCTGTTTGGGGATATACTAAAAATTGTTAATCATAGTAACACTCACCTAAGGTTATAACCATAAGGAATAAATAGAAATTCCTTTTTCAAATTGAACTTACAGTCATTCTCTCTCTCTCTCTTTCTCTTTCTCTCTCTCTAAGGTATAAGGTCAAATATCTCTCCCTTTATTCCTTAAAAAAACAAAAACAAAAACAAAAAATCCTCACTTAAGTCCAGTTTGATAAAATAATCACAAAGTGGCTTCTCTTACCTGTTGGATAATCTGATACCAGTAGGCAAGCCTCTATTTCAGAACCAGCTCTACAACTGCTTCTCAGAAAACAAATTTCTTACATTTTTTAAAGTTTTGATTAACCTCCAAGATAGTGGGCTGGGTGAATTAGCTATCGTTTCAGAGGTGTCTCTCCTAAATTTTAACATATCATGCAACCAATTTTGCAGTTTCCAACTTCACAAGATGCCATGGACTCTTCTCTTGTCTGTACAGATAATCTGTTTTACATCTTCAACCATAGCTGTGCCTTTCATTCCTTAGTCCTCTCTCTAAGTGAGTTTATTGCTTCTTCCTGCTCTAAACTATTTACTGTTTTGAATCTTATTTCATAATGTCCCTTAGTGTTCTATTCTTCTTACTGCTATTGATGCCTAAAAGCACCCTTTTTTGCTTTTAAAATTCCCTTTCATGAAACTTTTACTAATTGAGTAGATATAGGGTGACTTTATGAACCCCATTTTCAAACAACAAAATTCACAGCAATCATGAGCTACATGTTCATGATATATTAATTCATTTGCATCTATCCACATCATTATGGTGGCTATGAGATTTTCATATATATCAGTCAGAATGCCCCCTGCGTGGGTGTCTGTGTGCATTCAGTTATTCTTCCAACCAACATAGATCTATTAAGGAAGGCCCCGTTCGTGTCATGCACTTTTGGGGAAGCAATATGACTGTAAGGGTAGACTAGACAGATGGGGTACACAAAAAAAAGTAGCAAGCAAAGAGAACATCTTCCCAGGGATATACACAAAAAACTTGCAATTAGGAGTTTTCTCCATCCATTCTTACGTATCTATGAAGAGCCTTTGGGGAGTCAAATTACAATTTAAAATTATTCCTAAATAGAATATAAACTTTCCATTCCAGCTTCATTTGGTAATACTATGGTGGTTCAAAACTCCCTAGAAATGACGGCTTAGAACAGACATTCTGAAACATTTGGGTCTCAGAATTACTTTGCACTATTAAAAATTATCAAGGTGACGACATCTCTTATTTATGTGTATTATAGTTATTTATACTTAGCATTATTAAAGTAAAACAAATTTTATTTCTAAATTATTTAGTAATTCATTAAAAATAACAACTACAAACTAATTAAATGTTAACATAAAGAATATACTACACTAAGATAATCATATTTTCCTAAATTAAAAAGACCAAGGAAAATGGTATTGTTATATAATCTCTTTAACACGTGGCTAATAGAAGATACTGAATTTTCATATCTGCTTTTACATTCAGTCTTGCAATATATTATTTGGGTTGAGGATCTAAGGAAAATCCAGCCTCTTGCAAATCTGTAGTTGGGAAGGAGACAAACACATTAAGTAGACTTTTCATCTAACTGTGGATATTTTTCTCTGATATACATCAAATATCGACAAGTAGTAGTTTCTTAAAAATTGCAATATGGAATTTGAGAGCATATCAATAAGGTTTCCATTCTTTCAATGTTAAATTTCATCCTTTATTTTGCATTCTTAATAGATCTTTGACTGATGCATGATTTTATAACATCATGAAATAATCTGTTGGAAAATATTGGTTCACTGGATTATGCAGATCTTCTGATTATTGACATATTTCAGTTTACAGTATTGAAAAATAGTCACACTCGTTGATATGACCATCATGATCCCATTAGAAATTTCAGTATCAGGAGTCTTTCCAGCTCATAATGGCAGTTATAAATTTTCCAAATTTCTAATATTCCTTGAAAGCTAAAATCTTATCTGCAACAAATACTAGAAATGGTTTCCCTTGGTGTTAGACTCACTTTGTTTATCAAGGACTGAGGGCTCTATTTGTTTATTTTTGTTTTTCCTTTATGTTCAAGGGTATAACCCTGAGGAATATCATGATTTCCATTACGTTTTCGTGCTACTTGATACCTGCTAAGAAACCAAGACTGCTAATGCTCTAACATTGTGTAAAAATTTCAACACACATGAAGCAAAAAAATAGCAAAATATTATTATGAAAATAGTTTTGATTTCAAGGACTTTCTGAAAGTAGCTCAGAATTTCTAGACATCTGGGAGCATGCTTTAAAAAAAATAAACCACTGTTCAGGGGCGCCTTGGTAGCCTTGGTGGGTCTTGGTGACTCAGTCCGACTCTTGGTTTCTGCTCAGGTCATGCTCTCAGGCTGGTGAGATCAAGCCTGGCTCGCTGCTCAATGGAGAGTCGGCTTGAGATTTTCTCCTTCTCCCTCTGCCATCCCACCCCGCTCATGCTCTGTCTCTCTGTCTCTCTCTCTCTCTCTCTCTCTCTCTCAAATAAGTAAATAAATAAAATCTTTAAAAAAAAAACTTTAAAAAACCACTCAAAGAACCTAAAATAGAGCTGCAGATGTTTAGCAATCATTATTTGATATTCGGTATCACTAAGGATTGACTAGAATTTGTTACCAACAACAATAGCAACACCTAACATATCCAAATGGTTTTGCAGATAATTTTATGTATAGATTACCTTGTTTAATCCTTCCAATAAGCTACCATTATATTTTAAAAGAGAAAATTATAGCTTTATTTAATGACTTCTCCAAGGTCACAAGACCTGTAAATGACAAAATCCAGATTTATATCCAGGTTTTATGAAGTCCAGTGTTCTCATTATACCATAGCTGTTTAATATAATTCTTTCACAGCCTCCCCTAAGTAAGGGCATAGTGAACAAATCCTGTGCCATCTGCTTGATGGCCAGTCTCTATTTAAGCACTATTACATTACGTGGATATGTATAAATCTTATTCCCATTCCAAATCCTTCATGGTGTAGGAAGTACAATTTCACATCTATTTAATCACAATCCAAAACTGCACTACAGTTATATGATGCCCTCAACATACCTAGTAGTTTTCTTTAACTGCTATAAGACTGATTGCTGATTTGGTCATTCTACTGGCTAAAATAATCACTGATCATTTCAGTGGATCACTGACCAGTTATTCCTTCCAATCTTCCAAATGAGCTTATCAGATCAGTCTTGTGGTCTAATCAACTACATACAGATCACTGTTAACTGTGCTGACCAAAAAGAACTTATCTAAATCTTAGGAGCCACAGGAATACAGGGAACAGCAGTTTAAAAAGTTAACTCCTGAAACTTACAGAGGGTTCTTGAATAAGGCTTTTTAACCCGGAGCAACTCAAGCCCTGGATCCTAGCCTTGATACTAACAAATTAGCTTTGTGAGTTAAGGAAATACTCAACATCACCATGTCTTGGTTCTCTTGTCTTGGTTCTCATTTAATGAGACGGAATTAGTATATGACCTCTTGTTTTGCTTAATCTTAATGTTGTATGATTTTTATGTAGGGAAAAAAAAAGCATTTCCCTTTTTGGCAGTCATGATTTTCTTCATTTGTAAGTTTTCTTTTTGTTCCAGTCTGTCTTCACACACTATGCTGCAAGTCTTCAAAATCCAATTCATTGCTCTAACTTATACATAGAAGCTATCTATCTATCTATCTATCTATCTATCTATCTATCTATCTATCTACCTATCTATCTAACCGGCCATTTAGCCCCCTTAAGTATTGTATTTAATAAAATCTTCTCAAGCTCTTTGTGCTTTCTTCCACTAAATAAAAATGAAATTGTTTTTATAGCATTTATGTTATGATAAATTCGGGGTGGGGTTTATAGAGATTGATCTCCTCTGCTAACGATTAATTATAATCCATCCTGAAATATTAATAAGTATCCCGCATGAGCTATGTTGAGGAAGGGAGGGGAGAGAAGGAAGCTGCAATGTTTGTTTGCAATTACTAAAATTACGGAAGCAAAGGTCTTCCAGAGACAGAAATATAATCACAATTATCTGACCTGTAAAAATGGTTTTTATTTCGGCAGCCAAGGAACAGCAAATTATTGGCATTGGGATCTTTTTTTATAAAGGCTTTTTATAAAATCCTCCTTTGCATAGCTATATATTTTATTTACTTTACAGCATTTACCCCCTTCTATCTAATACTGAAATCAGAGACATTCTATTATCACTAAGAGGGTGTTTTAAATAAACTGTTCTGGAGCCTGGGCTTTGGAGATTGTAAGCTACCTGAGTGTGGTCCGCTGACTTGTCCTTTCTAAATCGCCATGGATCACTTTCTAAATCACAGTATCTCCTGGCTGCTGAGGGCCATGTGGAAAGTACCTGCACGCACAGCCAGGTCATGGCTATGCCTCCAACAGTCGCTTAATCCAGTCCTGGATGATAAGAAGTGACAGCGCAGGAAAGGGGCTGGTGTGTACTAAGCAATTGATGCACCCCGGAGTGTGCGTGTGTTCTAAATCTAAATTGCAAAGTGCTTAAAAAGCGGAATAGCATTTTCATTTGCACAGTACTGTGAAAACAAGGTCATGGGAAACATTAAATAAAGATAGCAAATAATGGCTTTACAGATATTATTTCAATTAGACACATAGAGCAAAATAAACAGTGAAGGGAGGCCATTGAAGGGCCATCAACAGGAGACTGTTCGAATAAATAAAGGTGTACCATGTAGTAGAATACTATGTAGCAATTAAAAGTAATAATATAAAGCTATAATTTGTTCCTATGGAATAATTGCCAAAATGTGTCTAATGAAAAAAGCAAAGTGCAGAAGAAGATATGTAATATGCTCCCCTGTGTGTAAAGATATGTACATATGTACATTTAAATATACAAATGACAGAAGGATTACAAGCTGATAAAACAGTTGGCTCTGGAGGGGGACAGTATTTACTAAATATGCTTTTGTGTGATTTGCTTCTTTTTCAGCATGCGTACACTAGTTACACTAGTTTTAAGATAAATAATAGTTAATTTTTAATGTAAAATAGAGGAAATTTATGTATTTATAAGGCAAATTGACATGCCTGCCATCGAACAAACAAACAAACAAAAATTGACAAAGGATCAGTTTTATCATGAGTTTCTTAGCATCCTGCAAAACCAAAGAAAGGCTATTTTTAAAAATTTCCACTCGTGAAGGCATTAAATCACGAAAGACAGAGCCATTAACACAGGACAGAGCCAAAATACATGGTTGTCAGGATTTCCAGATAATATACAATAGTTTTATTTGCTAGATCTGGCAATTTCAATTATTGAAAAGAGAAAAGTGTTCTAAATTCTTATAATACTCTGTTTATTTGATGCCAAATACTGATAGTTCCCAGATAGTCAATTTTCTATTATTGTTTAGGTAAAATACATTGACATTTTAATTGAATTTTTTTATAATATTTTTGAAAATACACAAAAATAAAAATGATTCTCCCAAGTTTAAGGTATTAACATCCACACAACATGTAATATGGCTCCAATCTATTCTTTCACATTAATGTTCCAATACTTTCTTATAATACCATTGTATTACAAGCAAAATAAGCCTTTCTACCTTTCAATGAACATGTCTTATTCCAGAATACTCACTACAACACTTTCTCTTTTCCCTTCCTGTCATGATTCTGCAATGTCCTCATGAGGCCTTCTAACTGCTTCAATGAAAAGGTTCTCTTCATTTGCATAGACCTTTTTTTTTTACAATGTCTCCTATCATTGTAATGTGTATACTTATCAATGTCCCTAATAGATAAATAAAAGCACCATGAAAGTAAGAAGCGATCACCTCATCCACATCTTTTATCTTCAATCACTGTGTGTGTTCCAGCAGCCTGGTCTAGTGTTTTACACAAAAGGAATACCCAACAGAGTCCAATTGATGTGTGGGTGAATGGCAGGAGATAGTCCAGTCCCTCTGAAGATTAAACTCTAGTCAACTTAGAATCTCATTAAAAATAATAATAATAACTATCCTTATTTGACATCACAATCCCTCTTTATAGTTAAAAATAATTCCTAAAATGTTCCTTGGCCATATTCTTTCCTGTCTTTAAACAACAACAACAAAAACACAGTTAAATTCCATGTCTTTTACTTAGGATTTTCATTTTATTTTCTTATCCCTTAATCATTCTTGCATTGCTTCTATGAACCTTCAAGTTCTTGAATCGTCCTTTAGGTTGGAGAGGGCAGAGTTAAGCATTATATTCTAGCAAATCAGAACAGTGCTGAATGATTTCCTTCTATGTATTAAATTCCTTCGGAATCTTCTCAGTATAATTTTTAAACAAAATGGCATATTAATTATTCTTTAGACCTATACATAATCGATTCCTATATTATACTTGAACAATTTATTTCTAAGTGATTCTCCTTAACTGATGCTTGCAGATTAATTTAGTTCTCTTTTTTAAGCAAGGGCATTTGATTGTTATCCCTAAACTAAGAGGATATTTCTCTGTTACCTTGAAGCTATCATAGAACACCCTGGGCATGCAATTTATCCTGCCTTCCAGTCAATGATGTTTAAAACAATGACTCTCAAATCCCAGACTGGTGTTTCATGATGATGTTTCCACTGCCCCATGGTGAAATAGGATAATAAGTACATTGTAATGAGTTTTTTTATAAAGTCACCTTTGTTCATTTTTTTTATGTCTTAAAATATTTATCTCATGTATGTGGTAGTAGATGGTAGTAATCGTTTTTCTAATGGCACTAAAATGCTGGGTAGCTGATGCAAGGACCCTATTCTGCTTTATTTTTCTTTTTTATCCTATAGAATACCAACTTTGAGAACCACTAATAATAGCCATAGAAGTGGCAATAAGCATAGTCAGCAATTAGAAATTGTTTATGTACAAAAAATTTGTTCTAAGAACTTCAGATACATTCACTCACTTAACGCAGCAACTCTCTGAGGAACTTACTACTATTTTTCAAACATCAGATGTTAGGAAATTGAAACAGAGAGAAGTTTTAAAATATGTCCAAAGTTACACGATGAATTAAGGGCTTCCAGAGGCCATGCCCCTAACCACGGAGTGAAAGTGAAACCAGGATAAGATTTTAAGTCAAATTTTGGGGCACCTGGGTAGCTCAGCTGGTAGAAGATGTGACACGTGATCTCAAGGTTGTAAGTTCGAGGCCCACATTGGGTGTAGAAATTACTTAAAAAATAATATAAATAAATAAATTTATAAATGTATAAATAGAGTACAGAAAATGGAAGAAATATGAAAGAATTAAAGAGTAAAAATTCATAGATTTAAAGAAACATTAATACCCAGATATAAGAATCAAACATTATATAAATAAAAATAAGTCCACATTGAGATATATCTAATGGAACATAATTAATAAGGACAAAAAATATTAAAATTAATGACAATAAATGATAGATTCAGTAAAGAAGCAACAATTATGCAGATAGCAGATTCTAATCTGTTATAGCAGAAGCAATAACAGAAATGACAACTTCAAACTGCCAAGAGCAAACAAATATCATATAAGAAATTTATGCCCAGGGCGCCTGGGTGGCTCGGTGGGTTAAAGCCTCTGCCTTCGGCTCAGGTCATGATCTCAGGGTCCTGGGATCGAGGCTCACATCGGGCTCCCTGCTCAGCAGGGAGCCTGCTTCCTCCTCTCTCTCTGCCTGCCTGTCTGCCTACTTGTAATCTCTCTCTCTCTCTCTCTCTGTCAAATAAATAAATAAATAAAAATCTTAAAAAAAAAAGAAAAAAGAAATTTATGCCCAGATAAACTACCATTCAAAAGTAAAGATGTTTTTGTACAAAGGGATATAATTTTCTACACAGATCACCACTGAAAAATTACCCAAGTATATCCACTAATTTAAAGGGGGAAAATGGACACAGAAGAATGTAGAATACATGAAGCAATTTTTAGGAAAAAAGAAAAAGCTAAATCAACACTAAAAATAACAATTTCTTAATTTAAAAATAGTTGAAACTGTATAACGATGACAATGAAGGATGACAATGAGAATACCAGGTATTAAACTTACCAGGTATTAAATTTACAATCCTCGTGTTGCTCATTGTTCATTGCTGTATCTTTAGGGCAAGGGAAGTAGTAGGCACTCAATAAATATTTGTTGAATGAATTACAGAACCGATGTTTTATAACTGAAGGTAGTTCTAGACACAATCTCTAACTGTGCTCGTCAGATTCTGAGAATACCATGAAGGTTGCTTGGGGATCATCAAAGGTGTGCCAACAGGCTTGGTGTCTGAGGTTAGGCAGGTTGTTACTAAAAAGCACTCCTAAAAGTGTGGTGGCCCTTGACATACACATTCAGATCTGCCTTTGAAGGAACATGGTGCACTAGCAGATTCTGCTGACAAAGTCCAGCTGCCACCCATCCACTCATCTGTAGTGTTAACTCCTGAGCTATGCTACACATGGCCTGCTCCCAAACTTCACTGAGCACAGCAGAAGGACATCCTAGAGCAGGCCAGTTCTGGCCAAGACAGGGCTACTCAAATGAGCAACCTTTGCTCTGAGCCATCCCAGCAACTTGGCCAAGATTTTCTGAGCCTCACTGTAGACTGAGGCTCATTCTACCCAGTCCTTCTTTCCCTCGCTCTTCTCTAAGGTGTCAGACATGCATTGAGGTCTGAGGGCTTTCTCTGCCTTTTCCTGCTCCCTTCCCCTTTATTCTTCACAGGGATTTCCAGCAATCTCTTTCATGTGCAATTCTGTCTGCCTTTTGGAGGAACCAAACCGGGTGAAAGCAAGAGAGTCGACAAAGTCAGGTCTACCGGAAAAATAGGATGGTTGCTTCATCTGAAAGAACAGTAGTCATGAATGATAATAATAACACTAAGAAAACAGACTTCTTAAGTAGAAAACCTGTGGTATATCTCTTACATATGCCTCATTGCCTTAGCTTTAGGAGAGCTGAGATGTCCTTTCAGGAAACAGTCTCCCTGGGCTAAGACTTGCTTATTTATTTACTCAAAACATCCTCTAAGTTGGGAAGATGGTTCAGTCTCAAGAGCATTAAGGCCTATTACCCTTCTATTTTTCTTGGGGGTACATGGCAATGGGCCACACCATCTGAAAACTCTCATATACTGACATTCTTCTTATTCAATAAGATTATGGACACTGGTCAAATCTTCTGGCCCATTCCAAATCTTGCCAATCTCTGGGGAAATCACCCTATTAGTGAGTCATCCGTACAACAAACCAGCATCCAAACTCCATGCCCCCTTATCTCTGCTGTGATGTAGTCACTCAGCGCTGTCATTATAGCTGAACATACATTATCTCTGATACTTTCAATCCAGATTTCCCATTTTTGAACTCAACTTTTTATGTCTCCAGCTTACTAACATCATCATGGCACTGCACCTGTTGTCTTTTTAGTACTTCCAGCCATGCACCCTTTATATTCTTCCTATGTGCTTGTACCCTGTTGTCTTCACTTCCTACTCCATCTAGCCTGCATTCTATAGTCATTTCAATCATTTTAATGTTTTGGATTTTTTTATGTCCTTGAAACATTCAATAAACAGCAAATTGAGTCATGGTAGAATTAAAAATATTGGTAAATACAAATAAAAATATGAGATTTGTTTTCTTTTGTCTTATATCTTATCACAATAAGATAATAGCATCTTGAATGTTTAAGGGGAGGTGAGAATTACTGTCCTATGTCTCATCTTCTATGGAAAACATATGGGTTTTTTTTTCTATTTCTCACTGTCCAAAACAATATTACTTTCTTCTGTATCTGTTCCACATATCTTTATTGAAAAGCTGTTATAGTTTATACTATGTCAAAATTTAGAATCTAGTTAAAAGTCCAATGAACAAGAAATTCTTCGAGAAATTCTTCAAGATTCTTCAAGTTGTAATTTGTTTGAATATTTTTTCATTAGTTTTTTTAACTCTCAGGTTTCTTTCTACCATGTCCAGAAGATGTCAGGTTTAGTTTTAAATTCTTAACTTAATCATTAGTAGAGATAGAATTAATTAAAAATAAATCACTGAAAAGCTTTCTCTTTTTTTTGAATCGCCTTTTTCTCATGCACTTTATCAAAGTACCAAAAGTTGATTTGACATTTTTATGGTTACGTTTCTCTCTGGTGTATTACTGGACCCACAGGACTGGAACACTGCAAGTAAAGATCTCTCTTGTACTATACTTGTATGACTAAGATAAAAATATTATCCAAAATAATTGAATCTCAATATATATACTTTTTTAAATTAGTTCAGAAAACATTGAAAAGTCACTGAAAATTTGTGATAACTAAAGTGGCTCATATTCACTAATTTCTTGGAGGTTATTTCATCACATAGCAAAGCACATCACTGTTAGTGTTATTCATGAAAATTCTAGCTTGGTAAGGTCAGGATAATCTAACAATGGAATATTTTTAAAGCATAAATTATCCAGATTTCATGAACTCTTAACTTGTTATTTCTGTTCTGTCTCTTCTGACTCTAATTTATAACAAGCAGAGTGACTATTGCCCTATCCCTTTACATCTACTGCCCATGGTAAAATAGCTAGCCTGGGAATTTGAAACTTTTCAGAACTTTTAATTTTTTTTCTAAAAATTATAAAGTAAATCTTATAACCTCCGTTAAGGTACTTTGGTAACCTTAATATACACATGGGACATTTTATTTTCTTTAAAAAGAACCCATAGGTAGCAACAAGAACTAGTCATATTCTTAAAAATATAAATGAAATTAACAATAGTCATATTTGCTCTGGTTCTAAAAGTGAGGATTTTTCTGCACACCTTTCTTTAATAGAACATTATAGCTTTCTTCAATAAAATAAAGCTAAAGCTCACAACCAAAGACAAAGCCTCCAGATATAGGAGATCACACAACAAACACTTAAAAGACAAAGTCTCGTTCCAGGGTGGTGGGCCAAGAAACATGTGGACCCCAGATTCTTACTTATAAATTACCTCAAATTAGCTCTTGACTCCTATGCCCAAGATCACCCATTTTTAAGGAGGTCAAATTATACATACTGTTACTCTCAGCCATATGATAGTTACCCAAAATCATATCTAAAGGTAGATATTACCTGAAACCCTTGACTTGAAATTCAGTTCGATCGTGTATACAACAAAAAGGAAAACATCTCCAAGTAAATGCCTATGCAGCCTACTAGACAGAAAATGTTTTTCCACTAAAAGAATACATAAAAACTTCTCCCCCTTCTGCTGCATTTTTGTACCTCAAACACAGAGTAAATCCTTACTCAGAGAATCACCAATCCAGAGTACACTAAAACCCAGATGCACTTATCACACTATCCTTAACCCTGACTCCGGACCAATTCTTGTCAATTACAAAATAAACAAATAAATAAACTGAAATTTGCTCTACTGCAATAGCCTTACAGATTTATATCAGAAGGTACAATAACTAGTCACTAGACTAAAGAAAAGAAAGTGGTAGATCATGTGATACGTGGTTAATCTCATTTACAAATTTAATACTTTTTGTGGAAAATCCTCAGATTTTTCAAATTAGAAAAAAAGTTAGGGCACCTGGGTGGCTCAGTGGGTTAAGGCTCTACCTTCGGCTCAGGTCATGATCTCAGGGTCCTGGGATCGAGACCTGCATCGGGCTCTCTGCTCAGCAGGGAGCCTGCTTCCCCCTCTCTCTCTGCCTGCCTCTCTGCCTCCTTGTGATCTCTCTCCCTCTGTGAAATAAATAAATAAATAAATAAATAAATAAATAAATAAATAAATATCTTAAAAAAAAAAGAAAAAAGTTAAAAAAAGTCATCGTGAGCACATGCATTTCTAGAATGATTGTGGCTTCTATTTGTATGAAAGTCTAAACTTATTTGATTCAAGTTAATACGTTTGGTAGAGATATTTTTTAATTTATAAGGAGAAAATTATGAGAAAATTCTCATACTTTCTATTTCACAGTATAGCGTATTTTCCTTTAACTGCCTTTTGGGTCATTATTTTATCTCCTGAAACACTGGATAAATTATGCATTCATTCCACCTTGTACGTGAATATTTTACCAAATATGTATGTGTAAATAGCCAGTTCACCACACTTTTTTTTAAAGATTTTATTTATTTATTTGACACACAGAGAGATCACATGTAGGCAGAGAGGCAGACAGAGAGAGAGGAGGAAGCAGGCTCCCTGCTGAGCAGAGAGCCTGAGGTGGGGCTCAATCCCAGGACCCCTGAGATCATGACGTGAGCCAAAGGCAGAGGCTTTAACACACTGAGCCACCCAGACGCCCCAAGTTCACCATACTTGCTATGAATTACCATTTATCTATTTCATAAAAAATTAAGTTTATATACTGTACAAAATTCTAATTGGAAGGTCAGACAGTGGTTTCAGTGACCCATAATTTCAAAAGGATAACACTTGGGAATCCTGAGCAACTTTATCCCAAGAATAGCACTTGTCTCTTGCTTCTAAGTCCGTCAACATTTCCCTGGCTATCACAACTTTTTTAATCTTTACCTTATCATTTGTTTGCTGTCTTTCCACTAAATGTGAACTTAGATTGGGGGGTGAATAAACTGCCGCAGTTAGCAGTAAATGCAGACTTTGGGTGTGGGCTAGATGCATGGGTTGCTGGTTAGAATCAAGGAAAGACACAGGTATTGGATGAGTGAGCCTGGTAGTAATTTAGGTTAAAGGATGGTAAATAGTACTAGTATGTGGTTTGTAAGTATTTGCTTTGCATCTTATACTGTCCTAAATGCTCTACATATATCAAGTAATTTAAAACTCAACCAGGAGGCAAGTCTAATAAGTAGTGGACTTTTGGTGTGAACCTGGGCAGGTTGACTAAAGAGTCCATGTTCTTAACCACATGAGACCACCTCTCAAAACCAAACACTCGTGAAGGCTTCCAGAATGATGTTTTTCAGAGAAAGCTCTTGACACATTTGTTGCACAAAAATAAACAAAACCAATGAACAAATATAAAAGCAGAAACAGACCCATAAATACGGAAACTGATGATTGCTTAAAGGGGTGGGAGCTCTGGAGAATGGGAGAAATGGGTGAAGGGGATTGGGAGGCACAGGCTTCCAGTTACAGAATGAGTAAGTCATGGGAATGAAAGCTACAGCATAGAGAATATAGTCAATGGTACTGTAAGAGTGTTCTGTGGTGACAGATGGTAGCTACACTTTTGGGGAGCTGAGCATAATGTTTAGAGCTGTCCAATCACTATGCTGTACACCTGAAATTAATGTAACATTGTATGTCAGCTATACTTCAATAAAAAAGTACTACAGCAAATTCAACCTTTGACATCTCTCCCTTAAAACCTCAAATCCTAGGCACCATTTTAACCAGAAGCTTGAATCTATCATAAGGACCAAGAAAATTGTTCCTTGTTTCAATTAGAGGCTATGTAACTAGAAGCCGAAGAGAATTTTTAAAAAATACTTATTTCCAGAAATTAACATAAAACAAATTTATATATCACTTTTATTTACGATTTTAAAATCTTCTTAACAATGCTAAGTCACTATGGCACTTAATATAACATTGTCAACTAAATAAAAGGAAGGTGCATCCCCTTCCTTAAGTCAGGCTGAGTGCAGTGGTCCAGGCGTATGTGATAAGCACACCTGTGTGAGGGTAGAATATGGCCATCTAGAGAAGCCATCCTGTGTCTCACAGCACAGCTATCACTCAGTTCTAAAAAGATGATGCTCTCTGGAAATCTAGACCCAGTGTTGATTTTTTTTATTCTTAAACCAGGAAATCAAGATTTATATGTGAAACCTGATGATTTTGAAATTTTTTTGGGCGCCTGGGTGGCTCAGTGGGTTAAAGCCTCTGCTTTCGGCTCAGGTCATGATCTCAGGGTCCTGGGATCGAGGCCCGCATCGGGCTCCCTGCTCGGCGGGGAGCCTGCTTCCCCCTCTCTCTCTCTCTGCCTGCCTCTCTGCCTCCTTGTGATCTCTCTCCCTCTGTGAAATAAATAAAGAAAGAAAGAAAGAAAGAAAGAAATTTTTAAAACACCAAGAATGATAAACATAGGGCGCCTGGGTGGCTCAGTGGGTTAAAGCCTCTGCTTTCGGCTCAGGTCATGATCTCAGCGTCCTGGGATCAAGGCCCGCATCGGGCTCTCTGCTCGGCAGGGAGCCTGCTTCCTCCTCTCCCTGTCTCTCTGCCTGCCTCTCTGCCTACTTGTAATCTCTCTCTCTGTGTCAAATAAATAAATAAAATCTTTAAAAAAAAAAAAAAAAGAATGATAAACATAGAATGTCTATCAAACTAAAAAGGATCTGTCTTTCATATTTCTAAATATGGTACATATTTTACGAATTCACTGAATAGGTCTTTTTCCTTATTTGGACTTTGAAAAACATTATAAGAAATTACTGTTACAGAAGCATAGAAACATCCAGTACATACCTTCAAATAGACAAAACCCATTTTATCCATTTCTTATTGCTGCTGTGACAAATTACCACAAACTTAGTGGTTTTGAACAGTACATACTCATAAGCTTATAGTTCTAGAGGTCAAAAGTCCAAAATCAGTATTAGTAGGCTGAAATGAATGTGTTGCTAAGGCTGCACTCCTTCTAGAAGCTCGGTGCAAGAAGGCATTTCTTTGTCTTTTCCAGCTTTTAGAGGCTACTTGCATTCATAGGCTTGTGGTCCGTTCTTCCATCTTCAAATCCATCAGTGTAGCATCTTCAGATATCTCTCTGATTCTAATCTTCCATGTCCCTCTTCCATTATTTAAGGATCCTTATGATTAACAGTGGACCCACATGAATAATGCAGTAATCTCTCTCATCTCAAAATACTAACCTTAATCACATCTGCATTCTCTTTGGCCAGGTAAGGGAACATATTCACAGGTTCTGATTATTAAAATATGGATATCATGGGGATCCTGGGTGGTCCAGTCAGTTAAGCAGCCGAGTCTTGATTTCCACTCAGGTCATGAAATGGAGTCCTGCAATGGACTCCGAACTGAGTGTAGAGCCTGCTTAAGACTCTCTCCCTTTCCCTCTGCTCCTCCTGCCCCCCACCCATTCCAAAACAAAACAAAACAAATCAAAACAAAACAAAAAGGACATCTTTGGAGAGCCATCACTCTATCTACCATACTCATTATGTATTAATGAATTTTCTGAAGGAGAAACACAATAGAGCATAATTGAGGAGACAGGAAAAGAAAGAAAAATGTGTCTTAACTGACACTGAAGATATCCCCTAGTAACTTCATATATCTCCTGAAGGTAGGTTTTTCACTGATCAGTTGATTTTACAAATAAATATATATATATGTATATATATACATATACATATATATAATTATGTATATATACAGGGAGAGAGAGAGAGACAGGCAGAGAGAGAGAGAGAGACAGACAGAGACAGAGAGAGAAAGAGTCAGCTATTCATAATAGGAAAAATTCAAAGAAATAAGAAAATAATAGATCTAATTCAGGCTTTAAGGTCTTTACTATCTGCCATAGACTGAATGTTTGTGTCCTTCCCAAAATTCATATGTTAAAATCCATTTTTCAATGTGATGGTATTTGGACACAGTGCCTTTGGGAGGTGATTAAGTCATGTTAGTGGAACCTTAATGAATGGAATTAGTGCCCTTATTAAAAAAAAGTTCCCAGAGAATTCTCTTGCCCCTTCAGTCACATGAGGACACAGAGAGAAGATGGCAATCTATGAACCAAGAAGCAGGCTATCACCAGACACAGAATCTTCTGGAGACTTGATCTTGGACTTCCCAACCTCCAGAACTGTGAGGAAAAAAATATGTGTAGTTTATAAGCCATCTCATCTATGCTATTTTGTTATAGCAGTCCAAATGGACTAAGACAATCTAAGGCAGAAGAAAGATAAACTGGATATTTCTAGAGTTGGAACAATTAATAAAGATGAGCCATAAATAGCCTATTGTGTTTACTGATCCCCTGCCCCAGTCATTGCTTCAAGGATGACACTGCAGGGATGAACTTCACTGGAGACTGCAGTGGAAGCTGTGGGACATGAACTAGATGTCTCCTTTGAGGACCAAAATGCCCATTTCCCCATATGCTGGGGACATCATCTGTCTGTGACATAATGGTTAGTCCCTCCCCAGGAACTCTTCTTGGCCAAGAAGAGCTGCCTTAGTTATTGTACCTGGAGAAGGGGGAAGGCCTATGGAGGGGGAGAAATCCATAACTAATGACTAGATGATGTAGCAAAGTGATGGTTCCCCTTCCCCATTTGGGACATGTCTGAAGTGCCATCTCAAGTCCAGAGCTCTTTGTGAGATCTAATATGGCCTCTGTTACAAATGCATTACAATTCAACTTCCCCCCAGCCTGTTCCTGCTTCCTTAACTCCCTCCCAGGACGTATTCCTCAAATCACTTGTCAATAAACATGCTGCATGCATTTCTCAGAGTCTATTTCTCAAGGAATCTGAACTATGAGAGAGGTGCTCCTTGATAGAAAAATAAAAAAATAATTAAGATATTCAGTTTTTCCTGTTTGTTCACATGCATTTCTTAAAGGATTTGAAGCAGCTGGGAAAGTTTGGATAAACAACCAAATTAAAGGCATTGATTTTGAGGCTTGGCAACTGTTAGAGAGGCCCAGTTCAGAATTTCTTTAATCACTGACCCCACCTCTGTACCAACATACACACACATACACACATGTGCACACACACACACACACACACACACACACTTTTGTCAGAAGTCACACCAGTTAAAACTCCGAAAGAATAAATCACGTCAGTTCTGGTTGCAACTATTAATATGGAGCAGTTGATGATTTAAGAAGAAATCGAGCTGAAACAAATATTTGAATGTCTGGAAATCACAATCCAAATCCATTTAAATTAATTTTGTGAACTGACAAGTTAAAAATTTAACTCATTGGATGGGAACATTATGAATTATCATTCAACTTGGTTATATTGTTGTTACTAATTTATCAATATTGTTCTTCTCTGTTCCACTTAATTATTTTACACCTGGTACATTTACATAGCAAAAGCTTATTGGTGGGTGAGTAAGAGTGTTTTCCTAAAATTAATTTTTACCATCTTTTTTTTAAAGAGTATGCATATTCTTTAGAAATCTGCAAAGCATTAGATTTTTTTTTAACCTCCTATTCCCATCTTTTCACAGAATTTCATTAAGAATTACTATGTATAGTGTAAATACATAATAGTATAAAAAGTAAGATAATGTATTTATCTACAATTACACTTAATGAAGAGGAAGCCCTAAGAGATGCAAACAAGATGACCTTGTTATGGGAGTCTAAATCAGCTTTTGAAAATTGCCCACCATACAATCAATTGGATTGCTGCCTGGTTGATGCAGCTGAGAAAGTAAGATAAACTTAAATAATCAGTCTAATATTTTAATGATTTAATAATGAATGTGACCAAATATGCCACATTGAAAATGTTTGCTCAGAACTTAGGGATTTTGTTTTTTGTGAGTAAAAAAAAAAAAAAAGCAAGGAAAAAGAAAACCCTGACCATGTATTTTTTTAAGATTTATTTATATATTGTGTGTGTGAGAGAGAGAAAGAGAGAGTGTATAAGCAGGGGGAGGGGGAGAGAGATAGAGAGAGAGGGAAACTTTAAGCAGACTTCCTGCTGAGGGTGGAGCCTGATAGGGAGCCAGTCCCAGGACCCTGAAATCATGACAGAGCTGCAATCAAGTGGCTCAACCAACTGAGCCACCCAGGCAACCCCTGGCTATGTCTTAATTGAAATTTACTATACAAAATTTGAGTGACAAAATATTAACATTTGTACTAATATTATTGTATTGCTGTACCTACAAGCATTTACTAAATATTTGCTATCTGCCAGATGATTTAATAGGCAACAAGAGACACAAAGTCTCAGAAGACACTATTCTTAGCTTATAAGGAATAATACTATAAAAATTTACAGTATAATACATGTATGTTGCAACATAAAAGATATCAGGAGAGGGACTTAAGGGGTTCACAGAAGAGAGATTAATGCTTCCTAGGAGAGTTGGCAGAAGAATGGAGTAGGATGAGTGGGAATTTGCCAGATGAGTGATAGGGTAAGAATTTCACCCCAAAAATGGTTCAGAAAGACAGTTGGAAGTTCATCCAGAACAGAGAGGGCAAGAGAGAAAATCAGAAATATATTTTGGAGTAAACATATGAAAGGTTTGACATACCTTACTAAGAAACTTGTATTTTATCTTGCAGACAACAAGGTGGCCCATAGTAACTTAAATGAGTTGAGGGTATTCAGTGACTCCTGACGCTAGGGGGAAAAAAAAAGCTGAAATAGGTAGACAAAACCCTATCGGGGCTACACAGCAAGGATTTTTCATCATAAAGAAAAGAGAGAAATTTATTTATGACTTTTCATAATAAAAGAGAGAGAGAAAGAATCAATCAATCCCTGGACCATGTAGTTATTCCATAAAAATTGTGGAATACATAGATATACTTTGGCAGATAATATCAATCCATCATGTGTACCATGTGTAAAATGTAGATCAGATACAGAATATTAACGCCTGATATTTATATAGATCTTTATAGTTTACAATCTGTGTTCATAATTATAATCTCATTTATTTATTAGAGTTTCTATAAATGAAGGCCCTCTCTCCAGGTGCACATGGAAGTCAGAGAATTAAACTTGGAGTCACCTAACAACTAAATGTCAGAACTGGATTCTCAACTCAGCTCCTACCCCAAATTCCAGGTTCTTTCTACCAAAGCAATAATATATAAAGAGAATACATTCAGGAAAATTTTTAAATGTGCATAAATTCAAATTTAATAATGTAATTAAATTATGTAATTAATTATGTAAGCCAGATACTTGGAGCACCAAAGGTGAGCAAAGGAAGGACCAAGAAGAGAACTGGGTACTTTAATAAATGGAGCAAACAATTCAGAGTTCGTGCATAGGTCACTAGAATTTGTTCTCTTTGTGGAAATAAAATTGAATCTTCTATGTCTTTACTTCTCTTCATCCTCACTCTCTTATACGAACTATCTTTAGTCCACATGGATGAAATGTTATTCTATAAACCCTGCCTCACAAACAGAACTTGAAGCTTCTACACACACACAAGGAGAAAGAGAGAACTCAAAATTCTCAAATTAAGTTGACCAACCCTTTCATTTTTATAACAAGAAAAACAAAATCCACGTTAATGGCTTGACAGATGTGGCATCCTCACTGGTGGCCCAACGGAGTCTAAACCCTAAGCCTGCTAACCTTCCACCCCCGGAGGTTTCCACAGCCTGTAGCCAAAAATCATAGGACATATTCTGCCAAGAAGGAAACTGAAAGAAGGAGGGATTCACAGCAGTCCCCATCTGGAACTGGGGAAGGAGATGGAGGCAGCCGACTGCTGTGTTTCCCAGACTTTTAGATTTCATGGCACAGTGAAATTTCAAATAAATATATAAGTTCCATCACTGGGTTGCCAACATTTTAATTTTGCCAAGAAAAAAACATTTAAAAACAAACAAAGGCAAAACAAGTATAAACTGCTTTCACCACCATTTCACACAAGAACAGACACTGCCACACCAAGTTTAAGACAATTTTTTTTAATGAAACAAAATCAGCTCGATGAAAAATTCACCATTTTGTGGCTTTTCTTCATTTAGCTGAGGACGAATGCAAACTTCTTCATGGATCAGCCCCAGTCTGATGACCAATATCTAAGAACTACCAAAATGTGGGAATAAGCCCTCTAACCTGAGGGTCAAAGAACTGGTCTTAATCTGTCACTCAGTGACCATGTGGCATGGCCCAAGTCACTCCACAGCTCTGGACCTCAGACTTGCTCACTCAGCAAATGAGACCTGAGGAGCTCCCCAAGGCTTGTATTTGAAGAGCACTTAGACACTTGAATCAGACCACCTCTACAGATGTTTATGAAAACCTTGGTCCTTCAGAAATCCTCTTTCTCAGGTCTCATTCACTCAAGCATTGGGAGCAAATGCCAGCAGGTGAGGACTGTTTGTTTGCCAAAAAGCTGTTCTACCTGGCTTTGGACATCTCACATATATCTGTTCGTAGCTTTTAAATCAACTTTCATGAGAAACAAAATGGCCAGGATTTTGTTTTTAAATTATCAACCATCCTTTTGTAGTAACTGTTTATTCTTGATGCCACTATTGCTACTATCTTTGTAGAGAAAAAGGTACAGAGGGAAGAAGAAGAAGAAGGGGGGGCGCAGACATAAGGTGTAGTGAAAGGAGGGGGAAGGATGAGTCTGACCGCATGAACCTTATTTAAAAGCAAGCCACACCAGGCACTGCTCTTCAGGAAAGGTCCCCAGCCTCAAACAGAGTCACTGCTGGTCCAATCAACCTTTTGCGTGTCCATAAATAAGAAAAAGTAAGCAGGAATGGAATTTTACAAGTTATCAACAGAAGAATACTATTTCACCCTTATTGTTCTGGAGTCTACTTGGGAGACTGAAAACCTGCACATTGAGTTAAACCTTTAATGAAGTCTTGAAGAGTTAAGTTAGACTCTTTGGATCAAATACATTTAGAACTTGAGCGAAGAAACCACAGGAAACCTAGAAACAGCAAGGTAGAAGCAGATTTAACTAAGAATTTCCTTCCCTCGGTCTGTTTTAGTCACACCCATAATGTAATTATAACCTAGCATTTGCATTTAATTACACAGTGTCGAGAAACACTGGATTTTATAGTGAAGCTGAACCAAAGACAGAGCTTTATTGCCAGTAGTTTTTGTACTTCTATCATGAGGACTGAATCTCAGAGCAGGCAAACACAAATCTTGGCTAAATAAGACAGAATGAAGATGTTTACAGTCATGCCAAACAGACCTATTTGCACAAAAAACGGTACAAATAACCAAATGTTACAGATTTGCTTAGGCAAATAGTAAGCTTTCAATAAATGTTAGGTGTTATTATCATCCTCATATTTGCAAAAAAATGATTCAATATTTTTTTTGGCTTCCATGCCTATAAAATAAAATCTCCAGAAGGGTTAGCGTAAGGTCTTCAAGCTCCTCTTTTACAGAAAAGCCACAGCATTCAGTGCAGTCATATACACCTCCTCTGGTGTTCTATCACTTCCCTTTTTTCTGTCCTAAACTCCAGAGGTGTTAAAAAGAGGGTAAGGTCCCCCCTTGGGGTGGATTTTGTGGTACCAACCACAGGAATTTCGCATGACTTTGGTACGTAAGTAATTGCTATCATGAAAATTCCTGATTTTTCAAAAATAAATGATGCATAAAAGGCACATAAAAGTTCAGTTAATAAGTCCCAACGCGTTCAAGAACATATCTTCGCTCAGCCAATGGAACTAGTTTTTTATTCAGTGGAGACCTCTTAAATGCATTGCCTCAGTGCACAGTAAATCTATTCTTTTAGCAGGTTTATTCCTTTATCTGGTAGTCAATTAAGTGGCCTTTCATGAAATGTAGCAATGACATACATTTGTGGAGGGAGGTATATTCTTAAAACTTGTCTGATTATCTTTGGGCTTTAGCATGTATTATTTATGAGTATTATTTCTTGAGCGGGTTTATGCCTTCAAGTAATCATGAACACATTTTAAGTATAAATATGAGTCTACAGCAACTGGAAACCACCATGGTTTTAACAAGGTTCATTATTGCACAAATATCTCATTCAATTTTGAGGAAATTGTATTTTGAGAATAAAATTTATTTTGTCATTTTCTCTCCTCACTTTCCAAATTGTAATACCTATGCTACAAAGAAAAGCAATCATCACTGTCGCATGCATTCAACTAAATATCTCTAGCTAAAGAAATGCCATCAGTTTATTTCATACATCTAAGATGAACTGAGAGAAAAGCTTTATAAATGCAACAGCAACGATGATAATTCCTCAACCTAAGAGGAACTTCACAGAATAAATGTCAGAAAGTGTACTGATACACTCGTGGGAGACTGAATGTAATCAGATTTTTAATATTCTGGATATTAGAGTTTTGTTGCTTCTTGTTTGTTAAACTTTCAATCTGACTGATGACTCACTTTCTCCCTATTACAAAAATAAAGAAAAATAAAAGTAAGTTATAATTTTATCTTCAGAGATCAAATCTTTAATTCAATTTTGCACACAAACCAAACAATTAACATATTAGATGGGTTAAAAATTGACATTTTTTTCCTTGTCTACTCTGGTCTCTAAACTACCACTTTGAGCAACCACCCTTTGTTGAATTCAGTAGTTTTTAAGTCACCATTATCTTGGGAATAATCAAGGTAGCAATGTGGCTGGATAATATTATAACCCAACACTGCTGTCATCTTCAAATGTAGGCACCAAGCCCAATCTACAGATGAATTAGCTATTCTTAAATTAAGGAATATTATGAGTCAGTAATGGTATGACATTCTTTTTTATGACTACAGCTTGGGTTATAATGTGACAAGAAAAAAAATGTAATGTTTCCAAAATGACAGTTTTTTAGATTTGTGTTGCCTGAGGTAGTTCAGCTGAACAATAAACCATAATTTGATTGATGGAAAATTGAAGTGGTTCATCTAATCTGCCAGTCTAGCCTAGCACTGTTTTGGTTTTGCATGTATGATGATGTATCAGAGTTTTAGAGATAATGTTGTTTGTATTAGACAGGAGATTTTTTTCCTCCCACATAAAAAAAGAACTTTATTACATAAGAATGATCAAAATATGCCATGGATTAGCATAGAATCAAATTTGTTGGGGGTATAAATTTGTAAGTCCAACTATAGAAAACTCAATGATATGAAGAAAGCTTCAGAACACAGATATTTGTTGGGAGTAAACTGGTCATGTATGAGCTGTAAGATTATTGGGTCTGAGGTAGAGTGACATCTGCACTTGAGAAAAGTAGACTATAGTTACTTCACATGGATTTTAAGCAAATCCTGCCTTCATCAAAAGAAGTCTTATAAACATCAGTTATATTAAGACTCTTAAACCCTAAGGAGAAAAATGCATTTGAAAAAATAAT
Organism: Ailurus styani; assembly: GCA_002007465.1. NCBI lineage: Eukaryota > Metazoa > Chordata > Mammalia > Carnivora > Ailuridae > Ailurus > Ailurus styani. The sequence goes on from LNAC01000080.1 coordinate 820,958, forward strand.
AAAAGAGTAATAAACAAAGCTAAACACCTTAACCATATGCAAATTCAAATAACACATTGGTAATCAAAGAACATGAGGCTATTTATAATGAACTGCTGAATATTGATGATTTCTCAGATTTAACCATGACAAATTGAAATTAAGATTCCTGAATTAATTTCAGAGTATAATTTTAAACAAGATGGTTTTAGTTCATTTGTTATTAGCAGATATTCAAAACAACTTTTGTACGTTTGTATATAATTCAAAAATAATAACAAAAAGTATCCCACTATTTTTGCCTTTAAATTGATATGGAAAATTAAACACTATAAATAAGTTTCAAAAAGTTACTAAAATTTTACTAAAAGTATCCAGAATAAATTTCAGAATATTCCAGTTAGGACATATTACATCTCCTATATATTACATCTGTAAGCAAAGAAGTATTTTAAAGAGAAATTATAGGACTGGAATGAGAAATTTCATATATCATTTTTTCCTCTATTCGGGAATGAGTAATGACAATCAGAAGGGAAATCATAAAAAAATTAGGGGGTTGAAATTTCTGGCCTATATGATTTCTTCCAAGTTAAATAGCAATGGGAGCATTATCAATTAAATAAAACACTTTAAATGTTTAAGTAGTCAGTCAGTTTAGTGTGAGATGACTGTGTAAACTGGATGGAAGTACAAACTATCATTACTTTTCTGGAGAGCAATTTGAAAACATACGTGTCATTTCTTGAGTGTTTACAATGTTCCAGGCAATGCGCTATCCATGTATCCCTGTATTATCCAAGTAAAAATTTTACCAGTTTCTATCAAGAACCATAAAGATGTTCATAGCGTCTCACTCATTCATTCCAATTTTAAGAACATATCTTTAAAAAATTGAAAATAGCATGATATGTGTATATATCAACACTACTTACTTGGGAAAATTGAAGATAACCATTGTATTCAGAAACTACTTAATTGTGCTATACCCTTTTGACCACATATTATGGTTATGCAGCCATTGAAAATTATTTTATGTAGAGTACTTTATTGCATGCAAATTGCTTACTGTATGTTAGGTTAGAAAAGCAAGAAACAAAATTGTATTCACTACATATAATAAAAGAAAACTGTGCAAAATTAGAATAGCAAAAGAGCTAAGGAAATGATTGTAAAAATACATACTTTTCCTTTTCTTCTTTAAATTCTTCTCTATTCACAAATATTTTTCAATCAACATCCCCTACTTTCATAATTAGTAGAGTCATGACCTCCACTACTTTAAGTTATCCCTACCTGCCTATATTGTTATATGTCTCTCACAAGACAGTGAAAGTAGTGTAAACTTTGGGGTCAGACAGACTTGGCATGGGATTCTAGTTCCATTTCTTACCAGCTGTGGCCCTAAGCCTGAACATGAGCCTCAATTTCCTCATATGTAAAATATATTAACAATAAATTTACATAAAAGATTCAGAAAGGAGAGAATGATCAACATTAACCTTGAAGAGGACCAGCGTCCTAGGAAAGGTTTCTACTTTTTTTAAATGATTTTTATGAAGATTTTATTTATTTATATGCACAAGAGAGAGAGCACAAGCAGGGGGAGCGGCAGGCAGAAGGAGAAACAGGCTCCCCGCTGAGCAAGGAGCCTGATACAGGACCTATCCCAAAACCTGGGATCACGACCTGAGCAGAAGGCAGACTCTTAACTAACTGAGCCATCCAGGCATCCCTAGGAAAGATTTCAACAAGAAGATACTGTTTAAGCAATCCCGGAGGCTGAGCTGACTGTGCATATATATGACACCAGAAGAAAGGTGATCCAAGCAGAGGGTACATAGTGAAAACTGATAAAGGCAAAGGATAAAAGTAGTCTGTAACTGGCTGCCAGTCTTTTAGTATTGCAGAATAAAACATGCAAAAGGGATACACAATTAAAAGAATACAATGTTCAATGTCAGGACATTAAGGAAGTTTCCTTAAATGGATTCAGACATGAATCTTCAATTATTTTAGTTTCTAAGTAAATTTGCTTGTGTTGTTCTGGAAAACTTTGTTTTCATTTTCCCTCTCCTGGAAATCATGACACATAATTTAATTATGGAAATTCGAAGACAGAAGAAACATCGCACTACCACTAAGACTGCCATCAACAGATGAGAGAAAGCATTTGCTATATGAAGATTTTTGGTTTTGGCATGTGTTTTTTGTTTGCTTATTTGTTTGTTTTGTTTTGCTTTTGTTTGCTCCTCTAATGACCCCACTAGTTTACCTTACCTTTTCTAGTATGCCCTTTTAGAAAATTCAGTATTTACTGTGATTAACCAATCACGAAACCAATGTGATTAACCAATCACAAAAAGCTATTGCTTTTATAACTAGCAAATTATCCTAGAATTCATGAGAATGTATGATTTCCTATTCTAGCTATGTATTTTGCACAAATTTACATTATATCAGTTTTGTGAAATTTCTTAGTTACTTAATGACATTTTATATTTATTTATATTTTCTGTGCATTACTCCAACAATTTATCCTACCAAGGCTGCATTTACTTTAGTTCTACTACTTAGATTGGGAAATTGAGGACCTTCCTAGGATGCCTAACTTGGTTTAGGTGTAAAAATTATGAAATACTGTTTTCATGGTAGAAGAACAAAATCTCATGCATATAATTGAGACAATATTGCAATGTTTCTAAATTTTGAGATCCATGTGTTTTAATTTACATGATGATTATTGATTTTATGGTCTAAGATTTCCATAGATTTCCATAGTTTAAGTCAAGGGTGGGCAAACCACAGCCTGCTGCCCAAATCCAGCCCATTGCCTCTTTCATAAATAAAGTTTTATTGGGGGTGCCTGGGTGGCTCAGTCGGTTAAGCGGCTGAGTTTGGCTCAGGTCATGATCCCAGGGTCCTGGGACCAGTCCCGTGTCGGGCTCCCTGCTTGGTGGAGAGCCTGTTTCTCCCTCTCCCACTGCCTGCTGCTGTACCTACTTGTGCGCTCTATCTCTGTCAAATAAATACATAAAATCTTTTTTAAAAAAATAAAAAAAAAAACTTTTATTGGGACACAGCCATGCCTATTTTTTTTTAATCTCTTACCTTCTTTCTCACTACAATGTTGGGCTTGAGTAGTTGTGAAAGGGACCACGAGGTCCACAAAGCTGAAAATATCTATAAACTCACCTTTTGCGGAAAAGTATGCCAAACTCTGGTTTAAGTAATTAATACTATTTAGTTATATCTTAACAGATACAAATAATAACTTCGAATAATTTTTGGAGGCATTAATTTCAACCTCAACAAAGTGTTCCATCCCCCAAACACTAAGTAATCAATAAAAACATTACCTTTAATGGAGTCAGAGTTGTTGTAGTTGAAAACTGAAAACAACTTATATAATGAATTAAAAATAAAAGTTTGGGCCAAACAAAAGTTAAAACAAAAATTTTTAGTAGCAGAAAACCACCTACAAAAAAACAGCTTATAAAGAAAGTCAGTTAAAATATAAACATAGAGAGAGCTGCTGTAGTGGACACATGAGAATAAGCTTCAAGACCCTACCTGCTCCACCTTCCTCCCATCCCCAGGGACAAGTTTTGACATACGGCAGGGGAACTCAGTGTTCTAGAGACTGTGACATGACACTCACTGGCAAGGAGATTCCATTACAGGACTTCAGCATCAATTTGGTCCTAGGAATATTTGTCACTAGACGACCAGAAATAGGTTATTAATTTGATTGTCATTCTCTACAGTGCCTCTCAACCCTTACTTCCTCCATTTGGCCACTCTTTTCCTATCTGTATATCTCCAGTCTGCTTTAATATACATAATTTACAACTAAGGGATGTGCTCAATCTCCCTTTTTTAACACATTCTAACTACTTCTGTTAGAATTCAGCCAGGAGTCAGCCAAAACTTTTACTCTCTGCTATGTGTCTCAGCCATTCTAGAAGTAAACAGCATAAAAATCTGTCACTTACAACTATGAACATCCATGACGCCAATAATTTATTGACAAAGAGTTAAACACTAACATTTCAAATTCAGTTGAAAAGTGTTCTAAGATTGTGTACCTGTGAAACATCCATTCTTAGTTACAGTTAATGAATCTGTATCATTTCATTCTACTAATCCTATTTTTTAAAATAAAACCTTATTGTAATTTTCCAGAACCCTCCAGGCTGGCATGATGGCCTTTAAAAAAAAATTGTTTCCCTTAATTTCCTCCAGTGCCTATACCTTGAGGACACAAATCTGGGTGTTGTGAGTGGGGGAAGTCATGCTGCAGCACAACTGGGAGGTATAAGGGATACCTTCTTGGAATATTAAATGTATTTTAAAAATATTTTAGAAAAACAACATGAAGTAGCACCCTTTAACAGGCATAGTAACACTGGGATATTCATATTACTTTTTTAAGAATACCTGAGATAAAGACAGGCTTCATGGACTGTGCCTTTAAACCTCTCACCTTCTCACCAACCTCTCCCCAGCCCCTGCTAAGAATTTCTGCTTTGTCTCAGGATGCACTTCAATGCAAAAGTTTGCAAAGAACATCTGTATTAAAGACATTTTAGGTCTGGTGATCCTTAGCTTTTTTATTCAGCTGCCTCATTTCTTAAATGAGAAGATAGTATGACTCACAAAATAAGTCACTAAACCATTATTAAAAGGCATGTTAAAGCAAAACAAAACAAAACAAAACAAAAAACCCCTACCATCTTGGCAGCCCACCTGTGTTCTACAAAGAAATAGAAATTAGAAGATTTAGAGAAAGTGCTTTGGAACCCAATAAGCTGAGAATCTCCAAACAAACTGAATGAAAGGGGGGAAAAGGTCATCCATAACATATTGCCAATTTCTCTATCAGGCTGACATTGTGTATGATATCTTTCTATCAAAAGTCACTGCTTGTTATATACACATATGAAGATTTAATTTCTAAAAAGCATTATTCACTGGCATCATATAAAAATGAGTTGTTCATACTTTTGTGTACTTTAAAATGCATGTAAAGTCTACCTCTCATAAGAGGAAGTCAGTGGACTGCGTTAGCTTGATCTCGGTGCAGATACTTAGATAAAGAATCACAACAGTCGTTTTAATCTTTTAAGTACGGGGACTGACTTCACATCTGGAAGTTTTACAGGGCAGGTATTGAAAGTTGCTGAGTTAAAGAAGGCCTCCTATTATTCAGCGCAAAATAAGACTGACACAATAACATTTGGATAAGCCATTTTTTGTTAATTTTAGAAAACGTATGCTCCAAAGCAATTTAGGGTTTCAGTGTTTGTTGATATTACCTTTTAATGTGACAACCATGACACCATTTTCCAAAACAGATGGATTAATGTCATTTTTTTTAAATTACTTCACCTAGACAGGTGTTTCCTGTGTGTGTTTGACATGAAATTAAACATAGCTCCAGATGTTCTATTTGTAGCAAACCCAGTTAATTTTATTAGAACATTTAATCACAGATCAACAGTGTAATAGAAGGGCAGCGAATGTGAAGCAGAGACTTAACAGAACTTCCTAATGAATTGTGAATTAGTTTATATAGGGAAATCTAGATAAATACAATGCTGCTTATGTGAATCCCATAAATGCATTGATTTGAGCCTGTTATTTTCCCCCAACTCTAATACTGTCCCTATTTAGAAGTTTCCCTAGAATTGTAAAGTTGTGTATATCTGCGTGTGTGCGTGCATGCGTGTGTATGCGTGTTTTAAGCTGGCAATGCAATAATTCTGCAGCTACTTGGTGTGAGTAGAATCTGTTTTCTGAAGTCCAGCATTTGCGGTGTTTTTAAACATTGCTCCTTAGGCATGAGCCTGGAAGTGCAGAAGGAGTCTCTGATATTCACAGTGACTGCTCTGTCTGCAATGCACAGACTCAAGAGACAGAGGCACAGAGTTCGGCTCTGCCAGGCTTAAACATCATTATGTGCCTAGTTATTTTTCCTCTAAGATTAGCTATAGATTTCCCATTAATTATAGCATCAGGTTGATTCATCATTAATAAAATAAATCTCAGTGAACTGTCACTGATTTCTTGACTAAAATGAAAACAAATGAAGAAAAACCAGTTCCTGTCTTTGTTATACTCTTATCAAATTTGTCTTTGCAACAGCCTGGTCATTTCAGAGCCAGAGAAAAATATTCATAATTTTCTACTTTGAAATATTAGTGTGCCCATATGCACTAATAAAAACTTAAAGCCCTGCTATGATTGATGTTTTTTGTTGGCCCGTCACCTCATTGTATAGAAGTTTGTTTTAATGAGTTTCTCTAATGAATATTTTATATTGCTACTTGGATGAATGGCATATGGTAAATGCAAGGTAAATTACAGCTCTTTAAATAAATATTTTTCATAAATTATTTATTTTGTGATGCCTGTATTGGTAAGATGTCATGTCAGATAAAGATTGGAAAGTATTTACTGTAATACTTATTTGTAACTTGAAGAAGTAAAATTTTTTAATTATTAACAAGCCTCCAATATACCCATGAAACTTATGGCAAAATTAGCATAAACTCTTATCACATTACAAATTTGTGTAGACAGCTTCCATTCTAAAATGCAAGAACAAGATAATATCTTATGTTTGTAAGAATTTTTATACAGTACAATGCAAATAAGAAAAACCATTTCTGTAAGGACGAAAAAGAGAGAACATGGTAGGAACCAAACTTAAAATGAGATTTAAGGTTGAGAAGTGTTTAATCTCAGAATTATGTTATATTTTTCAAAGTATAATATTATTTTAGTTGAGTAACAACACATTTTTCATAGTGCTGCTTATTTTCTTTGGGGATATAGAGATGTGAATGGATTTTTTATCTAATAAATATTAATAGCTAGTACTCATTGACAGCCTTTATAAATATTATCTCATTAAATTCTCATGAAAACCATGAAAATGTGGTAGTATTATCCCTATCTCTACAAATAAGAAAATTGAGAACCACATGGCTAAGAACTAATAAAGGTTTGAACCCAGAATAAGTTTTCTGTAATGCCTATGACTTGCTAGCTAAATTGAAGAGGTCCCCAAATATGTCGTTTCCTAACAAAAAGATTTTAGATATGGGAAAAGCAAATATCCCCTTACACTATTTTATTATGAATAATGGTTAACAGCTAACATTTAGAGTGATTACATTGTTCCTGGTACTAAACGCTTTGCCCCCATCAGCTTACCAAATCCCTCCAACAGTGCTAAGAGATGTGTATTATCATGATCCCCACTATACAGACAATAAAACTGAGGCACAGATGATTTAGGAAATTGCCCAAGTCACTCAGCTTGTAGGGACCAAAACTAGCATTCAGACTGAGACACTGAGCCAAAGTCTGTGCTCTAAATAATGAAGACTACCACGTTACTTTGAAGCAGGGTCATGGGTTTGTCTCTCCCATGAAAGTAAGTACCCTAAAGTCATTAGTGTGTCTTGTTTATTTGTGAAATCCCCCAACCCACAACATTGCTTATAAAACAGTTTAGATGCTCAGTAAATATTTGCTGAACTGAACTGACTCATCAATGACTACTGTTCACACACGTATTCAAAATTGAAACTTTTTCAATGTTTTAATTCTAAAAAAAGAAAAATAAGCAAATGCTAACAGCTGTGTGCTAAAATTCTAACCACAGAGGATCCTATACTTGCTCATCCCAAATTAAGTAACAATAATCATGATACATTTTTGCATATAGATGCAACAACTGGGGGGAAAAAAGATTTATAACTACTTGCATTTTGGCTACACTCATATTCTAGCTTATTTACACATTTGTTCATCCCATATTTTTACCTAGAAAGATGGCAATTTCATTTGGTTCAATGTAATACGTAGCTGAGTATCAACTTTTACACTATACTTGGGTTACCAATTTATAATACAGCAAAGACTTCTTGTTATGCTAAATTATATACAGAGCAATTTAATCTTTCCTTAGTAACTCAAAAGGAATATGAAGATTTTATAGGAGCTTCAGACATGACTGTACAAAAAAGTACATTTCTGAAACTGGTAAGCACGCAATCCAACACTTCCGTCACTCTAACCCTGTCCTGATCTTAGAAAATGGAAATTTACTTGATCGCGCATGTCTTTTAGTATTGATACATAGACTACGTCTTGCAGGGTTAAAATTTTATCCTGTGCGAGTTTATTCAGAGACCCAAATGTAAGCACTGGCAATCAAGAACACCATGTAGTCTGGCAACATATTTTGGAACATATTGATTCCAAAATATCTAGATAAACAAAAAGAATTCATCCATATGTTGTTGTTGTTGTTTTCTTTCCTCTCTGACAGATGGAATGTTGGAGAATAAATAAAAGCAAATGCCTTAAATCAGAAGAGTCCTTATATTTATATCTCAATTCTGGCTACCAATATGAATATAAAAGATTATTTAACTTATGATAGTTTTACTTTTTAATTAAGATAGATAATTTGTGAAGATTTAAAGTAAAATACAAGAAAATCCACAACAAATTGTAATTGATTAGGAAGGAGGAAAGCAGCAAAGTGGATTTTAGGATCCACTTTTTCCCTCCTTGTTCAGTGGAAAACATGTCAATTGCTTTGGGATGAACTCAAGCTGCAGCCTGATGAACATGTTATGTTTGAAAAGCCACATTGAGATACTTCTCAGAAGACAATTTTGCAAAATATTTCAGCCTTCATTGTAATATACTATCAGCAGTCTTAGGTTTTTCTTACCATATTTGTGTTTAATGTCATCTTTGTATTGCCGTTCCTGGGATCAGATACTAGAACAGATTCATGAATACAATGATTAGCAAAACAATTGATATTTGCATACCATATGACCTTTGCTTGAGAAGCAGGAAATTTTCAAATGACTCCAGGGTGTTCTAAACTGGTTCTTTCTTTCTTTCTTTCTTTCTTTTTTTAACTGGTTATTTCTGATAACTGGTTTGAAAGTGTTGGTACCGCTATACATAAATAGGTAAGAATGAACACCAAAGGGATCTGCTGGAAAAACCAATAAGGTGTTCCAGGTTTATGAGAGCCGGAAAAAAGGCTACCAAGGAGGGCAGAGATTAGGAGCAGCCAGTGGAGATCCCTTCCCCTCGTACCCTGTTCTTCTTCCCCAGCACCACAATCAGACCTTCTTTTTCTTGCCATAGTTGAGACTTGAAGGCCAAATGCTGTCAGATGACAGAGAACACAGGCAGAGAGGCGTGGACAGTGGCCGTGTTCGACGGGGACGGTGAGCGCTACCTGCCGAGCTCAGTGTGGCCTCTGCCACGTTCAAGTTCCAAGTCCCTGCAGGGCTGGCAGCAGCAGATCACTGCTTTGATGTAGGGGTCCGAATGCATGCAAGACAGCAGTACAGAAATGGATACTCTCTCTGTATAAGAACTATAGGAATGGCTATATTAACGCTATGTGAGCAAAGACCCAGACTTCAGAAATCAGAAAGTGTGGTTTAGCTTATGTAATCATAGAGTAGGTATCGCAAAGTAAGTGCTTAAGTAAAAGTGCTTAATACCAAATAAAACCAACTTCCTGAGAGTCATCCACTTTCATAAAGAAAGGATTATTTGTCCAAGGTCTGAAGTAATATTGTAGAATTAATTATACCTGTGTGTATCTGTGTGTGTGTGTCTTTCTTAATTTCTCAGAAAATTTACAGCCTATTTTGACCAAATTCGCTACACGACAAAAGATATTCTATTTTATAAGTAGAAAATCCTAACTTAAGACATGGTCTATCTTTCAAAAGCAACCATAGACAAACACGTGGTAAACCTTAAAGGAGAAAAGAGGTGGGAAGGATGTAAATCAAAGTACTTTGACAATCACTGTCTTCACACTTCTAAATTATAGTGGTAACTCAACTGTTGGGAGGAGGAAGTGGTATCAAAATCACCTGGGAGCTCTTTTCAAATTACAGGCACGGCATCATTGTCCCCGCCCTCCTACTCCATTTCTGTGGGAAACTATTATTAATAAAAATTACGTTACATCACTCAGGTGTTATGCGTCGGGGTGTGGGCAGGATAGGGAAGGGTAGGTGTTGAGAATCCCTAGAGACTCTACTGAAATTCCAAACACTGTGATTTGTAGGTTAAGCCCATTTAAAATGAAACTCAAAAGCAGGGTTCCTCAACCGTGGCACTCCTGATATTTTAGATGAATAATGCTTTGTTGTGGGGGCTAGCTTATGAATTGTAGGATATTTCACAGCATCCCATTCTTCTACCCACTAGATGCCAGTAGCTACCCACCCTTCTCTCCACCAGTCAATACAACTTAAAAAAAAAAAAAATCTGATACTGTCAAAGAATCCCCACTACGGGGATCATGCCCATTGATGAACCGCCGAGCTAAACCACTGAGCTAAAAGTGTATGAAATATAAACAGGGGAAGGAATGTTGATTTGAATCAAGCAAGAGAAATCTTAATAAAACACATGTTGCCACAATTAGAGAGCAAGTTAATAATGGGATGTCAGATTTAGAAACAAAGCATTCTTTCTACCAGTACCAATGTATTTTGTTGGTATTGGAAAAAAGCAAGCAAACATGGTTGCCTTAGTTCTACTCTAACTTAGAGGGGAAAATGCTGATTCTAGGACACAAAGTTGTCTCTCATGAAAGAGAGGAGTGCCCATTTTTCTCCAAAGAATGTGCTCTTTGTCCATTAAAAAACAAAAAAAAAATTTTTTTAATCTTTTTTCCTAACAAGTTAGGCATTGTAAAGAGACATATAATGTTTTGTGTGGAAACAGATCCCCATACTGAAAACAGTCCTTTCCTGGCAAGACACTGACTGGATCATGGAAAGTTTTTGATGTACCTAGTTTTGTAAAGATTGCCCACCACAAAATGCTCTTCAGCAATCCACATCCTTTGCATAATTCCTTATACTTACCATTACAATTAATTGATATATGAACAATTTATAAAAGAAAAATTACATGTGGATAATATAAAACTGGAAAGATGTACAGCTTCACAAGAAATTAATATAATAAAACACAAACAGCATTAAGATCTGATTTTCACCACCTGTCAGATTGAAAAATGCCATATTTTATGGAAATTAATTATCATCAATTATAAGACACAATCATGATTTTTTTAAGATTTTACTTATTTATTTTGAGAGCAAGAAAGAGCCTGCGCCATGCACCTGGGGGTGGGGCTGAGGAAGAGAGAGAATCTCAAGCAGACTCCATGCTAAACATGGAACCTGATGCAGGACTTGATCCCACAATTCTGAGATCATGACCGGAGCCAAAATCAAGAGTGGCTTAATTGACCCAGCCACCCAGGTGCCCCAAATACAATCATGTATTTATATATCATGGAGAAAGTGGATTTGACTACTACATGTCATCAACTATAAGACATACTCAAATTTTAGAGCTGTTAAAAATGGAGGATAAAGTATGTCTAAGAATCAATGAAATATATACTTATAAAATTGATATGGTTCAGTATTGCCAAGGGTATAGAAAATAGACATTCTCCTACAATATTTGTGGTATCATAAATTGGTACAGATTTTGGAAAGGAATTTGACAGGAGAATCGAAAAAAGATAAATCCATATACTCTATGACAGCAATCTAATTTCCAGACATCTAGTCTACAAAAATGCAATCATAAGAGTTTAAAGACATATCTGCAAACATATTTAATGAAATGCTATGAAAATGGCTTTAAAAACTTAGAAACAACTTAAATATCCACCAAAAGATGAGGGGATACATACATTTTAGCTTAACATTTTAATTCTAAGCAGTCATTAAAAAAACAAGTTAACTTCACATGCACTACTTTAGGAACATGTGAATAATGTTACACATAAACGAGGTACAGAACAAGGATATCATATAAACCCTCCTTTTCTATAAAGACAATCTCAGCAGTTGTTGAAAGGTCGACTTTTATTTTTTATTCTATCTAATTCTACATTAAAGAGTATCTTAATGATGTTATAACAATACATGTAGAATTAAGGGCAAGGAGGGCAGAAGAGTGAATAGAGTGTGCTACATCTGACTTGATAAGACAATACCTACACACATATATGCTGCACTGTTGTGATGCCTCTTGAAGGGACTCAGGGATCTGTAATAGTCTTGTCCATTGGGTTGGAAAAATAGGGAGACTAGAAAAACGTATACATTTTTATACAAAAAGTAAATATATAAAAAAATTTAAATATTATACATTTTCATTTTATTTTTAAATATGTTTCTTTACTCCTTGTATGTATATAAATCTAGTTATATAACTTCAGATATTTTACTATTTACACTCCCTCTGGTTGGATTCACACTGTAAGGTAAGATCAAGGAGTTATAAACAACCCAAGCGAAATCAGAGCTAAGATGCCTGGACTCTGGCACGTGTGTTCAAATCCAACAAACAAGTCCCAGCAGTGTGACCTTGGGCAAGTCACTTCCTGGGTGCCATTTTGTATATATTGACTCATTTTAATTCTTATTCCAATGGGCAAACTTGTTATAATTACCATTTAAAGGTGAGGAAATGGAGGCACCACCAGAAATCAGAGCACCCTGCCCCACATTACTGAAAAGTTGGAGATGTGAGACAAGGACGGCAAGTCCCCATTCCACCTAGAATGCCTCCCCGTCCGTGGAGAGCATGGCTCATCTCATCCTCTGAGGAGGACATTCTGAGGCTTGGTGTACTGCCGGGGTTGAGGAAGGGTGTTAAATGAGTGATTACCAAATGCTCAGGTTCACTCTGAAGCACAAGGAAAGTACAAGATTTGAGAGAGTGGCTAATATCTGAACTAGATGTATTTAGGTCTTAGATTTAGAGTTCAGAACTGAGAATAGATAACTTTATATATATATTGGCAGCTTTTGAGGTGCCTTGGAAAGGCCCAAAGCCCTGGGGCTATGGGGCAGGGAAGGGTGGGAGAGTCCATTTATCCCCTAAAAAGGTGTTTTAATTCAAGCTCCTAATTGTGTTGTCTTAAGCATTTCAGCTGTATAATTAGCAAGTAAAGGCCACTTGCTTTTATTCAGCCGCTTCTTAATCTCCCAACAGTCCTTAATATATGATTCGTTATTGCCAGAGAACGATCTACAAAGCTGAGGTTCAGAGAAGTTGAGTAACATGCCAAAGATCACATAGCCAGTAAGAGCAAGATTTAAACCTTCGTCCACCTAGGTCCAAAGCCAGCACTTCTATACAAAACACTGGGACTTAGGAGTGCTAATCCAACATCAACATGCCCACCCTGGTTCCCCAATTACAGCTAGATCAAGTTATATCTAGATCACCTCAGACCCACATTAATACAGATTTCAAGCCTCATTTCAAAACTGCTGAATCAATCTTCCTGGGAGAGAGGCCCATAATCACTGTTTACAGCAAGCTGCTCAGGCATAAACTATTAAAACGGCTAAAACATCCAGACAAATGTTATCCTTTTCTCATGGTTTATACACATTCATGAAATAGACACACAACATTTTTATACATAAAGAATTATGACTATTGTATATTATATTTACCTACTCATATAGTCATTGTAATGACAGGTATAGAACAAATACACCTGATTGCATTTTTTAAAGCTAGAAATACAGAATTTGCACATTTTCTACTTTGCAGTTAATAAAAAAATTATTTGACAATGCAATATGTCCAGGAAAGTAGAGTTAATATTTTTAAGTAGAAATATTTGTATTTTATTTTGCACTGCTGTTAGAGATGCTAACAGCAGACCAGGAAAATGAAGAGGTGATTTAACATGTAGCCAGAGCTTGGTCATTTGATTATCTTTCTTTCTACCATTCAGTGAGTAGCTGATTAATATATCACGTAAACAATACTGTTTAAAATAATCGGTAGTACACCGAAATGCTTATGATATGCTGACAAATACCAAATTTCCCTTTAGAATTTTGTTTGCTATGCCTGGCAAAGCACTACATGCTTCTCTCCGAAAAGCTTTATATCCGTGATGACAACAGCCCCTCAAATCTACAGCTGAACTTTGTGTGTATAAAATTGAAAGTATCACTGAAAATTAGATAATTGCATTGAGTGGCCATAAATTGTACATCTTAAAAAAAACCTATTTTTTAAAAGTATTTTGAGCCCAATAGCTCCCTTTCATGCCTCTGGGCAGTATTCTCAGAACTCATTTGTTTGAGGGGTTTTTAATCTAAGGACATTGAAAAGTTACCCCCGCTGTGCTGTCGTCCATCACGCCAAGAGGAAAAATAGTGGCATGATTTGTTATCTGTTATTCCCCTTGCTGTGGTGACTGACTCCCAGTGCCAGCTCTGTCCTGAAGGCCATCACTTATAGGGACCACTGTCTGTCAAAACCACAGCCAACTTTAAGGGCTGCCTTTGTTGGAGCAGACAAATGAGTATGACCTTTAACAATAAAATAGGCACCTACTGAGAAAGATGAAACAGCAGCTGAAATTAAGAACACCATATAGCCATTTCAAACGCTGGAGAAAAGTTAGGAGTTGAACTAAAACTTAATTATAAGAGTAAATGTGGGTAGACGTTGTCAATAATGAAACAGACATGGTCAGAAGTATCGATTTGCCGCCCGAACTAAAACTTCATCCAGGAATCATCCTACCTTTCATTAATAATGAATAGTATTGATGGGGTTTATTTAAAAGTCGGGGAGGGATTAAATGATGATAGCTAGAGGTTTATCAGGGGGCCATCTTTTCTGGGTGCAGAGATATACAATTTGTTTATGAATATTCTAGAAGGGCAAAGGGGAAAAAAATAAGAACACACTAAGCCTTTGATTTACAGTAATAGCTACTTCAAACGATCTGCAGTGAAGTGCCTCTGCCTGGATAGGTATTGGCAGTGAGCTGGCCATTGATATTTTGTAGTGTTCCAAAGCTTAGTGTAAGCATTCCAGGCATTGCTTTGTAAAGACCACAGCACAGTTTGTGGTTTGAAAGGCTCTTGTAACCCAACCTGGCAAGTGGTCAGTGGAGACTACATTTTACAGAGAACACAAATCAATCTTATTGAGTACTTTTCAAGTAATATAATATTCTGCCTGTGACAATAATGAAATTAGTCTATGGATTTTGTTTAAATATTGAAATGCCATTTGAATATTTAATGAAATGCAGTACTTTATAAATATGCATATTTGTGTGGTTTTTATAAAAATTATGTTATTGATTTTTATCAAGACATCATTAGGAATATTGTCAAAATCTCCCTTTATTCAGAATCAGTTATATTTGTTAATTCAGCAATACCTGTTTGAGATAGTTAAAAAGTGAATGGATCTCTTACCTATAATTCTGTCACCTCTTATGTTATGGATATTGGGGTTACTCCCTGGTATTTCCAGTTCTCCTCCTTTGGCTTATGGTGGGGATGTGAGGAAGTGGTCTTTTAAATTCCCTGCCCCCTTGACAGTCTTTGGCCAAGGAAACATGAGTGTTATTTCCAGATGAGTGCATTTAATCTCTTATGAGATTTTGGTCAGTCTCTTCCCTTGCTATGGAAACCAAGGCAAAAAAAACTTGTATTGAGATATTGGAAGATCTGGATCACTAAGAGTGGAAGACAGATGCCTGTAGGTTCTCCGTGACTCCTGTGAGGGAGAAATATATAGTATTTGTCCAAATTCGTTGAGACTTAGGAGTTGTTCGTTACCACAGCATTGCCTAACTTATCCTAACTAATAAATTCTAAGTGGGGTTTTTATTTCCAAATTTTCAAAATGCAATGCGACCATGACTTCCTCTGTATGATCTATTTATATATATGTGTATATGCATGCATGATTTTTTTTTAGCAGGAGATATTTTTAATCATAGATATAACTTTTCTACTTTCTCTCTTCCCGGCACCATTTATATGTGCACTCTATGACTTTAACTTGAGTTGGTTTGCCTCGTAACTCTTCCAGCCCAAAATAAAATCACAAATCTCGTTCAAAAAGAAAGGATCTAAGGCCTGGGTTCTAATCCTAGAATTGGCTGTACCTGTAATAAGTCCAGGGTTCACAATATCACCTCTGGCACAGAAGTGTACATCCTCAAAAGTACATAGAATTTTTTATAATCAAAAGCCTGCACCGATGTAAAGGCCCAAGTTTTTAATAGGTTTGGAGTTTCAATTGTAACCTCACTCTGAAGTGGTTATCCTTTCAGCGTAGGGTTAAAAAGCTTTGACAAAGCACCGCAGGGAACATTGGATTGCCCTCACCTACATTGTACCTAGCTTGGGATGGATAAATACAGTCTCATTCTCTAATGTTCCCGACTGCCTCTAGGAACACTAAATTTTAAGAGAGAAAAACATGAATCCTGTATTTCAAGAGAGGTAGAACTAAGCCATTGTTAACTCCCCTTAAAAAGGATATTCAGTGGCCAGTTCAGTTTGCCCCTGAGACACCTAAAGCTGCATTAAGTACTTGTGAAAGTGAAAATCCACTGGGAACCCAATTCCAGTGTTTAAACCTCAGCATGAATAGTAGAGTTCTTAGCAGGGTGCGCTGTTACATTTCGTTATAAGCAGATTCAAAACTTACTGTCTGCCATCGCGGTACGCTCTTTCTATTAACCTATAGCTAACATCGTCTTCCGCAACATGAGCAATAAAAATATCAAACATCATATAACCTCAGTCAAATTGGAGGGAAGACGCCAACAAGAGTCTGAAAATCAAGAGTCTGTGCACGCTATGTAATTTAGACAACATTTGAATAGTAAAATAGCATTCATTTAAGCATTTAAAATCTGCCCATTCTATGTTCCTACCAAATATGGCATAATATATATTTTCCAAATTTATTTTAAAAATATATTGATATTTGCTATTGATTAGATCGTTTATTTCTAATAATTTCTTTCCTCAGATGGGCATTTTATAAATATTACAAATAACTACTCAGTAGCATAACATAGGTCAGAATTGACTCTGCATGTGTCAAATGAATGAACATGTAATTTCAAATTAATATTACAAACACACGTGTATTTATTTATTTTTAAGAACCGGTGTCTAAGGGTAACCCATTTTCAAAGTTTCGAGGTAATTTGCATGAAAAAAGTAGAGTCAAGTTTCCTCCTAAGTGTTATGCTTCTCTATTCTTTGAGCTTGTATTTTACACAGCCTAACAACGATTTTACTAGAAACTACTGAGAAGTCTGCATTTCATTCAATATTGCTTAGCAAATGTGTTGTTATTCAGCTTTAAAGTCAGTTTTAAACATAGCATCTTGGTTGCTATTTGACAGTAATAGGTCAAGCATGAGATATTTTAGATCCTATTAAAATTTTTCAGGTCAAGCAAAGGTGACGGAAAAATAACCATTACAGGATCTTTATTGTATATGATAGGACCACAAATAAACTTTGCATCCCTGCTCCCAGTGTGTCCAGACTTGACTGAAAGCGAAAGGGTGAGCTTTTCTATTGATTTTCACATGTAAGCTAAGAGGCAAAATAACCCCAGCTCATTAAAGGTGCCAGTGTGGTGGATGATTTGGCGCCTTTTATCTTCTGAAAATAAAATCAGCTAAATCCGAGACATATGGTAGGGATGTTAATGGAGAAACAGCACAACTGGAAGTACACACTCTGTGAACCCCAGTTTCTTAGGTATTTACGGCCCTGCCCATTTATTCTTACACTTCAATGTCTCCAATTGGCAGAAGGGTAATTTACTTTTGATCAGTGGCTTTAATACCTTGCTTTTCTCTCTCTCTTTTTTTTTTCTAACAGCCATACCATTTCCAAAGTTTGTGAAAAAGTACAACTTTTTTGAAAATGGGATCTACCAGAACTTTATGAATGGAAATATTTTAGATCCTGTGTGTGAGAGATGGTTGCTATAAGGTTACCTTTTCATGTCTAGCCCTTGAAGAGACTAGGTTTTTGTTTTAATTTTTTTAAATTTATTATCAAAAATCAACCAAACAAAAATGAATGACTAGCACCATTTTCCCACAAACGTCATATTCCGGAATGCTTCCCTCTTCCTAAAGGGTTCCTCCATTTTTTTTGTCCTTTTTTGTGAACTCATTTATCTTTGTCTCCATTTCATAGAAACTTATTTTACAAATTACATTTGCTCTGTCACACACTTCAAAGAAAGAAGATCACCCATGATTAGATGGGAATGTATTCCTTGAAACGATATTTAACTTAAAGAATATGAGATCACTGAGTAAACTAAAAACTCATAGCACAAATTAGCTTGAATTTTTAAAGATATTGCAAAGTTAAAAATTCTCATTCATGTCTCTAAGTCACAGATTGTCCTCATTAAAAAGCAAAATATATTTTTATTGCTTAACCTCAAGATACCTGGAAAAAAAGAATTTTAATAATTATTTTATTTTATTTTTTTGATCTGTGGGAACTTTGTAAGAAGTTATTTACATTTGTAACCTTATACTTCATATCACCATCTCTCAGAACACAATTCTGAGAACCCTCTCGGGGGCTTCATGACATAACCTTTGGACATGCATTTCACATGAGTCACGTGACAAAATCCATGTTTTCTTGGGTCAGGAAAGATTAGCAGACCAGACGCTGAGACCCAATGTAGAGACTGCTGTCCCCTTTAACGCAGTAATCTTGGACAAGAAGTTACTTTCTGGTGCTTATGAAATAGATGATTTTTAAATACTTTTAAGTTTAAAAATTCTGGTTCCAGTCAACAACCAACGCTTAAAGGGTCACAGAATCTCAAATCTCAAAGGAATCTTCAAGGTCATCTTTAACATATCACCGAAATAGAGGCAAAGACCCAAAGACCTAATGGGACCATCGCTCTGACTGAGGTAATGCATAGCTCAGGCTTTCTCACCACCAGATTGAAAGGTCAGACAATGAGGCAGATGACATAAAATTATTTTTTAAAACTAGACCCATTGTTTTATGTGCTGTGAAAATACTGATAAGGATAGAAATCACTATTGACTTTCTTTAATGAAAAAGATACAGAAAATTTTGACTCCTGTTAACTACCCATTACAGGAAAAATCTTAGATAATATATTAAAAGTCCTTTATCTAATTCTTTCCAGATCCTGTCTAGAAACTACAATTAACATCAAATAATACCAATCCCTTCCCTTTGTGCATCATTGACAAGTTCTAAATCTTCAACTGGACCCTATACTTGGTTAAAAAGAAAAAAAAAGCTATTTTAAGATTAGCATAAAGGACATACTCAAAATGACAACAGGAAGACATGAACCACCTGCTTAATATTGACACCACGGACTCAAAGTATTGTATATGCCCCCTTGTTTTGCACCACCAAGGATTTTTGTTTGGGCTTTGGAAAAAGAGCAGAACCTTTTCATCCCCTGGATTGACTTTAGAATCCTATCACAGTTATATGTGTGTTAAAAATTTCCCACTGGGAATTTGTTAATGACTTAGGTATGGCTTAAATATGGAAGAAGGATTTGTTGCTATTGTTCCCCAAACCCCTTAAAAGGCTACAAATTTGCATGAAGGTGAAGCACTCTTTGTGCAATTATTTCATGTTAGCACACTTAACGAACACTGCTCCTTTCCAAAAAGGATTTGAATCAGTACCTATAGAAAAGCAATTTTTAATCACTCGGGTGAGAGAGAGTAGGTTAATAGACTCCATTGAGAAATGGATGAAATACACACCAGCACACATCTAGAATTTTTTAAAATTCATCATTTTCTGAAACTCACCCATAAACTACATATTAGTGACAAAAAGGATTTTTAAAATCTATCTCCAGCATTCATTGATTTCCATGTAATTTTAGAATTAAATTAATAAAATAATGGATGTAAAATGTTTATGCACAGTTTGACTTTTAGGGCTCAAGGAAGAATAACACACTATTCTCAATGACACACTGTTTTTCTTTAAGGGTAGAAGAAAACCATTCCCGTTGAATGCAGAAAGTTTATTCCAACAGCTGAAAACAAAATCATATACATTACCAGAAGTAAACATGGTGTTCTTTTTTTAACTAAATACTTATAATGAGAAATAATAAGTGAATAATATTGAGTTTATCCTCACAGCATGCTTATGAGGAATCTAATACAAATCTATCCATTATAAGGTGAGTGAACTAAATCAGTTTATTCCCAAAGGTCTACTGATCATATACTGAAGAGCTATATTAAAATGTCGTACAAAGTACTATGTACAAAGTATAGACACATCTTTACTCAAAATGTCCTTTCCAATTGTTCTACCAGAGCTCTGAAAATATCATTTCTAGATACAACTCAAACCATGGAGTAATCTTTATTTAAATTCTCCCTACACCCCACCTGGGGAGGAAGCGTTAAAAGTTTCTGAAGAGCAAGGACTTGGCATCAGAATGACACGGTTTTGAACCTGGCCTCTGTGGCTTATAAAATTTGGGAACACAAGCAGGCTGTTTAACTCCCCAGAGACCCTGATTTCCACTTAGAAAATGGGCACAAGGACACCTACACCATAGAGTTTAAATTTAAGATGAAAAGTGATAAAGCATGAAAAATTCTTAATCCTGGGGCACAGTAGATGCTTAATAAAATGTAACTTTATTACTATTAATTCTCCAAAATGTTTCAAAGCTGCTCCTTTCTCCTTCTTGACATTGTTATCCCGTTTCATCCTAAAGTGTTGTTACAATAATGCAGGAAAGAGATGATTTTGCACCTGGAATTTTGAGGCCTCTGATTCCGTTTTTACTGACTACCTGCCAGGGGGGCAGAGTTGCTTTAACAGGCTAGGATTACTCTGCTCCCTCTCCAGCACTGTGGTCTGCTTTGCTGTGCAGCCGGGTTGGACTTTCCTTGCAGCCTCTGCTAGAGTCACCAAATCACTCACTAGTACTGAGCAAAAATGTTCTTGAGTCAGACTCCCTTCAACAGGATAATGTTGGGTAGAGAGGGGTAGGAGGAAGAGAGGGAAAGTGAATCCCAGAAGGAAGAAAGGCCCCTAAAGCAGATCATTCCCCCCAGAAGGCCTATCCTTTTGTTCTTGGGCCCCATAAAATAGCTGTTTCAGATAACACCAAAAGCAGACCTGCCTGCCTTCACGTTTCCCCCATGCAGGTAAAGATGTCAGATACCTTGCTCTCATTAAACAAGGCTACAGTTTTGTTCCCATTCTGGACTTCTCTACTGCCATTAATTAACTTATTCAGAACGCTATTTATTTATGAGTTCATTCACACATGTATTGAGCATCTTCCCAGTGCTAGAGGTCAAGGACATGGTCAGAGGGTTCATTATGTAAGTGGATAGACAGGCATCTAAATAATTAACATAACACGGTGGGACAGTACAAGACAACAGTGTAGGAGTAACAGTGAGAAGCAATGACCTGGAAGGCAGGAGTAGAGGGTCTGGAAAATATTCACTAAGGAGTTGGAAACTTTTGAGCTGCATGTTTAAGATAAATCCAATGTTCTCAATGTTCCCTGACCCCTGAAATGTTCTCAACCTCCCCGTGCTCAGCGAGCCTATAAAATCCTAAAATATTATTGTTCCCTCAGTTAAAAAAAAATGAATGAACAAATGAATTAGGTTTAGGAGCACCTGGGTGGCTCAGTCGATTAAATGTCTGCCTTTCACTCAGGTCATGATCTCAGGGTCTTGAGATAGAGCCCTGTGTCTAGGAGATAGAGGGCTCCTTGCTCAGCAGGGGGTCTGCTTCTCTCTCTTCCTCTCCCTCTGCCCCTCTCCCTTCACTCACTCTCTCTCTCTCTCTCTCTCTCTTTCTTTCAAATAAATAAATAAAATCCTCAAAAAAATGAATTGGGTTTAGATCTTATGGACAGGGGGCAGGGTGATTTTTTTTTTTTTAACTATCTGAGCAAAGTAGGAATGTATATTTGGTGTATATGATGGAGATAATGGGAATTATTTCACCCTTTCCCCTTCTTTCTGGAGTGTTCCACCTTCAGCAGCTCTCTAATAATTAATATTAACAAAACTAGCTCTTGTTTTTCTTTAGCACACAAACACTGGACTCAGTGTTCTGCATATATTAATAACTACAGGGTAGGTATTAGTCACTCCATTTGAGATGTAGTTTAAAAATGGCAGTTCAGTGACATGCTCAAGTCACAGTCAATGTAGGAGCAGGGACTGATTAGCAAATGGGCCAAACTGCTGCTTCTTGTGCACACAGGAAGGAATCTCCCCACTCATCTCTGCCAGCTGTCGGAGATGAAATGTGCACATCCCCTCCACAAATGTAGGAGAAAGAGCCAATGCCATCGAACTTCAATAAATGTGTATTATCTCAGGCAGAAGATGGGCAAATATCCTCATCTAAATTAAAAGCACAAAAATGATGTCATGTTTCACCAAGATATTTAGATCTGACCCCAAGAAATAAAATTGACTATCATTTATTGCCTTTAACAAAATCTTTTTCTTTCACTAGCAGGTACATAAGAAACTGAAATCAGTCCTGACTTCACACCATAGACATGATGCCTTTCTCTGCAAAATTCATACATGAAAAATAGTGAAGTGGGAGTCTCTTCATAAAGACAATCTAAAAAGCATGATTTCATCCGTGGCTCCATTAAAGGTGGGATCTCCCTACTGACCTGGAGGCCTGCACGGCCTGAGAGTCATTCTTTCCAACTCCAAGAGAAGAAGAAACTGTGGATGATTAGAAAGTAGAGCAGGTAGGATGCTTAATCAGTGGCAGAGCAATCAATAAACACCAACAGGTCAAATCAGTTAAATTGAATTAAATTGACCTTATACCTTTGGAGAAAAGCCTAAGGACAGAGAGAAAGAGAAGAGGTTAGAGTTGACTGGCCTTGTAACAACAAAGGAAGTCCAGGAGTTAAGGAATTTGAGGTTACAGCTTATCAAAGCCCAGTTGGAAATCTATGTATTGTCAATGCGAGGAAGCTTTGAACAAGGGAAAAAGCAGTATTGTCTACATGATTATAGTAATTACTCCTATGGAGATTTTCCTGTGTGCTTTTCCTCATCTCTCTGTCTCCCTCTCTCTATCGGTTCCTTTTCTCAAGCAGTAAACATAACCAACTCTTCTAGCTTTAGCTCCCATCCAAGGTCATTCTTCCCCTTCTTGGGCTCTCTTACCTCCTGTTCTAGCCCACTACCTGGTATATGATACACAATTGACTACTGTTCTAGAAAAACTTTTGATCCTTTTAATGTTTTTCCTTCTGTGTCTATGAGAAGACAATTTACTATGGGTCTCCTGCATTTCTGCAGATCTTAGGAGCAGAGGCATGGGCTGCCTTTGTTCTGGACTATCTTTCCAAGATGTTTGTATGACAAATGGATGAAAGTTAGGGATTACGTCTCTTTCAGGAGCAAAGTGCAGCTCTGCTTACTGTACATTCTCAGAAAGATAGTATCTCCCTCTGGGGCAAATATTAGGCAGGTCTACTGCTCATTATAAAAGATTTGGGCTCCTCGAGCTCAGGTTCCTCTCCTGTAACACAATCCACTGAGTATGAGTGTACATTTACCACCTGACTTTGCTTCTTCTTTCAGGAAATTGGGCTTGGAGAACTGGCACAGACTGAGACTCTGGCTACTCCTATTGCTACTAATAATGAAACCATTTGTCTGACCCTGGAAGGCTTAAGTGTTCTGCCAACATGCCCAAAACTGTGGCAAGTTTCCTTATTAGTTTGCAAGTAGAGTAAGATCTCAGACCCTGCGCAGTTCCTCATGATGATCATGCAGCCAACTGCCCCAGATATTGTCTCCTTTTGATTTTTACTGAGAACCAGCCAAATGTTAAGAGATTTGCTCCCCAAATTGGCAAGGTTGAAGAGAAAAAGGAGAGAATTTTCCTGTGTTCTCATGCCTGGGAATCATGCATTTATGATCTGTGGTAGACTATCAATCAGTAGGATCTGAAGCTTAAAATTATAAACAAAATGGATTTAAGATGTTAAAGAAATGATGTTTAAGGATCTTCTAAAATTAGCATTCTTTCAGTGCGTACAAAATTAAAATCTAGAAGTTGGAACATATATGACTAAAAAAAAAATTACCTGGCTATGTTGGTGTCAAAGGAAATACATCTTCCGGCTGGTGCATATGCTACTTGGGTCATCTTCCTATTTCATAGAGAGATAAATGTATGTTGCAGAAAAAATGTCTTTATTTTTGAGACCACGTATTATTTCCTTAACAATCAGGAAGTCAATCAGCAAATATACAGAACGTGTAAATTTTTAAAGAACAGAATGGTAGTGGGGCACCCAGGTAGCTCAGCTGATGAAGTGTTGGACTCCTGGTTTCAGCTCAGGTCACCATCTCAGGGTCATGGGATCAAGCCCCTCATCGGGCTCCATGCTCAGCAGGGAGTCTGCTTGGGATTCTCTCTCTCCCTCTCCCCCTCCCTCACCACTCATTCTCTCTCTCTCGAATATATATATATATATATATATATATATATATGTATGTATAAATGTTGCTTCTTCCAGTCTGGATCTATATTTACTGATAGGTCTAGAATGTCGCTTACATTAAATCAAACAAAAAAGTGTGTTTCCCCCTTCTTTATCATTTTTGATATACTTGTTAGAGAAAGGTGAGTTATCAAAAATTCATTTCTTGCATGAGTTTTACATTTATATTTCTTATTTTAAAATATCAACAAATGCATGATTTTAACTTTTTGCCTACATACATTTTATGAGAAACCATTCCAAAGATAGGTGACAAATATTAGACAAAAGTGAACATTGAATAATACATGAGTATCCTGTGCCCACTGTGGTCACAACACACTGATATATGCATACAAATCTGCAAACTAACAGAAAGGCAAACTCAATCATCACTTTGAACATTTGTTATTAACACATTATACACACAGGACTTAGGTAGTTAGTCTCATCTCCTCTAACGTATCTCTTAAAAATGTATTATTGAGGGGTGCCTGGGTGGCTCAGTCAGGTAAGTGTCTGTCTCTTGTTTTCAGCTCAGATCATGATCTCAGGGTGGTGAGATCAAGGGTCCACTCTGGGAAGGAGCCTGCTTAAGATACTCTCCCTCGGCCCCTCCCCTGTTTTCTCTCTCTCTCTCTCTCTCTCTCTCTCTCTCAAATAAATAAGTAAAATCTTTTAAAAAAAAATGTAACATTGAAATTTTCAAACCCATCAAAGTTAGAGAATGTGAAGCTATGAGAACCCTTCACCCAGCTTCAACAGTTATGTCACTTGGCCCTTTAGAAAAAAGTATATGTCTTTATGATCCGAGATGGAAGATGGTAAGAGCAAATTGGTAACAGCCCTTTCTTAAATGATTTATTGAGGAGAGAATTTTTTATATATTGACAGAAAAAATGTGGACTAAGGAAATCACAGAGGTAACGTGTTAAGGAAAAAAAGAAAGATTTCCACAGAATTACAATTTCATTATTTCCTCATTTCAGTATTCCTAAATCTCATACTAATAGTAAATTGTATTTTATTGAACACACAAAATATTACACACTTTAACCAGTTCAAATCCTGAAGAAGTCTTAACAAATGCATAAGTTATTTTATACCTCCTTTTCCAGATGAAATCTTAGCTCATTCATTTGTTATCAAAATAAATATCAATTGAACATATATGATGACAGAGGCACTGGGTCTGCAGCATTGAAAAAAGTATATGTCCTAGTCTTAGGAACATTTTTTTCTTAATATCTCTAATATATCTTGTATTCCTCTCTTAATACTCAAAATTTCAGTATTTTCTAATTATCTTATTTCCATTTAAAAATCTAAGCTATTTGTAGGCTGTGATGTTTGATTTTATATGTCAGCTTAAATGGATCATAAGTACCCTGATATCTGGCTAAACATTATTTGTGGGTATACCTATGAGGGTATTTCTAGATGAGATTAGCATTTGTATCAGCAGACTGAGTAAAGCAGCTTTATCTCCCCAATATGGGTGGGCTTCATCCAATCCACTGAGGGCCTGAGTAAAACAAAAAGGTAAAGGAAGGAAAAATTGTTCTCTATGCCTGAAAGCCAGAACTGAGATATTGATCTTCTCCTGCCCTCAAACTAGGAATAATACTATAATTGGCTCCCGTGGTTGTCAGACCTTCAGACTTGGATTGGGATTTACAATACTAGCTCCCTTTGTTCTTAGGCCTTTATCTCAAACTGAACTATACCTGGGTCTCCAACAGCAAACAGCAGATTATAGGACTTGGCCTCCATAAAATCTCTCTCTCTCATCATCTCATATTGGTTGTGTTTCTCTGGAGAACCCTAATATGCAGGTTAAATCATATTCTATATTTCTTTGTCCCAATAGTTTTACCTTGTAGGTGGTCGATAAACACATGTATGAAGAATATATGTTTAAATATATATATGTATATATAATGCGAAGGAATATAATTTTAGCCATTATATATAATCCACTTTTATTATGCTATGCTATAAACTCATTTCCTCAATTGTAACTGAGACTACTTACTATAATCTTCATGAAGGGACTCAAAAAGATAAAAATTTCCTCCGGTGTTTTAATTCCACTCCTTTTTTTCTCCTAAAAAGAAACGATCATGTAATTTGAACCTATTAAAGGATGAACCTTTACATCTTTATACTTTTCTCAAAAAATCAGGACCCTAAACTGAACCCAGTGCTTCCAAAATTCTTCCCTTAACCTAGCATATGCTTTCATTAGAAACTATAAGGAATGTAACTAATACAAATAACTTTAAAGGACATGGTCACTGACCACCCTGCAGGTGAAAATAAAATAAGTGATTGATTTATGGGGAAGAAAATGTTAACAAATAATCAGTGCATATACCCATTTGTCAAATGAAAGTTTTCAAAACCAATATTTAGTAAGTCATTTTGTGTTTTAGAAAGAGACACATCTCATTTTTCTTTGTATACACCTAAACAAATAAGCGGGGATTAAATAACTTTGTGAAGAACCTGTGAAACTTTTTTGTTTTTTTTAGTGAAAGTAGTTCTTGGAATACAGTTAACCTATTTAGGTAAGTTTGTTCTTTCCATGGAGTGTTAACTGAGGTAATAAAGGACATTCTCTAGTGTAGAACATACTGAAAATTCACAGGTTGCCCACAGTGAGAATTGTGCTGCCCCAATAGGATCTTCTCAAGAGGAACAACACATCTGGTGGGTCAGCCTTGCTTTCTGCGGGCAGAGGGACTGCCTGTGATGTAAAGTACTACTGGGCAACTTGAGAACTGAGGAAAGAAAGAATTCTATTATTGTTGACTATTGCTAGAATTTTATTAAAATACGTGTCCAGGGTTTTTCATTCCTTCTCTCTTACTGTGCTTTTTGTTATGACCATTATTTTGTAGCAAAGTTGCTGTCTTCATCCTTTCTCTATCTTCTATCTTAAGGACTACAGTAAAACTATGTGATGCTAATTATTAACAAAAAGTAGTCATTCATGAAACAAGTGACCTGATTAGCCAGATAAATTATCACTCTTCAAATGGTGCAAGAGATCAGACAGACACTGGGCTATTTTTTCATTACCAAGAGAATAAATGTTTAGGTAGAATACTGGCACGGTATAAAATGCCTGGTAGAAGTGTTTGATGCCCACCTCTCTACCCCAGAACATTCTAGGTTCTAGCTTCCATCAAAAACCAAAGAAAAAATGTTTCCTTTTTATCCTCAAAATGCCTGACATTATTGCAGGTATCCACACATTACTTAAGCTTTGAAAGTATCTTATAAGGCATTGGCTCACGTGATAATGGAGACTGACAGGTCCATATCTCCAAATCTGCAATGTGGGTTAGCAGGCTGGAGACTCAACACAGCCAGTGGTGCAGATTAATTCCAGAGGCAGTCTGCTGGAGAATTCTTTTGCTCAGGAGAGGGTTATACTTTTGTTCGATTCAGGTCTTCCACTAATGATGAGACCCACCCACATTATGGACGGCACTGTTTTCACTTTACCAATTAAAATGTAAGTCTTATCCATAAGTACCCTTGCAGAAACACCCAGAAAAAATGTTTGCCCAACTACCTGGACACCACATGGCATAGTCCAGTAGATAAAGAAAACTAGCCAACAGGGCTAGAATGAAAGATGAACCAAGAGAGTGTAAGGAGAGGGAAAAAGAAGGTATCCAGTATGCCCTCCCTCCTGGAACTTTCCAACAGAGACAGGGCAAAAGTGGTAGGTCAAAATAAGCACATGGTATGTAGAGAGTAGAGTGGTGGGGACAATCTGCCCTGAGTTAAGGTAACAAGAGGCTACAGTGTCCATAGAGAAGTTAATGACAATAACAAACTGACTGCAATTTAGTCTGTCGTTTTATTATTACCATGTTGTAGCAATTCTAAACAATATGAAAGACAAAATACTCTTCCCTAAAAAAATCTTTCGTAGGTCTAAATTCAAACCAATTACTTCTGTGGTTCCTGTTGAATTTTAATAATATGTATGTACAAGTTTTAAATTAGAAAATTTTACTTATCCCTCATAAACATTGTATGCTGTGTCAAAGTTCATTCAAAGTCCTGTTATACAGACCACGCCTGCTACACATGTGCATTTTGAGATGAAATTTGTAACTATTTTGGAGTAATTCAGTCTCTCTTCAGGTGCTTTTTGTCTCTGACCCCTGTGGTATTGCATATCCTTGCATTTAAGCATGAGACTTGAAGTGAACAGTGGGATTCTAAACTAAAGAAATGGAACTTGAATTCCTTTGGTTTCGACATTTTGTGTGCAGATTAGTCTCTGTACCTCAGACAGTTTATTGGTCTGTTACTTTTCTCTGGGTTTGTTTTTTTCTGATTATTACCACTGATTCCACTTCATGCTTATTATTGAAAATAACAGAATAAGGGATAAAAAAAAATCATCCTAAGTGTGAGATAATTGAGAAGGAGTTCAAAATTATCTGCCCCAGTGTCAAAGGTACTACACGTGCTGCTGAGAATGTTCTAAGTGCACTCTTAAGTAAAAGGAGGACAGGAGAGAAGAACAGGACTCTAGTTGTGGGATACAGGAGGAACGCAGAAAGGACTGGAAGAGATGCAATTCAGTTGAGCATTGAAAAACAGAGTTAAGTTATGAACCAGTATACTTAAGAACCATTGATTCCTTTATTCATGAATTAATAAATTCATTTATTTATCCATTCATTCAATAAGTTGGTGAACATGAATTGAGGGCCTATCATATGTCAGGCAGTATGTGTTGTGAGGAGGATACACAAATGAGTAAAACAAAATCACTGCTTGCCATGGATCAAATATGTGCCCCCAAAATTCGTATGTTGAAATCTAACCCTTGGTGCTATTAGGAGATGGGGTCTTTGGGAGGTGAATAGGTCATGAAAGTTTAGCCTCCTGAATGGGATTAGTGTGGCCTTGGTAAAGAGACTCCTGGGAGCTCCTTTGCCTCTCCCACCTTGTGAGGGCACAGCACAAAGACAGCTGTCTCTGAACCAGGAAGCAGGCTCTCATTAGACACCAAATCTGCTGGCACATCAATCTTGGATTTCCCAGGCTCCAGGACTGTGAGAAATAAATTTCTGTGGTTTAGAAGCCACCCAGTATATGGTATTTTTGTGATCGCAGCCCAAATGGATTGAGGCACTGCTCTCTGAGAATTTACAATATATGGCAAAATCAGGTGACAAAACAAATCACAAATGGCTAATTGCTATAATAGCCACTGCTGTGATTGGCCAGAAATAGGGTTTCTTGTTTGCCCTGAGGTGGAATTTGAGTACATTGTTAAAGAAAGCTTTTAAAACTGTAAATATATATTTATCTTTGAATGCCAGCATACAGAAAAATGCGTGCCACATGGTAGATATTAAGCAAATGTGTAACACAGTGAACTGGGGCAAGTCAGAAGAGGGAAGACGCAACCCAACGTGAGTGGAGAGTGGACCACATGGGGAGAGGGAGAAATAATATTGGGAGCGAGAAGAGGCTAATTATTACAGGTCCATGTGCCCTGCAAAGAATGTTGAGATTTATTATAATTATAATGCACAACAGCTGAATGACCCATGCTGCTGCTTGAGGAAATATAGGAACTATGCATTTTGACTTGAATAAAAAGATGTTGAAATAGAAATTGTCCATGATTAGAAAATATCAAAAAGGCATATAATAAATATGCCTTATAATAAAGGCATAAATTGGATTATTGTGCAGTCATTAAAATTATGCCTTTTGGGGCGCCTGAGTGGCTCAGTGGGTTAAAGCCTCTGCTTTCGGCTCAGGTCATGATCTCAGGGTCCTGGGATCGAGGCCCGCATCGCGCTCTCTGCTCAGCGGGGAGCCTGCTTCCCCCTCTCTCTCTGCCTGCCTCTCTGCCTCCTTGTGATCTCTCTCCCTCTGTGAAATAAATAAATAAAATCTTTAAAAAAAATTATGCCTTTTGTAGAATAATGATGAGATAAAGCATCACTGGACAAATACAATCAAATTAAAAACTTATTGTGATTCTAATTTTGAAATGATTTTTCTGTATGTGTGTATATGTGTGTGTGTGTGTGTACACATATATGCTTGGAAGAAGATCTAGGGAAAGTTTTTAAAAAATATTTATTGAATGTCTACTTGATGCTGAGCACACTTCTAAGGGTTTCAGATACATTAGCTAAAACTGGCAAAAACTCTCTGCCCTCATGCTGCTTGAAATCCAAAGCAGGAAGTGGCTAAGTAAGAAGATAAATTAGATGATAGATAGAAGATGATAGATAGATAGATAGATAGATAGATAGATAGATAGATAGATAATAGGAAGATAGATTTATATAATTTGACTATTGTTGATAATGCTGCTATAAACATCAGGGTGCATGTATCCTTTCAAATCAGTATTTTTGTATCCTTTGGGTAAATATCTAGTAGTGTAATTGCTGGGTTGTAAGGTAGTTCTATTTTTAACTTTTTGAGGAACCTCAATACTGTTGAAAGAAAAAAATAAAATAGGATACAAAAGCTGAAAACAAAATAAAACAATAAGTAAATAAATATAAATAAATAACGTTTGTATCTAAATAATGTGACTGTTTTTCCACCTTCCCTAGCAGATATGCATGTGGAGGAAGGTAAAAGCCTTTTCTAGACTAATGAAACTGTTTCCCTTATATGATAACAGACACCTTCCAAATACATGGAGACATTGGCTAATTACCTTCAGAGATATCTTCATACAATCCACCTCAAAAGTAAAGTATTAAACTTAGATCATGCTGTGGATTTGCTTTAAATTGACCCATCAGGGAGGGGAAAAGGATGGGAGAACAGGGGAAACAAGACGGCAAAATGCTGAAGTTGAGTGATATATATCGCTCTCTTTGGGTTCAATATACAGGTCTTATGTTTGGAATATTTTTTATAATAAGAAATTATAAAAAATAAAGTCATTTTACAATATTCAGAATTACTATCAAATGCTAACTCAGTCAGAATCAATCACTGCTTTGTTGGCTACTGGGGACCTATATTGAAAATCACATGTTTTATATATTTCATAATGAAATCATTTTATGGTCAAAATGGTCAGTTAGTAATATTCACTCAATTTTAAATTATGTTCAGGGCACAATAAAATCTTCCATGCTTTTTAAGGTGAAACACCAGTATTTCATTTACATTTGTGTTACCCAACAGGTAATATTATCTTCTCAGTTTGGACTTTGTCTGCATAGCTCGTATTCCTACAGAGGCAGGATGACCCTCCGCCTCAGCCTGCATATCTTAGGCTCCCTAATTTCAATGCCCAATATCATCTTGGCACCTGTTTACACTGGTTTTAAAGTATGGTTTCTTTTATTTTAATTTTTTATTCTTAATCCCCTTTTTCTATTTCGTCCATCTCACCACAATATCTTTCTGTAATCACCTCTGAAACATGATTTGAGGCATTTTTCGAAGAGGTCCACTTTGACCTAACCAGTCTCCAACAGTAGTGTGATGGAAATTGTTCAAGGGAGCACATATTTCCAGAGCTAATGACCATCAGCAATCAAGACCAAATCATTGGAAACAGGGAGGTGTCTCACAAAGCCAGACATCCAAGGAGTCTCAGACATAATACACTATTCTTCAGTCATGGATCCTGGTCTAAGGCAGCAAATCTCAGATGAACTTTAGGAACCTCCACTTCTGCCCATGCTCTGCAGCCAGAGCCTACTAGCAACACACCTGAAAGTCAAAACTGGGTTTATTCATTCACTGTAACAAAGGAAACCACACAAGGTGGGCAGCTGTGGGACATCTCCCTAAGAAGGAATTGGAAGAGACTTCCAGGATTTGGGCCTAAGGTGATCTGGGGGGAGTGTTCAAGGCAGCAGGGTTTGCTCTAGTTTGGCTGCTCTTAGAAAGGGGGGAAATACCATGATTAGGTATCTTAATAATTTTTATAAAGAAAGAGGGGTCAACGAAGCAAGGCTGAAGCTGTAATTGGTAAAAAGCAGCATTTGTGCTCTTAGCTGATAGATGGGGATATTTGATAATTTTTGAAGTTTGCACAGTGACCTTTTTTTATGATTTTATTTACTCATTCCAGAGAGAGGACCAGGGTAGGGGGAGAGAAGCAGAGGGAGAGGGATAAGCAGACTCCCTGCTGAGCATGAAGCCCAATGACTCAGGGCTGGATCCCACAACGCTGAGATCATGACCTGAGCTGAAACCAAGAGTCAAACGCTTAATCAACTGAGCCACACAGGCAACCCTGCACACTGACCTTCTATTTGTTTGTGCTCAGAAGAATACTGAGAGCAGGCTTGTTTTTGTCTCAATTGCCATGTTCACAAAAAGAACCTTGTCTGACTCTCTTTAAGGTGACTTATGTTCCATAGTTAACCTCCAGCCAACCTGTTAGGGCCAGACCAGCACCTCGCAACCTCAAGGCACATATGTTAGGCTCAGCTATTAGGGACTGCTTTTCTCCTCAGAGCTCTATCTTTCCATCAGCTTGAAATGTTGCATAACCATTTATGTGCATCAAAAATGATCAATATTGACAACTTCGTATGGCTCAACCTACATTAACTTAGATCAAGAGGATGTTATACTTAGTCTGTATTAGCTTAAAATACACCATGTATGTCTTTGTTATAATATAAAATTTAAATTATGGATGCTATTTTTAATAAAGAAATGATATAGGAAAGGGGTCCTATCAAGAACATCTTACAGCCTAATATAGTAAAAAGAACACATACGGGCTTTGGAAAACTGAATTCAAGTTCAGACCACAACATATTATTTACATAATGTTGGATAAATTGCATAATCTCTCCAAAAATCTGTAAGATCACTTATAAAACATGCCTACCAAATACTAGTTATTCAATAAAAATTAGTATTATTCCCTTCCCCCTAAATCTGCAACTTTAAACAATCTCCTTTATGTTTGTTCAAAGTTCACTATGTAAGTATCATAAAGAACTCGTCCTAAATATCATGTTTAAAAATACTTTTTAATGTTTTCTACAAATGGGTGCTATCTGGTGTCACATAAAACTTTCCTCATCATTTTATTTCCCTTTAGAACCTAGTTGTCAAGAATTTCGCTTTCAGAAAGAAACACAGTGACCAGTGCAAAAACTGTTTCAAATTCCTGACCCAACTATTTCCTTTATTCTTTATTATCTCCAAGCCTTCTCTTATCTTTATTTCAAATACCTTCTATACATGTTTATTTTATAAAGCCACATCATATTGTATTTGAAGAATAGAGAAGTATGATTTTTTAATTGTCATGTAAATTATCCCTCTAAATGTTCATGAAATTCAAGAAGGTAAACAAAATGATTGACTAATCATGTGATGTATATTGTGTTTAATATATGACTTGAATGAATATTTAATAATGTTTTATAATACACCATAGTATTTTTGTACACATTTTATACATTTATAGGATTTGAAACATGTGATGATAATTTCTGATTAGTCAAAATTTGAGGGGAATTTATGAGAGAAAGGTTAGTTGGGCAAACTCCAGCTACCATTGCTGTAGTTGGTCTTGAAGCCAAACTAATAGTCATTAAGTCTTTCCTACCCCACCCATTAGAGACTCCCTTCCCTTCAGCTAGAACTTCCGTTGATGTATGTGAATAGCTGGTGGGTTGACATGAACTGTTCATCACTTCCTGATTATATGGCTGTTCAGTGTCTCTTCCACAGTGGATTCTCTCTGGTGTGATTTTAAAAATAAAAGGCATTTTGTTCATCCCCATAGGTCTACTTAGATGCCTCTTCTCCAGACTTTCTTGCCTCATCTTCACTGAAGCCCCCATAAATGTCTTTACCTCAGGCCACTTTCCTCTTTCTACGGAACAGATGACCAGCTTCCCTGTTTGCAGTGTGATGCATACATTGACAAGACTTCTACTCACACTTCTCTCCCAGCCACTCAAACAGTGCTGTAGTGTAACATCTAGAATACTTGCCACTTCTTACTCATCTGCTCCAATTAATATGCCATCAATGGTACCAATGTGTTGTTCTGTAGAATGTTGAAATATAGTCCAAGTCCCCTTGAATAAGACCATGAATAAATTCTGAATATGAACTGCTTCTGATAAATTCTTGATGGGTATTGCACGCACACACCCACACACACACTCATTCACTTGATTGTGACTCACATACTACATACCATGGTTAATTAGATTACTGTGTTGATCTACTCTAGTAAAGGTACCAAGATACAGCCCAGAATACTGTCTTTGACTCACATTTTGGCTGAGAGGGTTAGGGCAGTTTCAGGGACTTTCATGTAGCCTTTTCTACCATAATAGCTTTTACTTTATTTTAATGTCTCTTATTGCTAAGTCAAGCAACCAGTATGAGAATTTTGCCAAGTGTTAAGTCCATCTATTGCAATGATATACTTGTAAAATTAGAAATGTGAACTGTGAACTATATCTGAATAAGAACTCCCTTTGTTACTTTATTCACATGTGGCCCTACTCTAACAGCACTGGTAGTTTGAATCCCCAGGTATTTGAAACAACTTGGACCCAGAATCTAACAACCCTTAAGAAAAATGAGTATATTTCCTATCCCTAGTACATGGTTACCTGAGTAAATAGCTATAATCTCTGGGCCTGTAAATTTGACTCAGAAATTAACTGGCAATATTTGCTTTCTTTTTTAATTGCATGTAATAATGGTGTTTCTTACAACTGATGGCCTTTTAATTCAATCAAATGTGGTCTTTTTTTATGCATCGGTATCTTAGTAACTACCTCATAGGGTCATTCTGAGGATTAGAAGAGTGAATATATAAGGCAAGAATTGAGTAAATGCATTTAAAGCATTTAGTAAGGCTTTATTATCATCATTCTACAATTATACTTTCAGAAAACATAGCTTAAAAAATAAAAATTTATGCATACACATATTTACCACAGTGATTTGTATAATAGATTGAAAAAAGGGAATAATGCACAATAAGGATTGATTGAACAAATGATGGTATTAAATATGGTAATCATATATGTTTCTAATACACATGTTCATTCATTTATTCAAATGTGTTCACAGTAGATGGTTATGTAAAAAAGTTACAAACTGCATATATAATATAGTCATTTTGTAAACAAATAGCATAGTTATATATATTCATGTATTTATACTTAGAAAAATAATTGGAAGAATAGAGAGAGAGATTTTTTTTTTAAGATTTTATTTATTTATTTGTCAGAGAGATAAAGAGCGAGCACAAGTGGGGTGGGGCGGCGGGGGGGGGGGCAGAGGCAGAGGGAGAAACAGACACATCGCAGAGCAGGGAGCTAAATGTGGACTCAGTCCCAGAACCCTGAGATCATGACCTGAGCAGAAAGCCGACACTTAATTGACTGAGCCACCCAGGTTTCCCTAGAGAGACAGATTTCTAATCAGTCACATTAGTGTGACTTTTTAATTTTTTTCTTATCTGTACTTTTAAATTTTTCTCTCACGAACCTATATTATTATAGCTAATTTTAAAATGATAATTCGAATGCATACTTTTTACAAGTTATTTGGTATATGGCAAGAAATACCTTTGACTCCATTTGGGAGAAAATTAAAGGGAATTTATTCTTAAGTATTCTTAGCATATCCCACATCCCCATGTCCCCACAGTGCCTGACATGTTACAGGTGCCTAATTAATGTGTGTTGGAGAATGAAAAGAAAGACAGAGTAATCATGAATGAAATGTAATCATACTTTAGATAATACCATAAACAAAAAATTTTAAAAGCAACGAACTGGAGGAAATATTTGTAATAGGGAATAAATGTCTAATATACTTACAAAACAAAGACATTGATTTAAAAAACATAACAAAACAAAGACATTGATTTAAAAAACTGGTAACTATAGACATTCTTATTTTAATATCTATGTAGTACTAACTCCTAAGCAGTCAAATATGGCTCACTATTTACTTATGCATTTTGATCGTAAGCACATAGGCTCTTTGGTTATGACATTGTGAAGTATGCTGATGTAAGAAGAATTAACATGAACACATCAAATTCAAACATCATTCAATTACTGCCTCGCTATTGTTAACTTTACTTCATCCCTAGAACTAAGATTAATTTTGTTGATCATTAAAATGATTATCTGATTTTATTTTAAAAGATTCTTGCTAAATGTTTCACTACCCACATTTGTCAAGTTTTCCTAGGTAGTAGTTAACCTATTTAATGTCAGAGAAGTTAAAAAAAAAAAAGTAAATGTAATTTGGGGATGAGAAGAGGTCATTGAGAAAATACTGCCTTTTAAAAATTTCTGTTGCTATGTGAAATCCTATGTGAAAGGATTCAGTAGATCAGATGTGTCTATAAAGTTATTTATCAGGAAAAAAGGAAAGAGCCATTATATCTTTCCTCAAAACTTTTTTTTACATATTTTATATTTTTTATTTTATTTTATTATTTATTTTTATTTTATTTTTCTTTATTTTTTATTTTTATTTTTTAAAGATTTTATTTATTTATTTGACACAGAGAGAGAGATCACAAGTAGGCAGAGAGGCAGGCAGAGAGAGAGGAGGAAGCAGGCTCCCCACTGAGCAGGGAGCCCGATATGGGGCTCAATCCCAGGACCCTGAGATCGTGACCTGAGCCAAAGGCAGAGGCTTTAACCCACTAAGCCACCCAGGCGCCCCTATTTTTTATTTTTTCAGTGATTCGAGATTCCTTGTTTATGTTCCACACCCAGTGCTCCATGCAATATGTGCCCTCCTTAATACCCACCACCAGGCTCACCCAGTCCTCCACTCCATCCCCTCCCTAACCCTCAGTTTGTTTCTCAGAGTCCACAGTCTCTCATGGTTCGTCTCCCCCTCCAATTTACCCCAATTCACTTTTCCTTTCCCTCTCCTAAAGTCCTCCATTTTATTCCTTATGTTCCACAAATTAGTGAAACCATATGATAGTTGACTTTTTCGGCTTGACTTATTTCACTCAGCATAATGTCCTCCAGACCCGTCCATGTTGAAACAAAAGTTGGGTATTCATCCTTTCTGATGGCTGCATTTTAAAAATAGAGCTACTCTATGACCCAGCAATTGCACTACTGGATATTTACCCCAAATATACAGATGTAGTGAAAAGAAGGGCCACATGGACCCAATGTTCATAGCAGCAATGTCCACAATCGCCAAACTGTGGAAAAAGCTGAGATGTCCTTCAACAGACGAATGGTTGAAGAAGATGTGGTCCATATATACATATTTTATATTTTATGTATCTTTGTGGGTAAGGGATTGAAAATCGGGTCAGTGAAATGAAGATGGGGCATGATTAATTAAGGAACAGGCTTCAAAGAGGAATTTGTTTATTATTCATTTGTTTTGTTTGGGGTTTTTTTTGTTGTTGTTTTTGTTTTCATTTATGAAATAGTCATTGATCATGATTGTGTACCAAGCAAGATGCTGGGTATACAAGATGGATAAGGTGGATGTTGTCCCTGCCTCAGCAGAGATCATATTTCAGGGAAGCACTAAGGCAGTAAACGAGTAAACAAATGAATAAACAACGCAATTACAGATGAGGTGAGTACTATGAAGCATATAAACAATGTGGTCTCAGAAATAGCAGTCAGGGCTGAGGTGAGCTTTGAACCAAAGGGAGAATAGTATGGGAAGCTTTTCTGAAGAATTCATATTTAAGCTGAAACCTGAAAAATGAGTCAAACATTGGGAAGAACATGGACTGTTCTTGAAACTGGTACAAAGCTAGGGTATCAAGAGCACAAACCAAAAAAAAAAAAAAAAGGGGGGGGGGTGATAGCTACAGATGGCAGAGAAAATCTCAGGGTTGTTTGAAGAAAATATAATCTATTTTGAAGATTACCTTTTGAATATAACAGAGGTTTCATTACATAAATGAAGCCCACGTTTACACAGTTGCATCTTGCTTTATTTAAAATATGCCTTCTCTGGGGCTCTTGGGTGCCTCAGTTGTTAAGTGTCTGCCTTTGGCTCAGGTCATGACCCCAAGGTCCTGGGATCCACCTGTGTGTGTCAAGCTCCCTGCTCTGCGGGAAGCCTGCTTCTCCCTCTCTCACTCCCCCTGCTTGTGTTCCCTCTCTCACTCTCTCTCCATCAAATAAATAAATAAATAAAATCTTTAAAAAATAAAATAAAACATGCCCTCTCAGGGGCACCTGGGTGGTTCAAGGGGTTAAGCTGTTGCCTTCAGCTTAGGTCATGATCTCAGGGTCCTGGGATCGGCCCCACATCAGGCTCTCTGCTCAGCAGGGAGTCTGCTTCTCTCTCTTACACTTCCTCTGTGTTCTCCTTCCCTCTCTCTTAAGTAAATAAATAAAATCTTTAAAAATAAATAAATAAAAATAAAATATGCCTTCTCAGATCTCCAAGATAAATGAAATGAAAAAAAAAGCAAGATGGGACAACTACATGTCATCATCCACGTTTACACGCCTAGAGTATCCAAGAATACTATATGAGCAACTGATGAAGCTGGTGGCCTGAAGGAAGGTAACTGGGTGCCTGCAGCAGGGCTGGAAGCATAGCTACTGTTCACGCTATCACCTTATCAATTTTGTCATATACTCGTATTACATTTAAGAAAAAAAATAATTTTTAAGTTCAATATATTAATTGCTTTTTAATGTTTCATTATAAAGATTCAATCCTAAATTGCCTAGTTTTGTTTTGATTTCCCATTGGTCTCTGAAAATAAATTATGTTACAGAGAGGCTTTCAGTGAAACATAACAGAGATACAATCTCCCCTTTAAAAAAGTGTACTGTTCTATTAAAGATCCCTTGAAATTATCAGAGTAATTTTACTGCTTTGAAAAAGAGTTTTTACTAATAAGCTTCTGAACATGCCAGTTATATAGTAAAAATCAGCAAAATCACAATGTCTTTAGCTGTCTCACCTATAAAATGAGCGGGTAGAGCTAGATGATTTACAGGTCCACTGTGGTTCTAAATCACTATGATTTTTGCAATGCTTCCATTGATTCACCAAGTATTTAATGATCCCTAATGTGAACCAACACTGTTAGGCATTGGGAAATCAAAGATGTGTTCTATGATAAAGAATTATTTTATCTACCAGGTATTTTTCTCCACTTCTAGTGTAGTTGTAGTGTTTCGAGTATACAAAGATTGATGACCAATCTCCCAGCCTCTCTACCAATGTTATTGGAAGTGATGTAGATAGTCAAATTTTGGGTCTTGTGCTTCCTCTTTACCTTTTCCCTTCTGTCTCACAGACTGAAATATAGATGTAGTGGCAGAAGTCAGGGCAACTACCTTAGATGACAGAATGGAAAGATATTTGGAAGATAAAAGGTACCGACAAAGGAGCATTTATCCTAACATTATGGAGTTGCCATTCAACTGTGAACTGTTTATAATCAGATGGCTTTGAACAAACCTATCTTCTTTAAGCCACTTTATTTTTGTTTGTTTGTTTTTTGATGATAGCAACTTCATTGTATCCTAATATCAGGTTCTTGCAACAGAGGAAGTCACAGTCAAATAGAGAGAGAAACATGTCAGCAAACAATTGCAACATTAATCATTAATCAGCAAGTGTTTTAAAAATAATTTAAAGTGGGTCACCTGGGTGGCACAATCATTTAAGCATCGGACTCTTGGCTTCAGTTGAGGTGGTGACCTCGGGGTTATGATCTCAGGGTTGTGAGAGGAAGCCCTGTATTGGGCTCCATGCTCAGTATGGAGTCTGCTTCAGACTCTTTCTGACCCTCCCTCACACAGGGCTGTTTCTCACTCTCTTTAAAATAAATGAATGACTCCTCAAAAAAAAAAAAAATAGTATAAAGTGAGTATTCCAGGGAAAAAGGAAAAACTTTCTCTGCTTAAGGAAGTCAAGAAAATGTTCATAGGAAAAAAGAGACACTTGGCTAGATCTTCAAAGATAAATAAATATTTTTCTAGACATAAAAAAAAGATAAAGATATTCCTAGAATGTAAAATTCCCAAGTCGTGACAAGACATGACTTACATTGAAAATATTGAAAAGTTCGTTGTGACTGACATTTGAGGTATAAAAAGGGAGAATGGCAACATATGTTAGGTAAGTGGAGTGAGATTTTGAAAGCAAGTAAGTTTGGCCTTTTTCCTTTAGGCCATGGGGAGTCAACAAGATTCATAAACAGGAGAGAAATATCATCAGATTTGTTTCTTATGAAGTGAACTCTGATAGCAATTTGAAGGGTAGATGGATTGGAGCAGGAAGACAGGTTAAAGCAAGACCAATTTTAACTTCATGTATAATACATAATTTGAATGAGGAGACGTATACATTTTTCATATTAGCATATTAATTATTAAGAATTTACAAGATAATCAATATTAACCACCCTTGCTTTTCTATATTTACAGATTAAAGAAATTAGTGAAGCCTTATGAAATATAGTAAAATTATTAACAGAAGTAATAAATATGAATGAAAATTTGTGTGTATATTTACACGTATACTCATATATGTGCAGAGAGAGAAACAGAGACATAGAGAAAGAGTGACTAGTAGACAGATATAATGGAAGCTTCACATGCGTGTTTATATATGGATATCATTAATAAGAGAATTTCCAGAAGAAATTTACATATGTTCTGATCTCTGTGTAGGTAGAAGGCAGAACCAACCTAATAATTGATCTGTCCTGTCAGATAAGCATTCCAAGAGAAGACCAATTACACTAAGACCAAATTATACTTTTCAATTACACAGGTGAATCAATCCAACTCAACATGTCAAAGCATAAAAAAATGTTTTAGAAAAGACAGGCAACATACTAAATCTCCCTACCTATTACCTAGAAGTAAGTACTACTCGGAAGAGTAAAATGTCATTCTGTCAATATCCATGAGCTTATGAAGTTTTCCCAGCCCCATCCATCAAGGTGCCTTCCACTTCACTATCAAACACTTCCCCAAAATATATTACCTTGTGAATTATCTTTGGAATGCTTTGAATTCAAGAATAAGGCAATAGTAAAATAACAACATTCAGAGGCCCATCAATGTTCCCAGTACACAAAATCTCATCTTTCTCTTCCTGCATCTTTTGTTTCATCTTTAAATCTTGCCTTCCTGAATTAGGGTGTGTGATGAATAGGCTGTGGTTAATGCATTGAACTAGGTAATACACAAGCAAGTAAGGTAAAAAGGAAAAAGGAAAAAAAAGAAAGAAAGAAAGAAAGAAAGAAAGAAAGAAAGAAAGAAAGAAAGAAAGAAAGAAAGAAAGAAAGAAAGAAAAAGAGACTTGTACCCATAGTCAATGACATTGTAACTCAAAATTTGAGGAATATAGAATGAGATGAAGCAGGAGTAGTTATTTGGGGCTTACCGTGCAGAGATTTTAGTCCAGCTTAAGGTTTGGCATCATTATCCTGGTAATGATGGAATGCCAGTGAAGAGTCTTAAACAGAAGAGTGTTGTAATCGGATTTGCATTTCTTAAAAGATCTCTTTGGCTGCAGTTAGGAAAATGAGTTGCATGACAATAAGGAGAAGGAAGGACAGATAAGAAGCTACAACTATAATCTAGTAGAGACAAAAAAATTAGTTTCAGTTAGGCTGTGGTGAAAGCAGAGCAGTGGACACATCCTAGAGATATCTAGAAAGTACTAACAGGACTTTGTGAGAGATTAGCTAGGGGAACAGAAATAAAAAGGAACGGAGGATAATAATAAT
This sequence comes from Ailurus styani, assembly GCA_002007465.1. NCBI lineage: Eukaryota > Metazoa > Chordata > Mammalia > Carnivora > Ailuridae > Ailurus > Ailurus styani. Next base: position 863,127 of record LNAC01000080.1, read on the forward strand.
ATCTTATAATAGCATGGTTATTTGCTATGCACAGAACTTTTTATGTTTATTTCACTCAATTCTGACACTGTGGAAGGAATGACAATTGTTATCACTCTCAATTTTACAGAAAAGTAAACAGAGACTGAAGAAGCTAAGTTACCTAACCAGGGTCTTAAGCAGCTGGTAGTATTTGGAGCTTGTACTTGAACTCAGGAATTCCTTCTTCAAGTTCAGGACACTTTCTATTGAACACCCACCAATCTGCCCTTTTCTGAGAAGATAGTCCATGAGAAGGCCCTTGGAGCACAACTGGGTGTTAATTTATCTACTCACCTCTCAATTCTAATCTTTCTAGGCAATGAGCCCAATCTATTTGGCAGGAACTTCAAATCAAAAAAATGCAAGGCCACAAACCACCCAGCATTCAAAAATGAGAGGAAAACAAAACAAAAAGAAAAAGAAAAACAGAGAACCTTCTGCAGGATAATCAACTTTAGAAGGAAACATAATTGGACATGGTTAAATCGTTCTTAAATCTTATATGTCACCAGAGTTGTGGAATGATAACAATAGAAATTAATCCCACTCTAAGACAGTGAGCTCAAAGTCCAGTAATCCAAAGCGTGAGTCCCAGGCATACATGACAATGAGTTTCTTATACAGCAAATAATGCTAAACATTATAAGCCTTTCTAATACTAGCACAATTATTAATAAGCATTTTTGGAACAATAAATGATGTGTGAGCAAACTGATGCCTTTGGAGCCAGCTCCACAGAATTTATCTGGAAGGGTAGCCACCTTCATAACTGGTACATAGTTAAAATGGTTCTATATTGTCTTATATAGAGTAACAGGGATTTTGAAAAATGTTTGCATTTATGATTAGGCAGAGAAAGAGGCAGCTACCTAAAATAACTTTAGTAATTCTGGAAATTTCCCCACCTAATAAACTTATAATATTGCCTAAAATGTAAAACATTATCAGAGCAGTGGAAGCTACCAGTAAATCTCTCCCTGATTTGATTGACCTCCCACCGAACAGAGATACATATCTCTATCTTGAATTTTATGTTTATCATTGTCTTGCTCTTCTTTTACTCACTACCACAAAGAAATGTATTCCTAAGCAATATGTTATTTTATTTTTTCTGAATTTTGTTTTTGAAATTCTATCATAATATAGTTTTCTGTAATTTTCTCCCTAACTTCAAAATTCTAGTTCAAAATATTTTGTTTATTTTAAAATATAAATCATTGGCAAACTGCAGCATTGGTTGACTTTATTATTGGTTACATAATACTTGTAAAATACCTAAAACCAGACCCTATCACAACTGTATCCTGTGTGACATTGACCTTAAGAATCTATTAACCTGAGTGCCTGGGTGGATCAGTTGGTTAAGCGACTGCCTTCAGCTTAGGTCATGATCCAGGAGTCCCGGGATTCAGTCCAGCATTGTGCTGCCAGCTCCATGGGGAGTCTGCTTCTCCCTCTGACCTTCTCCTCTTTCATGTTCTCTCACTCTCTCTCTCTCTCTCTATCTCAAATAAATAAATAAAATTTAAAAAATTAATCTACCAACCTAAAGAAATAAGACAACCAAAAGAATTATGAAAATGCTTAAGCAGCAGCTCTCATCCAGTTGGAGAGAAATCTCACCATGGCCCCATCTAGTGCAGACCATAGCCATCATCTCTCATCATTACTAAGTCTTGTGGGTAGATGAGGGACTTGGTTTTCATCAAGATATTGGAGGGCTGCCTGGGTGGCTCAGTCAATTAAGCATCTCCCTTTGGCTCAGGTCATGATCCCAGAGTCCCAGGATGGAGGCCCGCATCAGTCTTCCCACTCATAGGGCAGTCTGCTTCTCCCTCAGACCCTCCCCCCTCTTGTGCTCTCTCTCTCTCTCAAACAAATAAATAAGTAAAATCTTAAGAAAAGAGAAGAAAAGAAAGAAAAGAAAGAAAAGAAAAGAAAAGAAAAGAAAAGAAATTGGAAACAGTCTTAAAAGGAAACGAACCGGGCGCCTGGGTGGCTCAGTGGGTTAAAGCCTCTGCCTTCGGCTCAGGTCATGATCCCAGGGTCCTGGGATCGGTTTCAGCTTAGTTCATGATCTCAGGGTCTTTAGATTAAGCCCCACTTCTCCTCTCTCTCTGCCTGCCTCTCTGCCTACTTGTAATCTCTCTCTGTGTGTCAAATGAATAAATAAAAAAATCTTTAAAAAAATAAATAAAAGGAAACAAACCTTTGGGGCACCTGGGTGGCTCAGTTTCTTGCTCATCTGATTCTTGGTTTCAGCTTAGTTCATGATCTCAGGGTCTTTAGATTAAGCCCCACTAAGGCCCCATGCTCAACAGAAGGTCTGCTAGATATTCTTTCTCACTTCTTCTCCCTCTGGCCCTACCCCGCTCTCTCCCTCCCTCTCTCTCTAAAATAAACCTGAAAGAAAGAAAGAAAGTTGGGCACCTGGGTGGCTCAGTGGGTTAAAACCTCTGCCTTCGGCTCAGGTCATGATCCCAGGGTCCTGGGATCGAGGCCCACATCGGGCTCTCTGCTCAGCAGAGAGCCTGCTTCCTCCTCTCCCTGTCTCTCTGCCTGCCTCTCTGCCTACTTGTAATCCCTCTCTCTGTGTCAAATAAATAAATAAAATCTTTAAAATAAAAGAAAGAAAGAAAGAAAGAAAGAAAGAAAGAAAGAAAGAAAGAAAGAAAGAAAGAAAGAAAGAAAGAAAGGAAGAAAGAAAGAAGAAAGAAAGAAAAAGAAAGAGGAAACTAGACTTTGAAAGCCCAAGTAGGAAGTGGAAGAAAAAACACAAGTTGCCTGCCTTTTAGAGGCCTACTGGGAGCTATCCCTGGTGCTGCCCTATAATCAATCTCTCTACCGCTGACTTTGGGCTGTTTGGCCCCAGGAAAACTTCACTATGGAGTTGAGACAGATTTAGCCCAACTGGTTGCACTGCTGGATCTAACCAAACCCCCAGCTTCAGCTCTGCAAATGACTGTGCTGTACCCCTCTCCTCTCCCATTTGTCCCTCTTTAAGCACCACCATCACCACCACCAGCAACACAACAACCAAATTCTAAAAGCCTACTGTCCCCAGGCAATTGTTAATTATTTATGTTGATGTCTCTCTCCTTATCTCCAAAAAAAGGGAAGAAAAAAAAAAAGACCTGTGCAATGCATTCATTTTATAGATTTTATAGATGAAGCAGCAGGCTTAAGAACACATAAATTCAGGGGCATCTGGGTGGCTCAGGCGGTTGAGTAGCCAACTCTTGGTTTTGGCTCAGGTCATGATCTCAGGGTTGTGAGATCAAGCCCCACATGGGGCTCCCTGCTCAGCAGGGAGTCTGCTTGAGAATCTCTCTCCCTCTGCCCTTCCTGTTTATGTTTGATCTCTCTCAAATAAATAAATAAATCTTAAAAATAAATTAAATAAATATTAAATATTTTCTCAAATAAATAAATAAATGAATCTTTAAAAAAAGACACATAAATTCAAAGTTATATATCTAATAAGAAGCAAGGCTTCACAATATTTTTGCTTGACTTCAGAACTATAGCTGATTTCCTACTTCTTTCACTATAAACTGCTTGAACTGCACTTCTTTCTAGAATCTCTAAAACTCCTACCCTTTCTTGGGACAGGACTACCTTAGGTTCAATTGTATTATAACACCATTTAAATGTACAGGCATACCTCAGAGATATTGCAGGTCTCATTCCAGACCACCACAATAAAGCAAATATTATAATAAAGTGAGTCAAATGAATTTTTTGGCTTCCCAGTGCATATAAAAGTTACATTTGCAATACACTGTAGTCTAGTAAGTGTATAATAGCATTAGATCTAAAAAAATTCAAATCTTAACTAAAAAATACTGTATTGCCAAAAAATGGTAATCATCATCTGGGTTTTGAGAGAGTTGTAATCTTTTTGCTGCTGAAGGGTCTTACCTTGATGTTGATGGATACCTTCAGATCAGGGTAGTGGTTGCTGAAGGTTGGGGAGGGTGTGGCAATTTCTTTTCTTTTCTTTTTTTTTTTTTTGGAATTTCTAAAAATAAGACAACAATCAAGTTTGTTGCATCAATTGACTCTTCCTTGCATAAAAGATTTCTCTTTAACGTCTGATGTTGTTTGATAGCATTTGACCCACAGTAGAACCTTTTTCAAAGTTGCAGTCAATCCTCTCAAACCCTGCTGTTGCTTTATCAATGATGTTTATGTAATATTCTAATTCCTTCCTTGTCATTTCAACAATGATCACAGTGTCTTCACATCGTCTCCACCAGCAGCAGAGTCCACCTAAAGAAACCACTTTCTCTGCTCATGAAATGAAGCAACTCCTCATCTGTTCAAGTTTTATCACGGCTTTGCAGGTCAGTCACATCTTCAGGTTCCACTTCTTGTTCTTGCTGTTTCTACCACATCTGCAGTGACTTCCTGCCCTGAGGGCTGGAATCAACTTCTTCCGCACTACTATTAATGTTGCTATTTTGCCCTCTCCCCATGAAGCACGATGCTTTTCATGTCATCTAGAAGACTGAATCATTTCTAGGAGGTTTTCAGTTTACCTTGTCCAGATCCGTCAGAGGAATTATTATGTATGCCAGGTACAGCCTTACAAAATATATTTCTCAAATAATAAGACTTGAAAGTCAGACTTATTCTTTGGTCCGTGGGCTGCAGAACAGATGTTGTATTAGCTGGCATGAAAGCAGCATTAACCTTGCTGTCCATCTCCATCAGGGCTCCTGAATGACCATCAGGTGCCTTGTCAATGGGCAGTCATATTTTGAAAGAAATCTTTTTTCTAAGCAGTAGGTCTCAACGGTGGGCTTAGAATAGTCAATAAACCATGTTGTCAACAGATGTGTTGTCATCCAGGCTTTGTTGTTCCATTTTTTGGAGCAAAGGCAGATTAGATTTAGCATAATTCTGAAGGCCTCTGGGATTTTTGGAATGGTAAGTGAGCATTGATTTCAACTTAAAGTCCCCAGCTGCATTAGCTCCTGACAAGAGATCAGCCTGTCCTTTTGAAGCTTTGAAGCCAGGCACTGACTTCTCCTCTCTATCTATGACAGTCCTAGATGGCATCTTCTTTCAGTAGAAGACTGACCCATCTACACTGGAAGTCTATTGTGTAGTGTAGCCACCCTCATTCATTACCTTAGCTGGATCTTCTGGAGAACTTGCTGTTTCACCTTGCACTTTGACGTTTGGTGATGGCTTCTTCCATAAAGCTCATGAACCAGCCTCTGCTAGTTTCACGCTTTTCTTCTGCAGTTTCCTCACTCCCCTCAGCCTTCACAGAATTGAAAAGAGTCAGGATTAGACTTTGGTTTAAGGGACTGTTGCGGCTGGTTTGATCTTCTAACCAGACCACTCAGACTTTTCCATATCAACAATAAGGCTGTTTCACATTCTTATCATCATTCATGTGTTCACTAGAGTAATACTTTTAATTTCCTTCAAGAACATTTCCTTTGCATTCACAACTTGGATAACCATTTGGCACAAGAGGACTAGCTTTTGGCCTCTCTCAACTTTCGACATGCCTTCCTCACTAAGCTTAATCATTTCTAGCTTTTGATTTAAGGTGAAACACATGCAACCCTTCCTTTGAACACTAGAACACTTAGAGGCCATTGTAGGGTTATTAATTAGCCTAACTTCAATATTGTTGTGTCTCAGGGAATAGAGAGGCCAGAAGAGAAGGAGAGAGATGGGAAATGGCTGGTTGGGGGAGCAGTTTGTGGTGCCCCAAAACTATTATAATAGCAACATCAGAGAACATGGATCACAGATCACCACAAAAAAAAATTAATAAAGTGAAAAGGTTTGAAAGATTGTGAGAATTACCGAAAAACATGACACAGAGACAGGAAAGTGAGCAGATGTTATTGGGAAGATGGGACCAACAAACCAGTTAAATGCAGGGTGGCCACAATCCTCAATTTGTAAAATATTGTAAAGAACATCTATGAAGTATAATAAAATGAGATGTACCTAGATCTTTCTTGGAAAAACAGTTAAGACATATTGAGCATTTTATATTTTTTAGGCACTGTTCTAAGCATTTGCATGTAATCCTCACAAGAACCTTATGGAATAGGATTTTATACATTCCTCTCTTTTATGGATCAGAAAACCAATGCACAGAGATGGTTGTCTGATAGCAGGATTTGAATCCAGGCATTTGACTCCAGAGGCCATATTCTTCAATGATGTGCTACACTGCCTTTCTTTATCTGTAAACTCTGTTTCATACATAATCCTTCTTAAGTACTTTTAATTTTATTTTTAAAAATAAGAGCCACATTATTAATATAATATTGCTTTATAAATTAATTTAGTAAGTAAAATGGTATGATCAATTTTCCTAATAGCCTTTCTAAACTAAAAATTAAATATTAAGTAAAATACTTTAATGTTATAAATTAACAGAGGCAAAATGGTAAGACATCCAACATCTGGTTATTCAAAGGAAACTGAAATATCATAAGAATCAGATTTGAATGCATACTGAAAAATAGAAATGGCCAATAATGTCATATTTGAAGATATTTTACATATCCTTTCTAGTAGTTTCCCTTTTTATTTTAAAAATTTTATATTCCTTTTAATGACTTTGAAATGAATTAGGAAATGTCAGGCTTTTCAAAATCGATTCAAGCATAATGTCAAACCAGTAGGTTTCGTTCAGGGCAATGGGGGCTCCTTTGGTTGTTTGCTCTATCTTCCTCACTTCTTCAAGTCCTCAATCACTGCCATTTCTGGTCACAGCCTTTACAACACAGCTGAAAAGTATGCCCTCCTTAGACACAGAAAGCATTCCCTCCATGATGAACATGGAATGCCCTCAGGTTGTGGCAAGGGAGGAGCTTAGCACTTGAACCTTGATAATGCTCCTTTTTCCTTTTTTTAATCAAAGGGCACCATTCATGTTCCATACTGCCTGTGGTAGAATTTATTTAAAACAATATGGCATATCAGAGAAGGTAAACAATAATAGTAATAATAATATAGGAATAACAATGTGCTCGTAAATAATATAGACAACCACATGGCCCTAGTACCTTCATGAAATGGGACTTCAATATACATATTTCTTATACAGCTTTATGCATGACTTCCTTTCTATGGTTTGCACTTCACTGCTCTGTTTTGTCACTCTCCCAATAAACCTATACATCATACAGAGTGAAATATGTTCACAGTCTCTTTACTTGACGAAAAAAGGAGCTGCGTGGTTTAGAAGAATGAGCACTGAACCAGAAGTCCAAAGATTAGATCTTGAGTCCCAGCCCTGCCACGTCCCAGATTTCTGGTGTTGGATGAGTTGCATATCCTCTCTGAAATTCAGTTTGCACACCAACAGGACATCTCTGTCCACACCCCCAGAGTTCTTGTGGTAACTAATTGAGCTAATTATGAAAAAAAACATTCTGAAAAATTCCTGTACAAAAAAAATACATATTTTTTGCAATGGGAGGCTCAGAACTCTATAAATCAATGTGCAGTTTTACTTTTTTAATACAATGCTTTTCATAAATTAACTTACTGGTAAAGTAGTTTATTACTAGTATTTCTGTGTGGTTTTTGGCATTTAAAGCAATACATATCTGAAAACTATGAAGACCCTGGGACTTCTTTAGACTTCTTATATTTTAGGAGAGATAAAGACTGAAACGTATATCATTAAGTTTGAATTGTCTTTTCATTTTCAATGAGTTATAATTTCACTTTCAAATTCTGGTATTTTTTGTAACAAAAAAATGCAAATTGAAAATGCAAAAACATGTTAACTGACATTGATAGTTTTTAATCATATCGCATCTTATCCGTTTGACTGTGGATGCCAAACTAATTTAGAAAACCTGTTCTACGTTACCAGTAATTCTGTCTTTTAAATAATTTAGACCTCGTGCATTTTCTGGTAAGTTTTTGCGCCCATACGTATACAATTGCTTTGATGTCGTTTGAGTCATAATACATTTTTGAAATGACAGATTTATTCTAATTAAAAATGTTGACTTTTCATGCGACTGGGACTTCTCTTTTTTAATAATATTTTCTATAACTTGAAAGCGTACAAAAGCATACCAAACCTGTACAGAGTGTTAAGAATCTAAGTATTTGCTAAGCATACATGATCCACGTGATACATGAGAGTTGTAAATTAAAGTATGGTGTGTTGCAGAAATCAGCCTTCCATATCACAGTTTTCCTCCCTGAATGAGGCAAGAATCAGCCCGTAAATATATGTGGTCAACCTCAGATCTGCTTGACTGGGAGTTCACATGTATTTTTAACTGCCTTCAATTGTTAATGTATTCCTCAAATGAGATGCATCACCTTGAAGAATGACTTTTTGCCCTCTGGGAATAGCCCAAACAAGTATTTCATTCGCTATGATAATCAGTTCTACCTTCAGCAACGTATAAACCCAAATTTAATAGGCACTGGTGATTAGGTTTTAAGTCAGAGAATCATCACTGTCCACTGTGAAAAATAATAAAAAAAGATACAAATTATAAAGAATTTGCCTTCAGGAGGCCTTGTTAGACATAATGGGACCATAACTATTTCAGGATATGGTGAATAAATGTTTTTTCTTCTCATTATAGACATTTTTGAGTCACCAATTTTCAGTGATAAGAAAGATTTCCTTTAACTCGTGCTAAAGATATCTGAGGTCATTCGTTTTGTTCAGTTAGTGTATAATAGTTTCGAATGAGAAAAGGACCACTTACCATAAAACACTTATTTAAATCTTTTAAAATGCCTAAAACCATATAGAGCAATTCAAAGCGATAGATAAATTTATCTTATCCAAACCTTCCACTGTCAAAATTATCCAAGGCTTTTCTCCAACTTAAACTTTGCATTGAAATCAAAGAGAATTGTACAGGACATTATGGAAAATAACAAATCAACCTTTAAATCAGCAGCTTAGGTTGTGGACAGTAAATGATACAGTGGTTCCACTTTCTTGGAACTGAGGAGCAGAAGAAAATGAAGAAAGATACTCCTGACAGGGCAAGGATGATGGGAGCAGGCTAGCATTATGAATGATATGTTAAGTGATTGGCTCAGATGGAATCATGGGATTGCTGCTGCCTTTTGCAGAAGCTGATTTTCATTCTTATTGTTCACCTCATAAGACTCCAGCATGTAGGAGGGGGAAGGGAGAGGAGAAACTATGTGTACATGCATTCCCTTTCCATGTACATATTTAGAAATATTCTGAATATTTGCCTAGATATACAGAGTGGTATAAAAATATATATCTTGTCAGCAAGGTTTATTAGTTTTAATATTCATGTATGCTCTCTGCATCTTTCCCTGTGAATCAAAGTGCCATATTCCTTTTTATTTGATAAAACCAAAGACATATATATTCCTAACTTCAAAATAAGTGAAATAGTGATTCAGTACTCTATAATAATATATTGACGATAATAACAGGGACGTGATATGGACTGTTGTGATGTGCTTAGAGATGCATTCCATATATTTCTTTCTCCAAACCAGTAGACACTTCTTGATTCATTTGGTCAGCCTGGTGCGTGTGTGTGTGCACGCGTTGGCAGGGGGAAGGTAAGGGGGGAGGGGCTACAGATGGACCAGCAGTCAGAGAAAATGATTGTTGCACGATGCAGTATATCAGAAACACATGCATAAAATTAAACACAATGCTGATGTCAAAGGGTTCATTTACTAAGATTTTCTTTAAATTAATTTCATTCCTACATAAATGTGATTAACTCAGAATGCCTTTAAATGCCAATTCTTTTGTGCACCACTGCTTAAATTTATAGCATGACTAATGTTATAACTTTTGTGACTGTGAATTTCTGGGTCCAAAAAAATAATCAATATAGCGAACAATTCACTTTACCTAGTTTTTGCATTTTAAAAATCCAAATTGTGAATTAGCAGCCTGTCTCTATAAGGCTTATTTTTTCACCCAGAAAACATAATAGGCATCACCAGTCAAAAAAAAATCCAAGCGATTCAAGGTACGATATTAAAGACTTAGCAGTTGCTGTTTGCACACTTGGCTAGGTAGATATGGATAGCCATGCTAAATGGGGAGAGAAGAAATTTGGAAAGTGTGCCATAATTAGTTCACTTGCCAACTCTTAGACAACAAGCGATCTTCTTTTAAATAAACATGTTCGAAGTTGCCTTGGGAGGGATGTGAGTATTTTTTGCAATCAACAAATAAGGGGAACCTGAAAACTAATTTTTACATGAGGGTGGACCCAATTTTATCTATAAAATTGCTTCTAAAATTTGGATAGAAGGAAAGAGAGTTCGATGTAAGGGAGATAAGAAAATGAGCAATCAGCAGACAACTATAATTACTATGCCTTCCAAATTGATGATAGAGTTATACACTTGTTAGTATTAGGAGACCCTACAGATTTCATTTTCTAAGGTATGGCCCAGCAGGCATGTTCAGTGAAAGGGTGCCTGTGAATGCCCCTGTACCACTCAGCTCACCCCCTGAGGGGAAACGCCACGTGCATTCAAATCAAACGTTTTCCTATCAAGTTCTCAACTAATGGCTTTCCTAGGAGACCCAAGCCTGTCAGTCACCTCCTTCCTATTTAGACATGTTAAAAGAGAATTTGTTGTTTATTTGTATTTCACTGAAGTGAGTCTGTTTTCTCATATTGAATTTGTATCCAAACCCCAGGTTGTCAATACTGCTTAGCGAGGGCTTCTGTTTGTTTTGTTTTTCTCTGCATGTAATCCAGAAAAATGGTACTGTTCATGTCATTTTCAACCCTTGTATAAATTTATAGGCAGTGTATTAACTAGTTGTTTAAAGTCACTAATGCTAATGGCAGAGGCTAAAAAACACACCTCTTTCACCGAAAGATGTTTTGTCAAATTCACAACTCGTTAATATACTAGAAACACAGCCCAGCCTGAGTCCCCATATAGAAGAACAAGAAAGCAAAAGCTATCTACCTTTGATCAGGACAAACAGGGGCAGCATTGTTAACTTAATTATTCTCTATGTGACTTAAAGCATATCTGGTCTCCTTAGGAAAAAAATCCACTGATGTAATAGTCACATCTTTTACCAGATTGTTGTGATTTTTCTTGGTAGAGAAAAAAAAAAATGTGTGTGTGTGTGTGTGTGTGTGTGTGTGTGTGTGTATTCCGGTGCTTACAAACTCTTAGTTTACTTATGTTTAAGACTAAATGTAGGTATTAAGTATTTCATAAAAACAAGAACTGTTATGTTTGATATGCACTTCAAAAGCTTAAAAGGCCAAAGAAAGCTCTTCCTTAATTATTGAAGAAGTGTCTGTAAAGGAAACATGAGCAAATAGCATTCATGCTTTCATCCCAGTAACCTTTTATTGTCCTTTTCTTCAGATGGCCAAGTCAGTATATTTAATAAAGGCAGCAGCAACCATCAAAGAAGGCAGGGCTCTAATAAATGGTCCTGATTAAAGGCCCTGACAGGGTATGAACTTTGCATAAATTTTCTTATGGTGTCAGGCTAGGATACTGATTGAAAACTCATTAACATAATCACACATTTAGAGGAAATGCTGTAATGTATCAAAAACATTTCCCTTAGTGTAATAATTTTAAGGACATTAAAATGCAAATGATAATAAGGAGCTGCGTTTAGTGATGTTCTGAAAGCCTGATTATTCAAATATTTAGTATGAAGTATGGAGCTGCGTTCAGTAATATATCTACGAGAATTGAAAAATTTAATCTACGTATGGACTCAAAAGTCTTCTTCCGTTTCACCAACTATGTTCCCAGTTCACAGACACACAAAACGCAACAAGCAAAGTATCAGCCTAAGGAGAGTTGGAAACTAGTAAAAAATCATTTTAAATTCTTACACTAAAAAGAAAAAAAAATGAGTATGAGCTGCCAGGATTGTGTTTCTCCAATGTTTAACAAAATATTGAAGAGCAGTTAGCCTTCCTGTTTTGGTACGACTGTGTTTGGAAAATACGCTGAAGTATTTTCAGCATCCTTTTCCCTGCTTTTATTAAAATGTGTATGAAGCGTCAGAGCGGTCGTAGGTCACAGCGGTGCTATCCCTTAATGCTAATTCTTAACAATAAAAGAAACACTGCCCTCCCCCCACACAAATAGCCATAATTATGTAAAGAATGACTGCTTCAGACTGATGACTTTCAATATGCTCAAGCCTAGCAGACTGGTAGGAGAGGCCAGAAAGGTCAATAGTAATTCATAACTGCTATAAAATTGTGTAGCATCCCCGGCTTCTACAGGATGCTGACATTATCATGCGTCTTCTGCTGGTTTGTATATGTAAATTTGTGATAGGAAGTGCACTGCTTTTACCGTATCCCATGCAGAGCATCAATCAGGCAGTGGAATACATCAGAGTATTTTCATTATGCTTCGTTATTTACTGCATCAGAAGAAATTACCCCGGCAAGCCAAGCGGCCTTCTCTGGGTAGCATGATATGACCAACCAGGTTTCAGCTCAGGAGTCTTGTAAACATTACAGGATTAATCTCGCAATCACAATCATCAATCTTTCCTAGTCCTGCCTGGGTGCAACTGTGGAGATTGGCAACCGGGCCATGTGGATTTAAATTTAACCCTGAGCATCAAAAAACTAGATGTCAGACCTAAGCTGCATATTGCAAAACATCTGTGTTTTTTTGATTGGGGTTGAAGACAATGGATGCAAGTGTACAATGAAGTACTTTAAAATCATAATCAATTTGTCACTTTCGTTTTTAGCACGTGCCTGGGAAATTGGAAGGGTTCTTTGGGGTTTTTTTAAAGCTTTTTTTTTTTTTAACATCAGCCCTAAGTGGGAAATGAGAGACCACGTCTAGCCATATAAACAAATGTTCTGTGTGGTAATGCAGACACTGTAGGAGACTCCACAGAGCTGTAAGGTTCGACCTTGCCCAGAGGTTTGGAGACCTGCTCAAACTCCACTGGCACTGTGCCAGAAGAGGTTAAGGACCTGGGGAGTAATAGAGTTAGCCCTATCCAAGAGAGTGTTAAAAGTGTCTTGCTGACTCATAAGACAACACAGGCGTTGACTGCTGAAACAACTGCATGCTTACCCACCTGCCTAAGGAAAAACACAGTCCCCCCTTTTCTTCCCTCCCAGCAGAAGGAGGGGGAGAAAAGACGGGTGAGACAGACGGGCAAAATGAACATTCTATCATTTTAAGTTTAGCAAGCGCATGGAACATAGCCTATTCTATTTAGATAATGCAAAAGATAATGTGCATTCATTTTTGAAAGTCAGGTGAAAACCATGATGATAATGATCATTTTTCCATAGTCAAGAAACAATAAATATATAATGAGCAGGTCATGTATAGACTGCCTGGCAGTTTAATTTGAACTGTGACCTTTTATTATTATTTTTTGTCCAAGCACTTTTTGCTGAACACATAACACAGAGTCAATCCTTTCTTTCCCTCCTCTCTCAATATCTTGCTGGCTCCCATCTTTGAATAAAAGATGGAGCAACCATAAAGATAGGTCTTTCCTTTTCTCCCAATAAAGATTTTCAAATCTAGCAGTTTATATTCATCCTACATATAAAAAGTAGATATTTCTTCTGCATTCTTTAATCTCCGGTTGATTTAATCAGTGCTATGGGTACTTTGCTAGAATTGTACGACTACAGTAAAAAAAAAATCTGTCATATATTGAGAACTCCATGAGAGCTATTCATCTCTACTCAAGTATCATTTTAAATGACTTTCTTGATCATACAAAGTTTAGCTTTAAAAAATCCTGAAAAGAATTATGAATAAAATTGTATTTTCCAAGTAAATCACCTGAAAATAAAAGAGAAATTCGTCTAAGGAGATTACAATGACTGAAGTTTTCAGGTTCCTTGCTTCTCTATTTTCTTTCTCTTGTGGTTTTGTTTTATTTTTTGGTTTTGTTGCCATTGATGGTAGTGAGGCTTTTTGTTGTTAACATCGTTGTGGTGCTTGTTGTATACCATCCTGAGGGTGATTAGCCTTAAAGTATCTACTATCTTGATGCCGTGTTTATGTTTATGGGGGTGTAGCTCCCCGGATTCTCCTTAAGGTTTGGTTTCTGTATGTGAGGCTCCTGATTTTATAACCAAATAGAGATTTTTCTCTTGTTCTTTAAGAGCATGATGTGTTGTATGAAAATGATCATTTTGAAAAGTCCTTATAATACATCTATGATTAGCTAACATTGATCAGAGCAGGAAGGCTGGAAGTAAAGTTGGTGATACACGCATCACCATGGCATGGCATAAGTTTCAGCAACTTCTTGGGCTACGTGCTCAGGTTTTTATAATTTCCTGCTGGATTTTATTCTTTGCTGAATTTCTGAAACAAAAATAACTACTAGCTATCATTGGTGCAGATGCTGGGGCGGAAAAAGGGTTATGCAGTGATCAGTGGATTGGTAGGTAAAGGGTAATCCCACCCCCCTAGATAAGAAGGCCCTGGCGGTGGTTACCTTCTTCAGCACAGGCAACCAACAAGGCAGACCTTGGACTTTAGGAAACATGGACTTGATTCTCAGCTCTGCTATTTTCCACGTGCTTAAATAAATCATTTGATTCTATTACTTCAGTTTTAACTTTCTAAAATTCATTTACTCAGCAAAGATCCAGTGGACTCCTATGCACTCTACTAGGTACTAAACAAGGAGTTGAGGGAACAAAGTCAAAAATACATGGTTCCAGTCTTCAAATAATGAGAGCAGCTAATATGCATGCCAGACGCTATATAAATGCTTTACACACTTTAGCACGTTTAGTCCTGGCAACGTTTATCCTGAGTATAGAGGATGATACTTGACCCTAGACAGGTTAAATAAACTAGGGCCAGAGGCAAGACCTGAACACACATCTCCAAGTGGCACTGGACCTCCTGCTCTTGATTTTGTAGGGCATCTTGAAGAACTTGAACGTTTTACAGAATTTTCGTTAAGGACCAAATGAGAAAAGGTATGTGACAGTACACTGGAATGCACTATAGCAATACCTTTTGTCATTCCTGTTTGCATGCAAATAACAGAGATTTTTGCTTACATTGCTTTCAGCCTTAATAGCCCCCACTCAGATAACTTGGACCATGCCATGTAAATAGCACCCACAGACCAAAAAAAAGGGGGGGGGATCCATCTATAGAAACAGAAACACTATCAGGGATTCCATCTGGTGTTTCCAATCCAGTTATACATGACTCCGTAGTGAATATTAAACAAATACAAACCCAAGTAAGACATCTCTCTACATATGAAAATCTCTAGAAAGCACAAGTCTACTGTTTACATTAGACCTGAACATCTTTGGTAATTCCTTAGGCATTTTAGGGTTATCCACTTAATATAGTACCTGCAGACCTTATAAATGTAATATGTTTTTCACTCCACCAGAATCTCTAATTTAATATTGGTGCCATTTAACACAGAATTTTTCTCTTCCATGCAATTTTTATCCCAGACCAGGGTTTTAAAACCAAAACATATAAGATCAAGGAAACGAAATGAAAACAAATGAACAAAGAAACCCTCCATCTCTTACCCTTACCAACTTGACATCATTCCTACCATTTGCATTCTTTTGTACCTTTAATAGAACAATGTGATTTTATGAACAAAGCCATAAAGACAGAATTTAAAGAAAATGATTGCCTCCATTGTTAATACCACCTTACAAAAAATGTATGGATCAAGGGAAAGAAAGTTTTGTCAAATTTTGATGTCTCATTTTTCAATTTCTCACATACGTTAGCAAATGCATTTACCTAAAACTCTTTATATGAGGAAGAACATTAAATGAAGGAATTTTTTATTTCGATACTAACAAAAAACATAACTACTGAAGTACACATTTTTTTTACTTGTTTTTTGATATCCATTGCCACAAGATAAAATTTGATTATGGAGGTCTTGGCTAAATGAACTCATTAAAGATTTAAAGTTGAATGATAGGTAAGCAATTCCATTCTTGGCATACCTCTTTTAGAAATTAAAGGAAAGTAATATTATTTTTATTGAATAAAAAAATGTTGACTCTTGAAAAAAATTGAGAGGATTTTAACAGTTGTTAAAACCATAAAGGGATATCTGAGATTTTTTAATATCATAATTAAGTTAACTTCCAAAAAAGTATTTTAAAAAATATACTATTCCAATTGTATAATTTATACTTCCATTTCTTCCAAAAGTTACCAAATGACCAAAATTTCGTCATACAAACTCAATAGTTATATGCATTATTGTTCTAACAAAATTTTCTATCATGTAAAAAGCACATCACTAAGACTAAAATGCATTTCATATAAGTTGTATGCAAATATTGAATTAAAATTTAAATTCTTCTCAGCCAGTGTAGACATGTGAGATTAGCTTTTATGTGTATCATGTTTAAAAATGTGTGATCAACAGAGTTTTCTATGACGCAAATTGGAAATTTCTTCGCTGAAGTACATGATATTTTAAAATGTGTTCCTTGATTTCAGTTTAGTTACAAGCTCCTTTATTTTTAGGAACAGTTATTGGAAAATTTGTACAGATTTTTTCCTATGTTCATTACAGCACCAAATATGTTTAGATACTTACCATGTACCATTCATAAAAAAGCATGCTTAAATTTTGGATTTGTTTCTAGAAAATAGGATACTAAATAGCAATAAAATACTGTTATGCTTTTTCTTACAATGCGGAGTACAGTTGAAATTAAAGATTTTGTACTACATGCTAGTGTTCTCACTCTCAAACACAACACCAGTATAGACATAAGACAAGTGAAGTAATGACAGCATTTTCAAAGATTGTATCATTCTAATTTAGTCACAAACACATGCAGACCTACTTTCTCTAATAAACTTGCACAAACATCATGTATATAGGTTTATTAAGGACAAATTGGGTTATGATTTAAGCTGATAATAATTAATGACATTTTTAAATGAGTCCATGGGAACTGCTCAATTCATTTGGGAACATGGGAGTTTCTGTCAAATTAGAGACCTTCCTGTTTAAGTGACAACAACATCAAAAAATGCAGTAACATCTTACAAGAATGACACTACCCATTCTCTAATAATGTGATGGTCAAATGAAAATGGTTAAGTATATGATTTCACAACTTATTTATAATCATGTACATCCATTTCTGTGTAAATTTATTAAAATGATTACAACAGATACGTGCAAAGCAAACAAACAAAACAATGGAATAAACCTGTAACAGCTTTGCAGTTTGTGTGGGTTATAATTGCCTGGCAAAGACTGATATTTGATTTCAAATTTCAGTGTGACTCTAAAATTAAGAATACACACTCACTTCTCTAATCCTGAAAATTAGCTACTAAATATGCATGTATTAGTTTAACATTGTGTCTTCTTAAGGAAAACTGAAATGTAAAGCATGGTAAAAACCTATCAGGTAAAATTCATGAAAATTTACAGATTACCTAAAATGCTAGAAGTTAATTATAGTCCGCTTTCCCTGACATGTCAGCTTGATTAAATTTGGAGTTTGGAGATGAATTGGCCCAAATTCATTAGTGTTCCCTGGGTGCAGATGTTGGTCAAGGTCAAGCAAAGCACGTTGACTGTAATGTTAGAGAGGAGGGGGAAGGGATTCCAAAGAAGGTAGATTCTTAAAAGGTCTGGGGTTGCAGCACGAAACTTTGATACTTTTTAACTTAATAAATCTTGACAGCCTAATCATGGCTAAGCCTTTGCAGTGTTATTGGTACAGATGGCAAAGCTAGACATATTTAAAGAGATCTCAGCAGCTAGTAGAAGAGAGTCCTGAATCCAAATGCAGTGTTGGGCTCTAGGAGAAAGTGAAAGAAAGGAGGATAAAAAGCTACACAGCATTTCCATCTCCTGACATCTCCAACAGCCTCAGATACAAAATATGATAAGGCTCCTGCTGAGCTAATAAGCCCAACAAATGTCTGTGTCCGTGAAGTAGATGAAGTGAGATCAAGCAGAGGGGGCTGCTGTATGAAAATAAGCCAGCGCCCAGGGTATAATGGCTCTAGAGAGAGCTGCAAGGTCAGGCTGATGACAGAGACACCGGTTAAGTAGAGACCCCATCAGTAAGAAAGGTTTGCCTGCTGGATCCGCGACATGACCATTAAAATAAAATGAACTACCCATTTAAAGGAGGGGAGAAAAGAAGAAAACAAAAACACTCCAAAAGAATTTGTTTATTTATTTGTTTATTTATTTATTTATTTATTTATTTATTTATTTATTCTCACATATGCCTGCTGCATCCTTTTGTTTATTTACAGGCTACCTACCCAGAGCCGAAACTGGAATATTGGGCTGGGAGGGGGTATTGAAAAAGAACGTGCACTTCAAAATGCTATTAACTGTCTTGGTTCTGTTTGATGACTTGGGTGGGTTCACAACCTTTGCCGAGCATGATTTGTTTAATCAAATGCTGCATCAGGATGAACGGAGCAATGACCAGTCTCCGCATGATCCGCAAGTTTTCCGAGGGAAAAAAGATGGCCAGGTGAAATACAGAGTCTTCCTCTCGGCTTCTCCCTTTCTCTGTTTGCTTCTAAATAGAAAGTAACTTATATATTCATATTTTAAGGTAATATATTTTTCAGTAAAAGAAAGCACTGAATTTCAGTTGAAATTCTGTGATTCACAACAGCAGACCTGAAGCAGGTACCATAAAAAGCCGCCAATGTGTTTGGCTTCCAACAGCACACACATGCAGGACTGCCCCAGTTTCAGCGCTGAAAATCCTGTCCCACAAACCCTCCTGGGGTTCGCTGTACTACGGTGACTGGGCCAGGAGTTCTGAGGCAAAGCTTCAACCAACTGCATAGCAAGTCTGACTGGGTCTAGGAGGCAAAGTATACGTAGAAAGAGGGAGTGATTCGTCATTAGACAGACAAGCCAGATGATTCAGGGCAAGAAACACACATAGGAGACTAAATCATCCAGATGGGTTGTCACTTTGATCTAATTAGCTTTATCATCCCCAACTCTTCCCATTGTTTCTTAAAGCCACGACCTCATATTTACACACACACACACACACACACACACGCACACACAAAATGTAGAACAACTAAAACGATATCTAAAAACTGTAATTTTTCATCATTTTTCCTGATGGTTCAGATGATCCACGTTGACCCTAAAACCAACCCTGGATGTTCCACAGAGTGTCTAACTCATTCTGTGGCCCATTGTCCGGGCCAACAGAAACAGACTAAAGGACAATGACAATGCTTTTCTTCAGGTTTATGGAAACGAAAGCTAGCATATTGAAATAATGCTTAAGAATCTCCCTTTCCAGCTTTAGGAATGGTTTTGCATAATCTTCAGGGTTTTTTTTTTTTACTTGTGTAATAATTAGACTATGCTTGAAATTTCAAGAGTGTGTCAAATTGCTACATTAATTCTTAACAGATCATGTCAATTTCATAATATCTGTGAAGCCTTGTTAAAAAGGTGAAAAACGTTTAAACACCATGTGAGGTGGTTCATTAAACATGTAAGAAACCTTTGAAATTCTGACAGCATTACCATGAAATATCAGATTGAGTATACCTCCAGTATTTTTTTAAATCCATCTTTAGTTTTAATTTCATACAATTGCAAATACAATATCAGTGCTACCTCTTAAAATCATTTTCTTGGGTACAGTCCTAAAATAGCATGCCATTGGTCTTAGAAATATAAACTTCATGACTTGGAGATAATTATGAGGAAGGTGATGAGTAGAAGATGAATTGCCAATAGTTACTTTTAACAGTTGTGAAGACTTTTCTCAAGCTATAATTAATATCTCTTAAAACAACTTCCCCGGGGAAAATATCAAAAGGAGTTAACTATTGCACCGACTTTTTTTTTTTTTCAGTGGAGTTCATTGGCTTAAAAAAGTTAAGCATCAATGAAACTGATTTCCAATCACATAAGAAACATGCTCATTCAGTTAATGTCAATCTTCAAAAATGACGGGTGCCATTCAAAAGACAGGAATTTCCAATTTCAATTGTTCTTGCTGAAGCTTATTTCAAGGTTGCTGAAGAAGGGCTTCCTGTATTAGTGTAACATTGACTTGATGATCTGTCATTTTTCTTTTTTTTTTCTTTTTTTTTTAAAGATTTTATTTATTCATTTGACACAGAGAGAGAGATTACAAGTAGGCAGAGAGGCAGGCAGAGAGAGAGGAGAGAGGAGGAAGCAGGCTCCCCGCTGAGCAGAGAGCCCAATGTGGGACTCGATCCCAGGACCCTGGGATCATGACCTGAGCCGAAGGCAGCGGCTTTAACCCACTGAGCCACCCAGGCACCCAATGATCTGTCATTTTTCTTCCAGCTATATGATCCTATGGTTATGAGATTATCCATGCAGATTATCCATGAAAGTAATACTTTCTCATAAGAAGGGATGTAGAACCCTTAACCTTCCTCTTGACATTCTTATGCCTCCCCGCTAACATTCTGTGCAAAATAATTTTTGTTTTAGGAAAACAAAAAAATAGTAACTTTTACCTGGAATGAAGGTAAATTAGCGCTGACATTGCCACCGGTGGTACTAAGAAAGATAAAGAAAGACTTTAATAATTCAAGTGTTTAATAAGTAGAAAGCACCATGCAGATAGTACTATTAACTTAGTTCAAAGAGATGCTATGGGTAAAAGTGATAAGCAAAAGCAATAACATTAAGATTTTGTTTGGTACACAGATCAGGGACCAATATATAGTATTTAGAGTGTATTGGAATTACACAGACTTTTCTGATATAATTCCCAGCTAGAAATCTGTACTTGTCTTATACCCAGTATTGATTGAATGTCTTCTTATTTAAAGAAATATTTTACCGATGACAATTATAAGCATTATTAGTTTGTGTTCTATAGATAAACATGGAATGAAGCATTGAATTTATTTCATTTCAAGACAATATGGACAAGTTGTGTAAAGTTCATTATTAGTTTTATCAAGCTGATTAAGTTGAAATCTATAGTTTTAGAAAGTGTCTTAGGTTTCTCTTCTAGTGTATTTTTCCATGATAAGAGATACGAGGAATATATAATGAAATCTAGGTTGCAGAAAATGCAAAAAGTGTATTATAACTGGAAAGTGTATTATAACAAAGTTAATCCAGGACTTGTATTCTGAAATCAAGAAGAATGGGATCAAATTCTATCTCTGAAACTCACTGTTTGAGCAAGTTTGAATTAACTAATCCCCAGATTTCCCATCTGGAAAATGAGAAGAATAATAGTAACTATTTTAGAAAGGTTGTGGAAATAAAAATGTATTTGATGTTTAACAGTAAGGTTTTTTTTGTTTGTTTTTAGGGAGAGAGAGTGCATGGGATGGGGAAAGAAGGGGCAGAGGGAGAGGGAGAGAGAGAATCTTCAGCAGACTCCATACCCAGCTCCAAACCTGCCACAGGGCTCGATTTCACAACCCTTAGATATGACCTGAGTGGAAATCAAGAGTTGGACACCTGACTAAGCCACGCAGGTGCTCCAAACAGTAAGCACCTTTAAGGAAAAGGCCATTCAGCTTGTAACTTCTTGTATTGTGACACTTAAAACATAAGCATAAGTGAACAATATGAGCTCCTCAAAAAAAAAAAATCTTCCTCTCAAAATGAAGCTCTTTGAAATACTGGATTAATTGTTTCTCCAATTCTTCAAAACTGTTTGCTTTCCTAACTCTCTCATCTTTCTCAAAGATAATGATAATTTCCCTGGGTAGATTCAGCCTTTCTATTTGTTTCTGTGTACTCCCAGTCTTCTGTCTTCACTTTCTCCCTACTCCTCCTCTTCAATTACCACCCCCCAAAATCATAGTAGTAATAATAATAATCATATTTTTAAAGTGTATTGATTAATCCACTTAATTATAAAGTTTAAGGATACCTCTCATCAGGAACCAAAGAAGGCATAGACTGTCATCAACCATTCGCTTTCTCCCCCGCTGGCTCTGACTTGTCTTGATTTCTTAGGAGGCCCTCCACAGGCGTTGGTAAAATAGCCAACAGAGGCTCATTGCATGCTATCAACCTAAGCTGCTCTTTCAGCCTGCCTCCTAGCTGATTTCTTTAGCTCTAGCCATCTCTCTTTAATTCATCTTTCATACTGACGTCACTTATTTCTTGCCAATAATAGGGTGTGACTATAAAATGATTGGTTTTTTTTAATTATGTTTCACAAATTTACAATTGCCAACTGAAAATGATCAGCTTTTAAGAACTCAAGACATAACCCAAGGATAAAGCCATTTTTAAAAGCGCATGTGGAAACTGCTCTTGGATTTCCTTTGGGGATTTTTAGCTTGACCAACACGAAATGTAATCTTACCTTTGATCATTAAACTTCAGTATTTACTCCTAAACCAATGACTGTTCTCAGAAATCACTGATTCTCCAAAACCTATCTTCAATGGTCTTTGGTAAATGTGTTTTCAAAGGAGGCAATTAAAAAAAAAACATCTAAAATTAGGGAAAATATTAGGAGAGATGTAAAGATTTCCAAGAGAAATATTCCCCAAAGGACAGTATATAGTTATATATATATATATATATATATATATATATATATATATAGGCATGCTTCCATATACATACACACGTACATGGAGGAAAACTTCTTCTCTGTATAAGTTAGGAAGCATAAATTTCATTGTCACATATATTCATTTTACCATTCTGTCAAGTAAAAATAGACAGATTCCTTTAGCGAAAGATACCTCTTTCTCCTATGCTTTCCAAGTATGGTCAGGCATGAGACCCAATACTTTACCTGTCACACTCATACCGTGATTTAGGAAAAACTTGTCTTGTCCTGGTCATATAATTTCAGCCCTCAAGGACTGCACTCATCATTTCATCATTAGTTGTACCTAAACTCCAGAAATACCTAGTGAAGTTTGGCACCCTAATGAAGGAAATGAAATTAAGGGAGTAAGGGAGTATTTCTGGACATATCATAACCAAGATTTCATACAGACTTACTATAGATTTCCAAATTCATCCTGTTCTGACTTTTCTCCTGAATCCAAATTGTGCAACAGAAAAAGCAACATGCTCTTTTAACTCTAAGCAATAGCTAAAACAAATACTGGCTACTAAGAACTCAGTTTTTCAGACTTTGCAAAGAACGCAGTTTTTCAAACTTAGGACTCTTCATAGGGACTTAATAGCCCCTCACTTTTTTGAAATCTTAATAGCCACCAAATACTCCAAATTGTCAGAATATAAAAATATGCAGAACAAGATCAATTCTACCATGCTCCCAAAGTCCAGCATAAAATACAGTATATTCATGAAGTGGCCTCATTAAACTTTCTTTTTTTTTTTAAGATTTTATTTATTCATTTGACACAGAGAGAGAGATCACAAGTAGGCAGAGAGGCAGGCAGAGAGAGAGGAGAGAGGAGGAAGCAGGCTCCCTGCTGAGCAGAGAGCCCGATGCGGGCCTCGATCCCAGGACCCTGGGATCATGACCTGAGCCGAAGGCAGCGGCTTTAACCCACTGAGCCACCCAGGCGCCCTCATTAAACTTTCTAAAGTTTTCTCTTTCATTGTGCATGTTTATCAATGTAATACATGGATATAGTTTAAAGATTCAGTAGCAATATAAAGCATATAACAGAAACCAGTAGTTCCCTGTTCCTGGGCCCTCCACTCCTAGTACAGCTCCTTACTTTCAATGTCTTTGCTTTAGCAGATTTGGTTAGTAATTATCTATGAATTTTTTAATAATGTGCTACTACCATTGCTTATTGGTTTATTCATTTTCATCATTATCCAATAAAATCCTGTTCTTCCAACTCCCAATGTGCCTATTTTTAGTTAGATAAGTAACCAGGGTTTGCGTTGCTGTAATTATGTAACTATTATTCACTTCAGGACCAAGTAGTATACTATGATAACGTCCCCATTCTGGGATAACTTTTTGTTTTTCTTGGAACAAATAATTGTTTTGCTCTTTGCAACCTCTGGCACACACTGCTTCATTTTGGGCTGTGAAATTAGTAAACTAGGATTCAGTGGTGACTGTGTGATTGCTTGTGACCTTTGGTAGGTTACATAGATTTCTGAGCCTCAGTAATCATTTTGAGGGTGGGGGGAGTGCAAATCAATAACTTCCTTGAAGAATATCTATGGGGAATGAAAAGAAATGACGTATGTGTACATATCTACCTATAGTCCCCTTCACCAAACGTTGCCCCTTCTACTTTGATCATCACATCAGAACCATAAAGCAGGTGAGAATGGAATTATTACCAGGTTGGAAGAGCACTGAGCTCAAGAACACTAAAGAAATAGGCCAAAGATGCCCAACAGAAAAGATCGCAAATCCAAGCTAGCCTACTTAAAAGTCAAGGGCTCTTAACCGCAAGGCATGTTGAGGCTCTGTCCAGCCAAATCAATACTAAACCTCTGAGAAAAATTATGCAAAATATCTTTTTTCTTAGTTAATTTGAATTACTGGTGGAATGACTCTAAATCCTTTTTCTCCATTTTCTCAAGTCCTGTAGGAAGACTGCAACAGAAACAGTCAATGTAAAAAATGTGAAAGATTGGTAGAGAAAGTTACATATTGTTATATAAAGTCTCCAGGGTGGTATAGGCTGCCTCTTAGTTAGTTTTCTACCATCTTCTATATATTTAAAAGCTCCCTTGTGGTCCTGAGCCTGAAGATGTGACCACGTTATTACCTTAGCTTTGGTACTCCTCATCTTGTAAATTGTCATAAAACCAATATTCTCAGGCTGGATATCTTGACTTAAAAAATAACTATTACAGGTGCCGGGAATATTAAAAGAACCAATTACTTATGGTGGATAATAGGGCTATTGGTTTGGCTACAGTCCTTTTGTTTGTTTGTTTTTTTACCTTATCTTCTTCAGTAGGAATATCAGAAAAACTTGGAGAGCTTTTACCAGCTTCTAGAATCTTGTTATGTTGTGCTGAAAATCTAATCTACACCAGCCCCTTTTTGAGAACTCACTAATCTATATAAAACTTAATAATTTTTTCTTGGCCTTTATAACATCTTCTGTCCTGCTTCCCCCAAAAATATTTTCATAGCCTCCTTACCCAGCAGTTTTTCTCATGTTGTATCTGTGTAAAAGTGAAGTTAAGTGAAATTAAGGAACTGATAAACAGAATAGCTGGGGTTCAAATATGGCACTTTTAATTCTAGGTCTAATCATTTTTAGACTCTACCACACTCACTTTGTCATTGATAATTGAAAAAGTGAAATAAAATAAATAAAATAGTATCACACAACCCAAAATACATAGACCAGGAGGAATTCATCACCACATTAAAAACCATAATTTTGAATGCTAGAATATTCTGGACTTTGATGCCCTTGTGGGCAAATGAAAGGACATTAAATTCTGATTCTTGAACTTCCTTGTCAATAGGCCTACCAGATTAACACTTCCAATGATGAGGCTTCAGTGTTTTCCAAGAAAATATATTTTGTCTTTGGATAACTTTGACTGTAAAAAAGTTTTTTTGTTTTTGTTTCTGTTTTTTTTTTTCTACAGCATGCTGAAATAGTCCTTCTTCTAACACCTAGTCTTTGATCAATTCTCACTCAGAAACTTAACAGAATGAAACTATTTTTTTTCCCACATGACAGCACTTTAAATATTTGAAAACAAATCTCATGTTTGCCCTAAGGTTTTCTCTTTTCTGGCCGAAATGCCCCAATGTCTTCAACTATCCCTTTTATGATGCATTTTGTATTTTCTTCACTATTCTTTTCTCTTACCCTGGAATCCTTTCCTGTTTGGCACTATCTATTTTAAAGTGTGGCACACGGAATTGAATATAATACTAAAGTAAAGACTTGCCAGTGTTCTACAGAGCATAATTATCATCTCCCTTGTTCTACTCACTATATATTCATTAATGCATCCTAAGATCACATGAGCATTTAGAAAGAACAAGCACAACACATGTTGACCCAACATTCTAGCATCCATGCTACCAACCACATCGACTTCCTGGTCTTCTAGCTGTTGACCTCCTCAACTGCAGTGATAATTTCTTTCCTTCCATTTCAGTGACCTACTGTCATTGTCACAACCAAGATACCATTAGGGAAATTATAACAGTATTGAAGCCTCAGTATCAAACCTGTCATTACTACACATAATCCTATAAAGAAACTTTCTCTAAAAACACTAGTGTCAAATTTTTTTGAGCTCCCAAACCATTTATTCTACCTCTCTTTCACCATCCCTAACTCCTTACCTATCTTTTTTCCCCTCCGTGTTCAATATAGATTTCATGCTCTGTAATTTAATTATTCTCTCAAAATAGCTTCAACTCTTTTCTTCCTTTCTCATTCATTATGTTCCTCTGGAAAATCCCAACACTAGATGAACCCTACCATTTTTGGGGTGCTGGCACAAAATAGCCAAAGTTGTTTGGAGTAAACCACCCAAGCTGACTAGCTTAGTTTAGATTCATTATCAAAAAACTCAGTTGGATGCTCAGTTCTTCCACACAATCATACTGTGTGTCTTTATGAGGCTAGTTTTTAAACTCCTTGTAATGACTGTTTTGTACCTTACCTTCTCTTCTCAAACCTCACAGAAACTCTTCTACCCTTACAGACTTAACTATTGACATCATCTTACAGTACCATAAAAGACATTTTTCTGTTTGGTTTTCCACAAATGTGAGCACAATGCTATAACTCTCTTCTACAAAATCACTAATAAAATGTTTGCATTGGGAAAGCCCAAGAAGGAGCCTTGTGGAAGTAGCCAGCCAGTTAAAACATTCATCGCAAGTGGGCCACTGCAGACTTGTGTCCACTGACCACATACACTGGGATTCCTTGAGATACATTGTCAAATGTCTCCAGCTGCTCTGTGTACGTTACCCTCTGGTTCCCCAGTGGGCTTGACTTGTTCTTAATGAATGTGTACTAATGACTACTAGTTACAACTCTCTTTCCCTCTTGAGGTCATTCAATTGTGATGAAGAATTTTTTGGTAATCTTTTGAAAATATTGCCAGAAATGACCAATAAAATAGCCATTTACTTGGAAACCATCTTTCTGGTTTTCAAATTCAAATGCTCAGTAGAAAAACTGAAGATGGGCCTGAGATGATTTCACATTATAGTTTAACAATAAATTTAGAGAAAAAGGAGAGACTTTGCTAGATCATCTATTCTACTTTTTACCCTCCTAACAGAGCCTCAGAACTACCAGGTAGATCAACAAATGTTCAAGTATATATTGGAAAATTTCCACAATCCCCCTTATCAATGCATTTTCATTCTTAATAAATGCCCATCAATAATTCTACTTTACATAAAACCCAACTTCCTCATGCAAATATGAACTATAAAGTCCAGTTTTACTTGTTTTTTTTCCCCTGTGTCATAACACACATACTGCGCACAACAAGCATACTGCAGAGAAGGCTTAGACAAAGTGAAGTGTACCTTGAATGTACAGCACCAGAACGATTCCACATAAATAAATCCTTACATGCTTAACAGCTGCTATTTCTTCTTATTTTTAATAGTTTAGGTCTAGACTAGACAATACCACTTTATTAACCTTTCTTTGTCCACCTTACTTTACCTCACGTTTGAATTGTACCGCCATCGCTGTCATTCATTCAGGAAGCCCTGTTCATGGCAAGGTAAAACTGAGAATACGTAAATATTAGAACTTTTAAACATTGAAAAAGCAAATTGGCTTTATCAAGTATAAAATTCATAAATGTTGTAACTAGTTCTAAGTCCTAGGAACACAACAGTGAAGTTGCAACTCTCTCCCTTTTCCAGCCAAATGGCAATTATAGCTCTATAAACTGAAAGCACTGACCCTCTACAGTTTTCCCTAACCCATAACTACTTGAACAGCTCCAACAGAGTTGTGGAAACAAATGAGCTTTGCACTCTCCCTCATTCATTACGTTTATAGTCTAATACTTCTTTCAGAGTACCTAGATATCACTTTGATAGGCATTATGGAAATACTTAGACATATTAGTCAGGTGTCGTGGAAACGTTCAAGAAATTACCAGTAACTTTAGATTCAGTAGCAGAAGAAAAAGCATTGTGGTTTTTAAAACATTGCATTACATGTATAAAAAATTGTTTGGGGATTATTTTGTTTTCATTTGCCATCATTACAAATTGTTTAGTGAGAATAAAATTGCAGACACTGTGCAGTTTTCCCCACATAGCTGTGCTAATGCCAAGCCAAGAAAGTGAGACACTCTCTAATGAAATATCTTTTTGAGATTTTGGTTGATATACGTGTGTGTGTGTGTGTGTGTGTGTGTATACATATGTGTGCATGTCTGTATATGTATGTATGTGTTAATCAGTAGTTTTATGAAACAAACGGTTGGGTGAATTTTATTTATTTATTTGTTTGTTTGTTTGTTTATTTATTTATTTATTTATTTATTTTTGTGGTGAAGGGGCAGAGGAAGTGCGTGGAGCCCAGTGCAGGGCTCAATCCCATCGCCCATGAGATGACCACCTGAGCTGAAACCAAGAGTCGGCCACTTAACTGACTGAGCCACCCAGGCACCCCAGTTGGATGCATTTTTGAAATAAAATGTAAGCTAACAGATTTGTGTCAGAGCTTATGATAACAAAACTCTTGGGCCGACTTTATTTAAAATTAAATTTGTATTTTCCCTTGTTGTCCCTATTCTTGAAGTATAATTTGGAAAAAAAAAGGATTCTTTTAATTGGAATGCCTCAGCCTTAGATTACTGTCAGAATGTATCTAGTAAAGGATACCTGATGAGATTCTTCATCAGCAACTAATCATTTGGTTGAAATAATTAGCTTGCTGGTTTTCAATAGCATTTATCAGTTAACAGATGCCTGAGAGCAATTCATACCTGTCCTAATCACTCACTAATAATACAAAACTCCATAGGTTACCAGAGTTATGGCAGTTATTACAGTTAAGGTGATACAGATATAATAATAATAACCATTGTTGGGGTGCCCATGTGGCCTAGTGAGTTGAGTGTCCAACTCTTGATTTGGGCTCAGGTCATGATCTCGGGGTCAAGGAATTGAGCCTCGCCTCAGGCTCTGCACTCAAGGGGGAGTCTACTTGAGATATGCTTTCTTCATCTCCCCTTGCCTGTCCCCCCTCAAATAAATAAATACATCTCTAAAAAATAAAAATAATAAATAATAATAACTACCTTTCTTTGAGCAACTAGTAAGTGCTGGCCATTTTGCTAAGCATGTCATATACATTACTTCCGTCTAATCTACAACAATCTGGCAACTCAGACACTATTCCCACATTTTCCAGATGAGAAAATTGAGCCTCCAAGGGCTCCAGTCATTTGGCTAAATTGGCATAACGTAAGTTTTAAGGCAAGATGCAACACAGGTCTGTCAGATAGTAAAGTCTGTATGCTTAACTACTGTGCTTTGCTGTTTTCCATTAAATAAAAGTCAAGGGCTCACTCTATGCTTCACCTTTGAAGACAAGACCCATGTGTTATATACATCTTTATATCTCTAGGGTGGAGCACAGAGACTGACCCATAAGAAGGTGTGTTGAGTGTGTGTTAAAGTGAATACACCAACTGCATAAGCAACTGAAAATGGAATCCTATTCTCCCTCTTAGTTCAGAAGAGCATGGTTTTGTATCAATGTAGATGAAGTAAACCTCACTGTTCATTCTCCTATATTCCCACCGTGGGTCAGGAAGTGCAATCTTAACTGTCTTTACATATTGGGGTCTATTCCTACGATTATTGTGACCTGAGCAGCATTAAATCTGGATGCATTTTAGCCCTTTCATTCTGTATATGTAATAAAACTTTACAATGTATATAAGCTGTTGTTTTGCCCCTTGAGAACTTTTGGGTGCCAATTTAGTAAATGGGAATAGGAATGATGTCTGGGCTTTAAAAAATGGATATAAGACACGTAAAGTTGGAACCCAAATCTTTATGAATCTCAATCAATTTATAAAACTGCAATTAAAAGTGAAAAGCCTAAAGGAACAAAGTTTTAGATGCAGAAATTCTCTGCTTTAGACTCGGTTAGGAAATCCTCCCTCATTTTTGCCAGAAAGAACTTAAAACCAAAGGTTTGAGATGACATTGATTATTTTTTTAAGATTTTATTTATTTATTCATTTATTTGAGAGAGAGCAAGAGCACATGGGTAGGGAGGAGAAGCAGAGGAAGAAGAACAAGCAGACTCCATGCTGAGCACAGACCCTCAAGCAAGTCTCGATCCCAGGACCCTGAGATCATGACCTGAGCGGAAATCA
This sequence comes from Ailurus styani, assembly GCA_002007465.1. NCBI lineage: Eukaryota > Metazoa > Chordata > Mammalia > Carnivora > Ailuridae > Ailurus > Ailurus styani. The sequence continues at coordinate 893,413 of LNAC01000080.1, forward strand.
AGAGTCCCACACTCAACCGACTGAGTCATTCAGGCGCCCCTAGGCAACACTGATTATTATTTATATAACCAAGACATATATATGCTAATGTAATGATGCATAAAAATTAGCAAAAGCCCATAGTTCAAATCTAAAGGGAAAATGGTTAGAGCAAAGCAATTTGTTGTATATGATTTTAATTTAGTTCACTACACACCCAATACTGTGATCTTGATATTGGACCTAATGTTCCACCAGAAAGTGATGAGATACATTGTTTTTCTATTATGTTTATTGAGGGACATCTGTATGTCAGAATAAAACCAAATTATCTTTAATCCTCAACAACTCAGAAAAATAAACGTTGTTAATATTTTTTTACAGAAGAAGAAACTTCAGATCAGTGAAATGCTGTTCATTTTAGAATTACACAGTCAAAAACAGGACTTGTTCTCAGATGTGCCTACAAAGCTCATAATATTTTTTTCTTTATGTAAGAAAAGTCTTATCCTGAGGTGTAAGTAAGGTCTCTTGGGCAAAGCTGATAGATTCATACACAGCTTTGGGTAAACCTCTTAAAATTATATTAAAAATAATATGTATGCATGTATAGGTTCTTTCTTGAGAGTTCATGATAATTTTAACTAGATCCCAAAAGTTACCAGATCCCCAAATATTATAAGCAACATTGCTTTTCACCCTGCTCTATCCCTGCTTGCAGAACAGGTAAGTCACTTTATCATGCAAACATTGAAAAGAAATTTCAGAATCACGGCATACAGCTTTAGCTGAGATTCAGGAAGCAGTATTAAAAGGAGTAAAAGCCACACCATGAAAAAGGAGAGGATGAGATTAATTTTTGTGATGAGACCAGAAGAAGGAGTACAGAGACAGCAGAAAGTGTTAAGTACACACAGGCAAAGATTCAAAATCCTTTCAGTAACCAAGACAGTGAGGGAATCAGAGAAGACAAACTTCAGAAGCAAAACCAGGCAGGAGCATGATGTTGTGAAAGGCATAAAAGGAAAGCACACACTGGGGAAAAAAAAAGGTTGCTGGAGACTAAAGAGTTGTAAGAATTTCCAGAAAGATTAGCAAAAACCTAAGAGAAATATTAGGGCATTGCGGAACACTTATAATTTCGTGAGTTTCAAGAAGATATGAATGGATACAGACCTGAGGTACTGATCTGGCACTTTCTGGTTAATATGGGAAGGGTAAAAAGTTAAACTGATATTTCTATAGTTTGTATATATTCAACAGTCATGTATGTACATCTTTGTTAATTCAATTCACTGACCTAAGGAACTAGAGTTAGTGGAAGTATTAGGGAAACCAGTATCAATAAACTCTCATTAAAATAATGATTCATAATTGACAAAACACTCTTTAAAATATTACCTCATTGGATTCTCACAGCAAACCCTTAAGGTCAGCTCCCACTCAACCTAGTAAATATCACTGTCTTCCAAATCCTGTGTCCCACTAATAAATCTACTTCCCCTCTAGGTTAGATGTTCTCTACCAGTTTTCAGTTCAATCCTCATTTGAGGTAGAAAATTCTTTCATTGTTTCAGCTTCTTTACCCACTGACCTTACCATTAAATCAACAATAAAATGCCCTAGAGCAACATCTGGGGCTTCTACAATATTCCCTCAAGGCATTCATCCTAAAGTGCATCACTGGGATAAGAGGGCCATGTGCTCCAGTCCACTGCAAATGCACTGGTTTCATATACCCAATAGTCTTCTGCATCCATCTCTGGCAAAGAAGGATTTATTGCAACAGTATATCTAGGACCTGAATAACGCTGCTTTACTCTTGTGAGACCCCATTTCTGTTACGGAACCCTGCCTCTACCCTAGACCAGGTTTTGGAATCTTCCTTCATTGTTTGTGGCTTTCTCTGCTGCTAATTGCTTACCTGGCTGGCCTCCTTGTTATGCTTCTATAGAAACTGCTTCTCCAACACTCTGACTGACTGACTGATAAACCAAATCCAGTAACCGTGTTCACCTTGGGGCATCACACTTTTGCCCTTCAGTCTGGACTCCTCCGTGGGCTTCAGGATATGGATCAGTTTTTTCAGTACTTCAGCTACCCTGGGGCTCAAGATCAAAAGGAAGATGAGAAGGTGAATCAGGGTGGTGGTGCTGAAGTAAAAATAGTAAGATATGAAAAATGAGGTGTTGGAAATATATTTTGCTAAATATAGCTTTTTGATACTATTGGTGGTGTTAATTTGTTTGTTAAATCTTCTTTTTATAAATCATAATAAGAAACCAGGTCACTGTCAACATCTTAGTCAATACAAACCTGGAATATTGAACAAGTCATTGTTTTTATTTACATAGTATTTTATGGACAAATAGCTTGTTCATGAAATATTCAAAAGTAATAAAAAGTTATGATTTTAAAAAGCAAAAATCCTTGGCACAGCCTAGTAGGTATTCCTTTGACTATCTTCTCCTTCCTCCATTTCTCTGTGCCCATGCCTGGAGGTCAGCCATCACCAGGTCAAATGGAGAAAATGGGTCGGAGCTGCTATTTCCTGATGGCATCTACTGTTGAAACACAGGAATTCGTAATCCCACTAGTTAAGAATTGATAGAATAGTTAATAAAGGATATTATAAACTTGTGCTTCAACTAAGGCTGTAACCAAAAATGAGCAAGGTTTAGTCACTTTTAATACTGGGCCCAAATTATTGCAGATACTATTCAACTATTAATATGACTAAGAACTCAAATGGTCTATAAATTCATCTCTAAAATTGTTCACTGACCTAGTAGCTTTACCCATTCTGGACGGAGAAGTTTCTGTTCAGTGGTTTTGGTTTGTGAGACTCAGGGGGCTAGAGCTTTGTTAGGGTTTATTGTTTAGTTGGTTGTTTTTCTGCTTTTAACTTAGAATGAAAAGTATGAATTTCTTCTGTCAATCACCAAGAATACCAGTGTAAGTATCCAAATTATATTTTTGGAGGCAATTTTTTTTAGTTGTACTTACAATTGAATTTATTTCCATTTACTTTCCTTACCTGAGGTGAAATAAAATTGTTATTCCCATGTGGAATATATCAAGTTTTTAATAATTCCCATGAAAATGAACTTTCTAAGATTATCTTTTTATCAATAGTTAAATTATGTTATGTTTTTAATTGGACTCTAAGTCACAGCCTCTAGCTTCCCAGAATTGTAATGGTGTTGAATTAATTTAAAGAGACTCTGAGGAACCAGTTATGGAAGGCTGTCACCATGATAATTTAGTTTTATGATTAGGTCATGGAAAACATTGTAGAATTCTGAAGAGATTTTTAACCCTTCTATTTTGAAAGAGCTTTCATTCAGTTTGTCTGTCTCAAAAGATATGCATCTTTGGAGAGATTTCTAATCCTGTAGAAAATTCAATAAAATAAATGTCACAGTAAAAATAACAGAGACTACCACTTTAAACACACACACAATTTATGATCTACAAATTAAAGTAACCACAAACATACACACACACACACACACACACATGCATACAATAAGCTACAGTGTAACTATCAATTGTTATACGGTGGTATTGAGAACTTTTCTATGTGCTTTACATAATAAGAAACAGACATTTTAGAGTGGGTAAAATTATTTGAATATCGTCATTATTTTATGTACTTTAAAAATTGCATTTATGATAAATACTTCTGGTGTTTTTATATTGAGTTTTTAGGGGTTTTTTTTTCCAAGAACTCTCTCAGAGAACAAAGAAACTAATATTTGCAAGCATGTGACTGCTGAGAAGGCAAAAACTGTGTTGACATTGAAGAAATTCTTTTCAGGTCTCAAACAAAAGCAAGTACATTGGGCCTATCAAAGTACTATGCGGTGGCACACTCAAATAGAAATGACTTGGTTGAAAACTATTTGTGAAAAACCAGAAAAAGGGGACATGGGCTCTCTCTGTATTATTTCTTAGAAGTGTGTGTAAATCTACAATCATCTCAAAATGAAGAGCTTAAAAATTATGTTATGCAACGATAACATCTCTTTTGCCGTCCACATGTCACTTGATACATCAACTTTTACTGAAATATTTCAAGTATATGCACTTGACAATGAAAGAGATTCTGTCCTAATTTGGTGATTATGTTGGCATTTTTAGGGTAATTGACTCAAAGCAACTCAGTATTAATTTTTAATTATAGTGGGCCAAGGGAGTTCCACATGAAGATAGAGGGCTATTTTACTACATTTGTTAAATTTATTCATGATGTTAGGGTTTTTTTTTGTAAACTGTAAGAAAATAAAGGAGAAAAAGACCTTTGAATACATCAGTCACAAGAGCTGGGTAAAGGGGAATGCAGCTCTTTTATTTGATGGGATGAGAAAGCTAATAATGTATGACAGTAAAAAGGCAGAGGCTTTTAACGCTTTTTTTAACCTTACAAAAAAGGTCAACTCTGATCTGGAAATGAGAACAGCCAACACATGGGAAAGAAGGGCAAAAAGCCAAGTGGAAAGCGAGAAGGAGCTGGTGACGAGCAGGCTCAGACGACAGGTCCTAGTCCCTGGTACCGGCACCCCAAGATTGGGGTTCGTCATCTCTTGATTAATTTTGTTTTTGTTCCCAGGGAGGGTAAGGGGTGGGAGAGGGAAAAATAAAAGACTGGCAAAGTTACCAAGACCAAAAAAGAGACCATGCTTTATCTTGATTTAAACAGAGAGAAAAAAAAGAACATTCTGCAAACTACAGTCAGTTTCATTTTTGATAAAGTACTAGTTCAATGTATCTGCTCTCAACCTAATGCTTAATGTCCTCAACCCATAAGAGCATTTGCCAATATTTATTGAATGCCTACTCTGTGCCCAGCAGGGAGTTAGGATAGAGCCCTCACTTTAAATGTGAAATCTAAGAGAAGAAACTTGGTTGAGATAAACCAGTCAGGAAGTGCTGCGCTGGATTTGAATCCAGACCTGCTGACTTCAAAAACCTTGCCCTTTGCAGTACAGAAACCAGTCCTGATGACTCTTGCTTTTGTTAGGGACTTTACCTAGTTAAAACAATGTTAAATTTGCTTAAAATAAAAAAGCAAGTTTGCATTTTTTTTAATTCCAAAGCCAATAGCTTGATTTAAAATACGACACCTCAATGAATCACAGTGTCGTGTAGAAAAAACTGTGATAGAGACTGTTATCTTGTCGTTCAAAATAAGGGTACAATTCCTGCCTCTGCCATTTACTGGCTAGTGTCCCTGAGCAAACTACACAACCCCTCGGAGCTTTGGCTTTGTCATATAATACATAGGAACAATATTTGCTCTCATTTGACAAGACTGTTAAGAAGATTAAATGAGATATTAATATATGTAAAGTATTTAGCACACTGACAAGTAAAGTGTTCAATATATGTTAGCTATTATTTACATGATTATTAATATAATAAGTAAATATAATACTGAACAAGTAGGTGTGATCTTTGCCAACTGGTTAATTGATATTAAAATACCCTCATAAGCAGCTTTGCAAGTGTTTCTATGAGATGTATTTTTTATTTTTATTTTTTATAAAAGTTAAAGATTTTATTTATTTGATAGAGAGAGAGAGAGTGCATGTGCACAAGCAGGAGGAATGACAGGCAGAGGGACAAGCGGGTTCTCCATGGAGCAGGGATTCAGATGTGGGGCTCGATCCCAGGATCCTGGGATCGTGACCTGAGCTGAAGGCAGACGCTTAACCGACTGAGCCACCCAGGCACTCCAGAGATGTATTTTTTTTTAAAAAGACAATATTTAACTTTGAGTACCTGACCCTGTGCTATTTAAATATTTAGACTACAAGTTGATAGAAAAAAAATTCAATAGCTTTTAATGTGCCTGACTTTCTATCACCCTGTGATTTTTTCCTAAATGCTTATTGCTTTTGCAAATAAGATTTTTCTTACATACTTGAAGCCCTCTGCCTCACTATAGTTCCATTCTCTCCCCAACCAACTCATATTTTCTTCTCATCCAGTATTCTTTATCATCGGAAACCCGAACAACAGCAGACAGCTAGAAAATATTCTAGACATCTCCTTTTTCTTTTCACCGACGTTTAGTATTTCTACCTGCACAGCCATAGTCTTTGCTTGGGGCTTTGGGACCTTGGTTCCTTTACATGTAGATGGCTATCTCTACCCAATCCATTCTCCCTGGTATCCCAAGGGCTCACTCTAAAAATTAGATTTGATCACGCCCCACCTCTGCTTAGTCCTCCCAACGCGCTATTGTTTCAAAGTTAAAACCCGAATACATTAGTATCACAAAAGACACTTCATGAGTGTAGTCCTGGGTACACCTCTGAACCTCATGCTACAGAGTGATTTATAATATTTTTACACTCTGTTTTCAATCTCCTGCTTTGTTTCTTTGGCCAGATTTACCCACCATGACTGGGTAACTACAGCTAATCCTTCAAAACTCGAGCTCACACATCACCTGTTCCAGCAAGACTTTCTCAGTTTCCCATACGTGTGTTAGATGCATATCCTAACACCTCTCTACATATTCTTCACATTACATCTACTCTCATGTCTCCCTTTAATTCTGTATATGGCAGAATTTAAACTGATACAAGAATATGCTCCTCTCCTGCTTACAATTCTCCAGTGGTTTCCTATTCCAAACAGAATAAATACCAGTGTTCTTCCCATGGTCTCCAAAGCCCTAGGCGACTGGCTCCTGCCTCTCTCTCTGGTCCTCTCTCATACCCCTGGATCACTGTGTTTTCAATCCCCTGTCCACTTCAACCCATTGTGATAAATGCACCCAGCTCAACCTCGTTTGCCTTCATTAGGAGGCAAAGGAGGACTGCTGGGAGGGCGGACGAGCTCCACTTGAGCATAGACACGGCTTCCACCTCTGACTCACACCATGATGTGACCACAGCCTTGTAGGGTGTTCTCTCAGACCACTTTCACTCTCTCTCTCCAATGGCCCGTATCACTACTAGTCTGATTGTTCGTTTCTGCTCTCTTGTTTTCTGTTTTAATATGTTTGGCTTTTGGCCTCCTCACAAGAATATGCTTTGTGTCTTTCTTTTTCACTACCGCATAGCAGTGTCCAGAAAAGTGTTAAACATTCATGGTTTAATCCCCAAGAATTCACTGTTTAATTCCCAAGAAAGAGTTGAATAATTGCTATTGAAATCAGTTGTAATTCCTAACTATGTAAAATCTACTTGTTACTTATTGATCGAATCTATCCACTATAACTATTTTTTAAAGATTTTATTTATTTGTGGGGTGGGGGGTGGCCACAAGCTGAAGGGAGGTGTTGGCAGAGGAAGAAGGAGAAGCAGACTCCCTGCTGAGCAGAGAGCCCAACATGGGACTCGATCCCAGGACTCCAGGATCATGACCTGAGCCAAAGGCAGACACTTTACCAACTGAGCCACCTAGGCTTCCCTATCTACCACAATTATTGAAGTGTTGCAAATGATAAAAATATGGCCTGTATATAGAATTGTAAGCAATGAGATTAAACAAGCTGCCAAATTAAGATCATTGAATTTTAAGATCAAATGCTGAATGCAGATGTAGATAAATACGGCAAGATGCCAGCTTTTCCCCAGATCTGTTCTTCCATTCACACTATATGAACAGCTATCGCTAGAAAGGACCTGTCTCACTAGGGGCCATATTTCTTAGGCCTCCTCGCAGGAAAGCATGTTATGTGACTTCTAGCCATTGGAAGGGGAGAGGGTGGCACGTGACCTCTGAGCCACAGTGGATAAAAAGTAGGTTTATCTTCCATGCTTTCTTTCTCCTGCCTTCAGCAGAAAGTGGAGGATGATGAGAACCCATGGGATGGCAGAGGCCTAGGAAGACAGAACCCAGCCCTAACTCACCACACAGAGGGGTTCACCTGACAGACCACTGTTTTGTGAGAGCAGGCATTAGCTCATTGTATTGGAGCCATTGTCCCTTTTGTGTCCCTTTGTTCCAGCACTTTGGCCTGCTTACCCTAAATAATACCACATTCAATATGCTAATTCTCACCAGATTTTCTAATATTTCTTGAAGAATCCTAAGTTTTCAATTGATTTGCTTAGGCTTATGCTGTACATGTTTATTATTCTTCCTATATATGTTCATGACAGAGGGTCAATTCATAAACATTTTAAAGATTTTATTTATTTATTTATTCATAAGAGAGAGAGAGAGACCTAGCGAGAGAGGACATGGGGGTGGTGGGAACAGAGAGAGAGGGAGAAGGAGACTCCCCACTGAGCAGGGAGTCTGACTCGGGACTCAATCCTGGGACCTTGGGATCATGACCTGAGCTGAAGGCAGACACTTAACCAACTGAGCCACCCAGGTGCCCATAAACTTTTCTTTCAAATAAAGAGACAGAGAGACAGATAGAGAGCATGAGCAAGCAAGGGCAGGGGAGAGCAGACTTCCTGCTAAGCAGAGAATCCGATGCAGGTGTCCATTCCACGACCCTGAGATCATGGCTTGAGCCAAAATCAAGAGTAGTTCACTTAACAGACTGAGCCAGGTGCCCCCAATTCATAAACTTCTATGAATATTTTCTTAACCTGAAAGTAGAAGGTTCACATCAAGTAAAGAAAAAAAATACTATAAACTGCTATAGAAGTGTTAACTGATTTCAGTATTAACTGAAATCAAGATGAAAAAGAATATGCAGCTAGATTTTCTGTGTATCCATTTGCATGTGAAATTTGTCTCTTTGCCTAATGACTGACCATGTCAAATATCCATAACAAATAACATAAATAAATTCATAAATTATTTGTTCATACTTTTATTTACAAATTATAAGTAATGTTTTTAATGAAAGACTTTTCATGAAAACTTTTATGATTTCACAAGTCTTTTTTATTATTATTATTTCATGAGCCTTAGGTTTTACCTGGATTATCAAATTTAGGTTTATGTAATCCAAGATCTTAATCTATGGATTTTTTGTTTTTGTTTTTGTTTTTTTTTGAGGATAAAGTTATAGGAAAGAAAAGGAATAATTAAACAAATCTGGAGTCTTTTTTTTTTAATCTGAAACAAACCTTATCTGCTGTTCTTAGATAATGTGTATGCATAATTTTAATATTTCTTTGATCTAGTTATATCATAATCTCTGCTATTAGCAGTTCAAACCCGCAAATATTATCTCTGCCATATACTATTACCTCTCTATTATGAAAATCACGGATGCTCTAATTTTTGGTCCTTTCTTTGGCTTGGGATGTGGTGAAGGAACAGGAGTTTAGAGAAGTCCTGAGCTGAGTTTTACACCGTCTTTTCTGGTACATAAAGGACCACAACACAAAGCACCTCCACTTCTGATCATCTTCCCTATGCTAACTTAACATATCCTAACAACCCCCCCATTCCTTTCCCCCATCTCCATCAAGAAATTCTCCCAAGATATGTATTTCTAAATCAAATATACCACATTGCATCAGGATTTTGAAAAATAAAACTTTGGGGAATAAAAACTATAATTCATTATTTATCCAATTAAATTCTAGGTTTTGTTTTGCTCTGTTTTTTTGTTTGTGTTTGTTTATTTTATATTGTTTTTTTCCTTTCTGTGTCAGGGAGTCTGAGATCAATATTGGTTTCTTTTCTGTTACTGCAAACTGGTATGATTTCAAACACTACACTAAGTAAAAAATTTTCTACAAAGACAGAATTATTTAAAGTCCCATGATGTTATTATAATTGCTTTTCATGTACAACCTTATATCTGAATGTCAGTGTTGCTCTGGGAAATCACAGCACTTTCATATTATAATATATATTGATTATTAACCAATGCTAAGTATTTTAATTGATGCTATTTCAAATTATAATTGCTACCTGAATCTATTCATGGAATTTAGAGTGTTTTTAAATCTAAAATTGATCTTCATTATTCCATTCTTTAAGTATTCAGGATTGTTGTCAGACATCTGCAATTTTTTATATGCAAATAAGTATTATAAGAACAATTATAGTGGTATCAGAATTACCTTAAGAAAACTTCAAAGGTGGTTTGTTTGCCTTAGGGAATCAAAACTGTATAATTCTATTCTCACACACATTCATATGGAGATTATATATATGTGTGTGTTTATATATATATATACACATATATATATATAAACAGTGAGTTAGAATAAATTACTTAGTGCCTATTGACATGAATGATACTTTCACAAATAAACATGGGTAATGATGCTCAGAAGGCTTGATTTACTTGAAAGAAGGAAAATTTTAGACAAAGTCTCACAATTGGCTGTCAGAGGAACACACCTTGCTTTGGGCCCACGTGGGCTCATGGGTAATGCCTTTTTGAGCTTCAGGTATAATTTACTAGTTTCCAGAGATGTAAAATTTGCCAATCTCCAAATCTCGGTCACTATTATTATCTCATTTTTTCACTCTGCAGTCAGGCAGAGTGCATTTCTGGAAAAGTCCAGAACCATGGAGATTGGGACTTTCCTGGTAAGTTCATAACGCCTAATGTTTACTGACCAATTGGTGTTTTTTAAGGGGACTTTTATAGCAGAGAACTCCTATTTGGGGGAACTTTTGTTATCCTTTGATTTAGACTTTCAGCCTTGTCCTCAGCTCTCCAATCCTTTCCAACCCCCTGATTCTCAAAAAACTTGGAGACTACTTGGGCTGAGCCTCCTGAACACACACAACACATTCCTTTCCTTCCCCTCTCTGGCTCCTCTTCATATAGGTTCAGAGACAGGAGACCATGCCTTTTCATTTATTCAGGGGTCAGGCTTGTGTTTACTTCCCACTGAACTATGAACCAAGCCCTAAATAGGGTTAGAGCTGAATAAAACCTGGTCCCCAAACCCCAGAATTGTGTACTTTATTGAAAGAAGCCTGCAAGTACGTAATCACGGTACAATGAAACATGTCTGAAAAGTAGGTGTAACGGTACAATAAAACTAGGAAGTGCACTAGGAAACTGAATTAATTTTGTCAGGGCTATGAAGAAAACCACGCAGGAAGACTTTTTTTTTTTTAATGACTTGACATTGGACTTTGGAAGTTTAGAATGTTGGCAGGTGGCAAAAATAGAGGTGGTGAGGAAGAGTGGATTTAAGTTCTTTTAGGTGGAGGAAGTAGGAAGATGCAAAGAACCAGCATACTTGGGAAATGCAACCTGCTCAATGGGGGTTGGACAAGATGGAAAAAGTGGTAGGAGACTAAGCTAAAAAGGGAAATTTAAGCTGTAGAGAAAACTAAAAATATAAAAACCTGTATACCGTTCTAAGGAGTCTGCTCTTGATACCAGCAATAGGCTGTCACTCATAGCATTTTTGAGTTTCAGAAAAGGAATAGAGTGTCATTGTAGAGAATGGACTAGAGGGAGAGAACTAGACACACACCATTTAGAAGAATGCTCACATCATTCATTTATTCAACAAAGATGCATTTGCTACCTAATTGTCAGGAAGTAGGCATCAAGCTGAGCTCTGGGGACAAAGAAATAAAAACATAGTCCTCGCCTCAAGGAGCTCACTATCTTGTGGGGGTAAAAAGGGAGGAGGAAGGGAGTTTAATAAACAATGCAATTAAAATATCATGTGGCATATGCTTTAATAAATGTTGATCGAAATAAGAAATGTAAGAGCAAATGTAAAACAGATTTAGAGAAAGAATGTATATTCAGTTTGAAGCTTACTGAAATTTAATTGCCTATGGCATAGCTACACAGACCCAGCTAATAGTATTTGGAATAAAAATCTGAAGGTTGGATGAGCTCTCTGGCCTAGAGATATAGCTGTGACTGCCATCAATGTGTAAGTGATTGCTGAAGACCTGGATGTGGGTGAGATCACCTGAAGTAGCAGATAGAATTACACGTGAACAAAGAGTGGGATCTCCAGAATGTTTTGAGAGTGTAAAGTACACTGTAGTATTTGTTCAAAATATTCGCTGCCCTTTCCTACTGGTTACATTTCTACCAAAGGTACCCCTTCCAGGTCTTCCCCTGAGGGAAAAATTATAGTTCCTGACTCATTAAGGTAAAAGTTGGCCTCGGGATTTTCTTTGGCCAATGGAATGTGAGTGAAAAGAACATTAACCCATTCTGTGCAAAACTTTAAGACCTGTTAACATGGTTCCGTCCTTTCTTTTTGCTATACCTCAACATCAACATTGAGTTCTAGAGTGAAGAACCCAAGGTGTCCCAGGATGGACATGTAACTGAGGCTGAAAGTAAACTGAAGTTTGGGAGGTTGTTAAAGCAATTTTGTTGGAGCCAAATAATACGGGATAAGTAGAAACAAAAGAAGTATAATGGCTCAAATGGCAGGGATGCTTTAGCAAGAAGATTTTGAGATTATCAAGGATGCAGAACAGATTAGAACTCTGAAATAGTTGATGTGTGGAGTCAGGAATGCATCCAAATGACAGGTGTTTAGCTTGAGTGGCTTGGTGAAGGTGACTTTGTTACGTGAGATAGGATAGCAAGCCCCACTACACCTTTTATATCAGAACTGGTGCTCAAATTCACTTTGGAACTGGAAGAAGAACAGACTTGAGATGCTGAAATTTAGACATATTTTGTTTCAGATGCCTCTGGCATGTTCTGGTGGAGATGCCTGTGAGGCAGTGGAACACAGGGGCCTCAGGTTAGGGGTCTGGGCACGGGGAGGCAGTCCAGAAAGACTGGGTTCAATCAGAACAGGGCTGAGGATAGAATGCTGGAGGAAACTACTTTTTAAGACAAAAAAATAAAATAAAACGAGGGAGTAAAATAAACTTAATAGGAGGGGTCCCTGTGTGGCTCAGTCGGTTAAGCATCTGCTGCAGCTCAGGTCATGATCCCAGGGTCCTGGGATCGAGCCCCACATGGGGCTCCTTGCTAAGCAGGGACTCTGCTTCTCCCTCTCCCTCTGCCCCTCCCTCTCTGCTGGTGCTCTCTCTCTCGCTTTCTCTCTCTCCCAAATAAATAAATAAAACTTTTTAAAAAATAGTTGTAGGGAGTGAGATAGAAATAAAATATGAAAAAGTGAGGTTTTATACATGAAGGAAAAAGATGTTTTAAGAATTTTAGTCAAGTAATAAATAAGAGGAAAATTTGAGATTATTGGTGTTTACATGAAGGTGTATGTTAGAGCAGCAGATTCCAAGGGAAAAGTTCCAAAATCTGTACCTGAGTGATAATCTCATATCATCCAGTTCATCTTAGAAATTTCTTAAATTGCCCTTATAACTTCAGTAATTAGGCTCTGGAAACAAAAGCAAAAAAAATTAAATTCTTTATTTTCTCTTTGAATGTTAGCTGCAGCACCTTTTCCTCTGGATTAGAAGAGGACAAAGCCTGGTTTGAAGGGGGTTTAGAGTATAGAGATGAAGAGACTGTTTTCTCTTTTCTTGACCTAGAATCGTCAGATTTCAAAACAGTAAGTTCACACTTTGCAGGCCCTCCATGGCAATGCAATGATTTCTAAGACTTCAGTCGTGTGGTGGGCATGGAATCCTGATAGTGATGAGAAGAGAATTGAGAGTAATGAAGTGGAGAAAGCAAGAGCAAAGAAGTGAGGCAATGCTGTCAAGGGAGTCAAGGTTGAAGGGAGGTCATCTTTGGACCGGGGAGGTGGGTGTGGTGAGCATGTTTGCTGGCTGAAGAAAGGAAACTAAGGAAAACATGGAGATGGAAGATCCAGGAGAGAGAAGTGACAATTGATGGTGAAAGTTCCCATCTAAGATAGGAGAGACGGCATAAAAACTAAAATGAAAGGAAACGTATGTCACCAAGAAGAGAAGACTAAATCTTCATCTTCCAGATTATAGACAGAGATTCTAGATTCTAGACAGCATGCCAATACATTGGATAGGGGCCCAAAGAGAATTTAGGGGAGAGTCACATGCAAATTCTATAGCACTGAGCCAATTAGTTACTAGTGTGACCAGTTTAATTTTAGTTTTGGAGTGATCAGGAATGCAGACTGGAGCTTAGGGACGGGGTCAGAAATGAACATCTTTTTGAGAATTATCTGTTGGAAAGTGATAGATAAATGAATCAGAATGAAAGAAATCTCCCAGGTAAGCATGTAGAGAGAAACCCAGGAACCCAGCATAATAAGCTTATTCACTCTACAGAAAGGGGTTGAGGACAGTGGTGCACTGAAGGAGTCAGCGGTCATGAGAAGTGGGCAAAATTGGTCGGGGTAAGTCACAAAGGGAGAGTGTCATCAAAATGGGAGAAACCCAGTGTTACAAGCTACAGAGGAGTCAAGGACAATGACTCCGACCCAGCACCTGGGACAACCCCAGCTGGGGCAGAAAGACCCACACAACAAATGTTTATGGATAAATGAACGCAGGCCATGAATGGAGTGTGAAATTGAGTGAATAAAAAGGTATTTGAAAATCCAGGCTTCCATCAAAGAACCCTGATGACTGCCCCTGGTTAAAGCATGATCAGGAAAAAGAAGAGATCTCTTGATCTCCCTTGAACTTGGGTACTGAGGAGAGAGGACAAATGAGAATCACAGCTAGAAAAGACAAGGAGCAAAGTTTTATCACAAGAGCAGGATTATAAGAGGCTGTTCAGGGAAAGACTCAGAAAAGTAGGAGAACATGCAGACCCAAGAAGAAAAGGCAACAATCAAGGGAGAGAAGACCTGAAATGGAACAGCTGTTGTTCCTGTGGAAAGAGATTCCTGATCCTATGACGTGCCTTCCACAAAGCACTTGACTGAGGAAATAAAGCACTTGACTGGGACCAGCTCTCATTTTTCCTTTCTCTTTCGTCATCATGATGGGAGGCAAGCTGATGACCTAGAAAATGCTGCTCTCATTGTGGTGTCTGGATTTCTGCTACTCGAAAGGCTTTCATTTCCACTCTTCACCAGGTCAGTCTCTAACTTTCTATTGAGATCTGCTACGTCCACAGTCCTACTGAGTTGGAGCTTCAACTCCCCCAGGACCATTTGCCTTTTATCAATTTTTCTTCAAGTCTTGTAGGCTCTCCCACACCTACTTTTGTTCACTTTCTTATAAAATAACATTTGTTGAGCATCTACCACATGCTAGGCCTAGGTGAAATTCTTTCCATAAATGTTCTCATTTTCCCCAAAAAATCATGAGACAAGACCTATCAAGCTCCCCTTTTAGTGCAAACACTTGAAGTAATGTCTTCAGAAATGAGCCTGGTGACCATGGAGGTGAAGAAGGCAGTCAGGACTCCCAGAGTTGTACTGGTGTGCATTACTATGTGTGTCTTTTCTAAATACTCTTTCCTTGCATAAATGAGTTCTCATTGGGTCAGTCTTAGCACCACTGCCTTATCAACATCTTCATTTCTTTTCCTTTCATACATTTGCACATAGCCAGGCAATCTCTAAATTCTAAGGCCACATAGTTGCCCATTTTCATCATGCCTACTTCCAGTCCGCTAAGTGCTGTTGGAGAAAATGGACTAGCTGTGCTGATTGCTTTCATTACATTGTCATGATGTCCAGCCTCAGCTGGGTCTTCACAAACACTGGCAATCCTTTTGCTCCTCTCTCGACAGCTATTTCCCATTTCCCACAGCATCTGTTCCAAATCTGTATAGTTTTCCTCGAGTCTACTTTAATTAAAAACAATCTTAACAGGGCTTAGCAGACTCTCCAAAATCTGGCTCCTTCCCACCTCCCTGGTCTCCCCAAGGGCTATGTTCCCTCTTGCTTTTCTAGACTCTAGTCACACTGATACTTTTAATCTCCTTGTTTTGTCCTTTTTGGATATTCTGTTCGCTGTGTTTGGGAAGACTCTGTCTGGCTTCTTTGTTTAACTGAGTGCTCATCCTTCAATGCTACCTCATCTGATGAGCCTTTCCTGACCTCCTAGATTAGCTTAAATCCCACCAAAATATTTTTAATATTCTGTACATTTTTAATGATTTGTCTGAAGCCCACCCTCTCTTCAGGCAGCTAAGTATGTGCGTATAGTGGAAATATTTTCTCATTTAATCTATCCCCAGGACATGGCACAATAGCCCTTGAAAAGTGCTCAATACCTATTGCATATTGAACTGGAATTAAGAATTTGTCATTAAGAATTGTCATTAATGGGTGCCTGGGTGGCTCAATGGGTTAAAACCTCTGCTTTCGGCTCAGGTCATGATCTCAGCGTCCTGGGATCGAGGCCCGCATCGGGCTCTCTGTTCAGCGGGGAGCCTGCTTCCTCCTCTCCCTGTCTCTCTGCCTGCCTGTCTGCCTACTTGTAATCTCTCTCTCTGTGTCAAATAAATAATTAAAATCTTTAAAAAGAAAAAAAAAGAATTATCATTAATGTACCTATGTTTGCCTAGAGACCTACAGAGACCTGGAATACCTTGGTTATACATAGAATCTGAAAAGGTATAAAAAGCACGTAAAATCTGAAGTTTTTGTGTTGACAGTAAATTGGGGCAGAAAGCTTCTTAGACTAGAAATAAGACCTGACATGATAGAGAACAGATGGGTGTCTATAGAAATATTGCTCTCTGGGTCTTGAACCTGGAGGTACCAAGATGTTTTGTAGGATGTCTGTATCCTTTGTTTGGAGATAGATCAAGAAGTAGGGAATCAAAATGTCAAAAGGCTGTCCCAGCCCTAGGGATGAGGGAATTGATAATTCAGATGTGTTCTCTAAGAATGAACTGGACAACTAAGCAATTGAGAACTATGGAAATTGAGATGTTGTTATCCTTAAGGCATTCTCTAAGCTTACTTCCATTGTCCTCCTTTCCTATTTGACATCCCTATCCTCTATTTGAGGATTGAGATTTACCCTTGGGCTGTGAGCCCAGGGACACAGTGAGCTAGGAGCCAAAATTTGCCAAGCTTGGAAAGAGGAAGGTAAGTAAAAAGCAAAATGAACAAAGGTAAGCAGGCGACGCAGCAGCTGTCATAGGTACGGCAGGTCAACCTTAGGTTCAGGCCAAATTCCAAGTGTCTGGTTCATTCATTACTCTTCTATTCATTCAAAAGAGGGCAAACAGGAAAGAGGTACAACTTTGAAAGTACTGAGGGGAGATAACAGAGATAGCGAGCCATGTCATTTAAGGAATTTCATCCCCTAACAAGGCAGAAAGAGCATGAATAACTTTTGGCCTCAAGAAAACGTGACGATTGAGGCACCTGGGTGGCTCAGTTGGTTAAGCATCTGTCTTCGGCTCAGGATACAATCTCAGGGTCCTGGGATCGAGTCCGGCATCTGAGTCCCTGTTCAGCAGGAAGTCTCCTCCCTCTGCTTGTCCTCTCTCTCCTTCTCAAAAATAAATACATAAAAAATTGAAAGAAAGAAGGAAGGAAGGAAGGAAAGAAGGAAGGAAGGAAGGAAGGAAGAAAGAAAGGAAGGAAGGAAGGAGGGAGGAGAGAAAGAAAGAAACAAAGAAACAAAGAAACAAAGAGAAAGAAAGAGGAAGAAAGAAAGGAAGGAAGGAAAAAAGAAAGAAAGAAAGAAAGAAAGAAAGAAAGAAAGAAAGAAAGAAAGAAAGAAAGAAAGAAAGAAAGAAAAGAAAGAAAGAGTGATGATTTAGGCCACATCTTCTCCCCTTTCCCCAGGCCCTCCAGCATCACCTCTCCTTGATATCAGCAGTCCTGGTAGAAAAGTCCCAGTGGCCCCAAGGACTGGCCACCAAGATGCCTGGGATCATGGCCCAGTGTCACATCTTGAAACATGCAGGGTTAGAGTTAAAACGAAGCAGCGAGTATCCTCAAACCTTTCTTGTTCACAGGGAGCAGTGTATTGATCTAGTGACAACTGACATCACATGTGTTTCTGGAGATGGACAAAACACTGGGCTCAGAACAGGACCCTGGTGGACAATCGTCTCAAAAGAAAAATTTTAGAGTCCTTTGGCCTGGTTTGGGTGTTCTAAGGATATATTATTTAGGACTATTTAGGTTTCAATAGACAGAAGCCAAAACATTATACTGACTTAACCTGATAACAAATGTGGAGGCTCTTTATTGTTTCATAGAACTGTAAAATCTAGAGGAAGACCGCTGAGTGCCTAAGAATTGACCATTGGCATGGCCGGAAGTAAGGGCTCAGATAATGTCACCAGGATCGGGTCCATTTCAATGTCTCTCCTCAGCATTCCACTAGAGAGAACCCTAATACCTCTAGCATCACTTCTTGTTGTCAGCAATCCCAGTGGAAAGGGCTAAAGCTGTTTTCAAGTCTTATAAAAGCACTGGGCTGGAACACCTGGGGGGCTCAGTCAGTTAAGCGGCTGCCTTCGGCTCAGGTCATGATCCCAGGGTCCTGGGATAGAGTCCCATATCGGGCTCCTTGCTCAGCAGAGAGCCTGTTTCTCCCTCTGTCTGCCTCTCTCTCTCTCTCTCTCTCTCTCTCTCTGACAAATAAATAAATAAAATCTTTAAAAAAATTTAAAAAATAATAAAAGCACTGGGCTTAACTCCCAATGCTGTAGATTCTATCTCCTGTTGAACCTGGCCAGGGCCATGAAATGTGCTGAGTGGCTGAGTCCTGCATCACTTCCTCCCCATTCTAGCTTACAGTGGGTCTGCCTTGTCTATACAGAGTAGATGGATAATAGGAGGGGAGGCAGTATCCCAAGGAAAAATGGCATACTTTTAGAAAAGAAGAGGGGAAAAATTCTAAATGGGCAAAAACAAAACACAACCATAAGAAAGGCATTCTAAAGAAAGGGCTCTGTGATACTTCCTGAGTCAGAGATGAAAAGAGCCTCTGATATTTCTCTGTATTGGTTAGGACATTTTTGTTGTTGTCGCTATTAGTTTAAGATCCAGAAGCCCATCCTTAACAAGCTCAAACAGGAAACTCATGGGTTTATACAACCCAGTCACAAAAGAGTTGGGGCTGGCCTTAGCGATTGGATCCAAGGATAAGAAGAATTATCAGGACTTTCTACCCTTCACCCCTTTTTTCTTCTCTTGCTCATTGGTTTTATTTTCTTCTACCACTGAATTTTCTTCACCTAGTGGTCAACATGGCTCCCCGGACCCATATCTTCACAGCTTCACCAAAAAGAAAAAAAACACTTTATTGCCATTTTCTAGCCTGAAAAATCTGGGGGTAAAAACAATTTGTCCAGCTAGAATCATTTGTTTATCTCTTTATTGATGGGGAAAGCAGAGTCTACTACCAGAAGCACAGCAGTTTGTTAGTTAAAGACAAGTCTGTGGTCTAAGTTCTCAAACTTCTTGTGCCACAAACCCCCTAGCAGTCTAAAAACCCCATCTAAAAATAGTGCATTTACGTCCATGAAAAGCAACATATAGGAATACAAAGGAAAACTAGATACTTAAATATAGTTATTAAATGTTTTAAGAATAATTAATGATACAGTAACATATGTGTTTCATTATTAACACATTACATAATGAGATGTGGTAGCAGGCCTCTTTACTGTCTCATAGAATTTTGAGATATTGATGAACAAAGATGATAATCTGTCACATGGGTAAAGCGATATGGAAATATCTGTGATTTACCCTGGTGACATCACAGGTACTGCTCCTATTCCTG
This sequence comes from Ailurus styani, assembly GCA_002007465.1. NCBI lineage: Eukaryota > Metazoa > Chordata > Mammalia > Carnivora > Ailuridae > Ailurus > Ailurus styani. Next base: position 912,877 of record LNAC01000080.1, read on the forward strand.
TGGTTTGTTGTCTACATTCAAATTTCAACAAAATTAGAAACTTTAGTCTGAAGTTAGTAAAAATGAAGCTCTAATTTTTCCCATCCCCGTCGTCCATCCCTCTGAAGCCTGTTCAGCATCACTTTGGAGATCATAGCCTCCAGGAGCTGCTGCACTAGAGAGTCAGTGAGGTAAGAGTCTGAGAGAACCTTAATTAAAAATGGATTTCAGGAGCTACTGGATCAGGACTGTCTGTCTTCACTGGATAATGTTACACCAGGGCCAAGGCTGAGATTTATTTTGTTTTTTGTTTTTTTTTTTTTTTAAAGATTTTATTTATTTATTTCACAGAGGGAGAGAGACCACAAGGAGGCAGAGAGGCAGACAGAGAGAGGGGAAAGCAGGCTCCCCGCTGAGCAGGGAGCCCGATGCGGGCCTCGATCCCAGGACCCTGAGATCATGACCTGAGCCGAAAGCAGAGGCCTTAACCCACTGAGCCACCCAGGCGCCCCTGAGATTTATTTTGATAAGAAATGCTATTTCATAAATATTACTGTAGCTGCAACTTTGGAAATTTTATTGGGTTTTGGTGTCTTCACTGACCTATTTCCTATAGGTCTCACCTGATGAGTGAATTAATTAATGCTGTCACCCTATAGAGAAGAGGCTCTTTCTCAGTCCTAAACCTTAATTTGAGTTGAAAAATCCGAAGTGGGTGGCAAGGCTAATGTTTAGCACTAACCCTTAATACCAGAGCTTCATGTGTCAAAAGGAACAGTTCTCTGGGAAAAGATAAAGCATTCTCCTCCTTTCAATGGGCAGACAGGAATGGGGAAACACAGACCAGACACCCATGAAGACAACTAAAGGTTGAGATCTAGAACTGGACAGACCTTGTTGAGAGCTGATTATAAGAATCAGAAATCTCTACTTCAAAAACTTAATGATTTTTTAAAAATTTTCCTTATTTGCCTTTTTTTTCTTTCACAATATTTTAAAATTATTTTAAGAAGCCAGCCTTCTTCAACTGTGCTAAAAAGAACCAAGGAAACAATCTACAATTGGGACACATTTTTCAAGAACAGTGAGGAATGTGCCACTGAAAAATGGCATTGGCGCCCATAGGAATTGTTGTGGCCTGAATGGTCCAAGAATTAGACTAAGGCTCCTTGATCAGCCACTCCTCACTAATTGGCAATCTCTTCTCAGTGTTAAACCTTGGCGGTTTTGAGTGGGTTTCGATAAGAAAACATTTAGCAAAGCATTAGTCAGATTACTGTGAATTCTGCTGGGGACCGAGCCAAAAAAAACCAAATCCAACAAAAACTGAGTAACTATTATGAGTCAGACATTGCAGAAGGCTTCATAGGCGTATTATCTTTTTAAATCTTCCCCCAAACCTTTTGAAATAGCTACCATGATTTCCATTTACAGGTGAGAAAATTGCAACTCAAAGAAGGTTAGTGATCTATTGCAGATCACACAGCTGGTAAGTAGAAGAAGTACATCCTGGATGCTGGGATACCTGACAACAAATTTAATACTTGTCCTTTCTACTACTGATCTTTGCCAAAAAAGCACACTTGTTCACCCAATTATTTCAAGTACCCATTGGCCAGTTTCCTTGAGCCCCAGGCAATTTGCCAATAGGAAAAAAAAAAAAAAGGGGCCAGTGTGAGAAAACTGTAAATGGACCTTATGTGACCTCAAGGCACATGTGCTTTTTTCGCAATGGGAGTCAAAATTCTCGCAAAAAAAGAACAAAGACAATTCTTATAGGTCTTTACTTGAGTTGTATTCAATTTTTTTTTAAGTGAGGATCCTAATCATTGGATTATGGTGAGATCAGAAAAGAGTTATCTAGTATATCTCTAATGTCACACAGTGAACTATAATAGGAAACATATGTAAAATATCAATTTTCACAAAACAAATATTTATCGGGATGGAATGTAGGAGGAACGGAGAATTTAAGCTTTATGTTTATTGAGCTTCAGACTGATAGAACTATTACAAAGAAATGACTCTAACGATATATCATGATTAGTTATGACATATTGGCACCACTCTCAAATTAATCCAGACATTTAGATCTTCAAAGCAGGTCACAATTTTTTTGGACTGTGGTGGCAATTAATAAATCAATCTTATCACACAGAGTGATTGATTAGCACTTTTTGCAAAATGTATAGCAAATGGCCATGCTAATCAAAGGAAGTAAAACTATTCATAGATCTTTTTTTTTAATTTGAATTTTTTTCCAATTATAAACAGATTCTTTTCCTCTGGCCATATATAAGTGCATTTAATATTCCATGGGTAGCAAAATGTTTAAGACTGACAAATATCCATAGTCTGTAACCTCTGTGGGAAAAGGCTTTGATTACAGTAAAATTACACAAAAATGTGTCATTAAAAGGCATTGGACGGACATAAAATCTAACCTTTTGAGCTGAAGAATACTTAATATTCTCTTCATGATCATGCAAGGGGAAATTCTTTGCTATGGAATAGCTATTTTCCTGTTAAGCAGGCTATTTCATCAATGATTTATTCCTGAGATGTAATAGGTCGTTTAAAATGGTGGTTTAAAAGTTGGGCCTTTTTGTTTAATTTTCTCACAGGCGGTTGGTAATTATCATGGTCCTGCAGTTTCTCTGGAATGCCGTGGAGGGTCAAATGCCAATGGAACCCTGCTTTATAGGGTAATTAAGACAGTCGACATGGTTATTAAATACATCATGCTAAACTAAACTGGAATGCTGTGAAATAAAATCCAAAATCATAAATAAAATTTGGATATTCCAGCAAAGGGGTATGTGTGAAAAGGTGGAGCTTTATACTCTCAGAATTGCAATAAATAGCTCTTGCCCACTCAGACTTACTAAAATCTGGCTACTGAAAGCCTCTGGATTTGCCTTTGAGACAGTGAAACTAAGATCAATGCTACATCTCCACATGTACCTGAAGTTCTAAGTCCCACCATTTCACATTACGTAAAACAACATAAGAATACTTTTGATGAATCATTTTCCTGCCTTCCTTATCGTCAAGATCAAACACTGAAAAACCTGTGATAAATTAAGTGATCCAAGGTAAATATGATATGACTAGCAAATGAAATATATATATATGTATATATATATATATGTACATTTTTTTTAACAATTTCAAGACTCTTTCCCTCTGTAAGGTTCTTCCAATGACTGCTCATCACTGTGGATTCATGCTGCCTTTGAGAATTCATCTGTAACCCGCAAAAGACCACGGCAATGGGATGACTACTTCAAAGAAGCCAGTAACAGGCTCTATCTGAAGGCTTGTTGATGTTGATAATTCTAAACAGTGGTGATAGGTAAATATTGTCATCAGTAGAGATACGTCTTCCAAATATGTGTCTGTCTTGCGGTCATAAGCTTTCAAATCCAAAAGCCAAAGGCTTCGGTGATTTAATTTCTTTCCAGAAAATGTGATGAGTAAACAAAAAATGCTGGCAAAAGGGCCGGACAGAATGAGAAAAGAAGAAAATGCAATCTTTCCAACCTATAATATGTTGCCTACGAGAGATTTTCAATTATTCCTCCCTTGCGTATTGCCTGGAAGTCTTTTTTTCTGTATGCATGTTTACAGGCAAATTCATTGGTTTACTAGGCAAAGGAAAAGAACCGCTCTTAAATAGGGAAATAAATATTTCCAATTCTAGCTGTAAAACTAGAAGCCAAAATGTGTAGTTGACAGGCACGGAGCCAGCTGACTTCAGATCACTAGCCTTTCCTTAAAACCAGTCTTCCTATTTCCACATGGAACACATTTTAAGTTAACAATGTGTAGTTTGGCAAGGGAATTGTTTTTCTTTGGCATGAAACGGTTGTCTCGTTTTTTAAAAAATGTATTTTCTGCCTGCTCCTACATACAACGTACGTCAACATTCTTTCAGAACTTTCAAAACTGTTGTTACATCAGAAAAGTTTTAGGTAATTACCTTTCTTAACTCTTTGCCCAAGGAGGAAAATATGCATTTAACATATTCATACACTCATGCTCATGCTTCGTAGAATTCTGACCACTGCCTAAATATACCTTGAAATGCATACTGAATGGTGATTTAACTCTATCGTCTACTTCGGAAAAACAGGCCTCTCGGAGAAGTCATTTAAATTTCCTTTGATGAGTATTTCTACAGGATTTATCGACAATGTACAATCTGAAAATAAATCTGGCCATTTGCTTCTCTCCTCCCTGTCAGAGTCTTAAAAATTGAGTCCTTCTATCCACAATGTATTTATAGCACTAAAAACAGTAGAGTAGAATGCTACCCATTCAAATCTTTGCAGTCTCTTTCCCCATTTCTGGCTACTGCCGCCGAAAAGTCAGAAAAGCAGAAATGCAAATTCTCAGACCTCGGTTCCACATGAAGTAGGACAGACCGCTGCACCAGCTACTGTTGTGAGACCAGATAGAGCCACTGCTGCCTACACATAAAGAAGGCCATTAAGGAGAAGTTGTTTATTTCTGCTTCTGCAGAAATCATAAACACCAACCCTGAGCCTGACGGCACAAGCCGTGCTGCAGTAAATTCTAGTACTTTGCTGGCCATTCTAAGCTGCCCAGTAAAAGTTACTGTAGCTAAATCCCATATACATTTCATGAAATAATCCTCCTCAGAAGATGGTATCGTATTCATGCACAGCAGGGTGTGCAAATGCCTATAAATTACACGTAGCATCGGAGATATCTATTTTAAAAAATCTGTGCAAATTTAACCATGACCCTTTTGCCAGACAATAGGCCTTCATATGCTTTGCAGCTTAGCAGACACCCAGGAATTTTGTTTGGAAGTGATAGCTACTGTCTATGTAATATTTAGGACCTATTCATGAAGCATCTGGCAGAAAATAAAAGGGTTTTCTCCACTAACATATGCTAAAGGAGGATGTGGTCCTGCACCAACTCCTCCTCTTCTGATTTTTTGCAAATAGCACAACATAAGAGACGGTTGTTTCTGGCTGCCCTGCTGCCTGTCATGGCTGTCAGGCGAAATCCCATGAATTATTGCTCTTCCAGATGTAAGAGATTTTCAGGCTGCCTTAAACTGCCTGTGGTTTGTGGTGCTGGAGAGGAGAGAAACGAGATTAAACTTCATCTCATCAGTGCAATCTGAAAAGATCACACAGAGGACTAATAATCAGGGCTTTTTCATTCCAAAGCCTGACTTGAGAGCTGTGTGTTTTTGTTTCAAGGTGATGTCACATTAAGCTTGTTGGAAGACAGTGATTAAGGTCAAACAATATTTGAGGAAGATCAAAAATAAAAAAAAAAGTGTACAACCCACTTCTGATGCTTCCTTATTGCATTTGCTTAAAGGGGAAGGACTGATCATTTTCACTGATGGCAGAGAATGAACGGGAAGAGTACTTAGTCCTGTAATTCAAAGTTGTTAGCATTTCTTAACACAAGGTTAATGTGGGGAAAATTAGGAATATTCTCATAAAATTATAGCCCTACTGTTCACTGTAATTAGAGGAAGCATACATCACCCTCAAAAAAAAAAATCAAGTGTCACTTTTTGTTATCTCTAAAGGTCAATTTTAAAGTCTCTTTTTTTTGGCTTTGTTGTTTTATTTTGTTTTGTTTTTAATTCTGTGAACGTGTCATATGGGGCCTGGAAATATTCATTAAAAAATCAGCAGGTGGAAAAAAAATCAGCAGGTGATACTAATGTTTTCTGATATGTAGAGGGTTTTTTTTAAAGATACTTTAGTTTGGTTTTCCCCTCCAAAAAATGCACTCCTATAACCACCCCCCCATAAGTGGTAAATATCAGCAGATTCAATAACCCCGGTTACGAACATTTAACTAAAGGTTTTTATAACTGTTTCCAGAATGACTCAGAAAATAAATCACACCCTCTCCCATTATGTACAGTTTGAGTCCTCGGGGAGAAAACTTATAACTCATTACATTTCCATTCCCTTTGATCAAATACCATATACAACACCTGGATATTATAATTTTAAATAATAGTTGTGACACAAACTAGGATAATGCTTAAAAACCTAAGAATCTTAATATGGTTACTATTAGTTCATATCATTTACAGCATGGAGAAATGGTGAGTGGTTTTGTGGCATTTTGCTAGAGGTCCATCAGCAAAATATTAATTATAGATCAAGAAAACATGCTCTTTTAAGAAACACCTGGAAATAATTGACAAATATATATGTCTTAGATCAGAACATAATTGCCCCAATTCAACCTGTATAACTTTTTTTTCTTTTCTTTTTCTTTTTTTTTAAGATGTAGCCTGTAAGTAATGGGGTAGGCTACCAGATGTAAAACCACCCCAGCCAGCTTTTCTTTCCATTTCAGCTTAGGCACCTCACAAAGGTTCTCTAATGTGAGGGATCCCAGTGAAACAGTGATGAAAACCACAGGTACAAGTGGCTTACATGAAAGTATTTATTGCTTTTCATGCATTGCATTATAGCAGAGTGGAAAAAAGTCCTTCATTGAAAATGCATTAATTATTTGACACTGGTTTGCCTCAAAGTCATTTTTACTATGGGATGCAAGTGAAAGATCACAGCTGAAGAAAAGATCATCATACTTGAGGTAGGCTCACAGAGTCTTTTCTTATGTTCTGTGTGAAGTTGTCTTGAACTGAAACCTATGCTCCTTAAGGATTAAGGGATTGAAAAGCAAAGACTGAAGCTGCTGTAATTTAAACCTACAGATTCCCTAGCACAAAGGTGCAAAATGGACTAAGCCAATCTGACTCTTTCCTTGTTCAGTAAAGAAATCATTTTCCTTTAGAAAGTTTTACACTATTAACATTCCAAAGGTGTTATCATCTTTAAAGCAAGTGGTCTTCTCTTGGCTTTTACTATGCTTCGAGTGCCTGCAGACATTAAATCAGTGGACATGGTTTTAAATGACCACGTATGACATCTCTAACCAGGCCTGTCCATGTGAGAAATAGGAAGAAATTTTGAAGAAAAACATGCATAATGATCGTCAGTGACTTGCATTTTCTTAAATTGGTATTTTATGCATTAAATATTTTGGTGGAGTTCCTGGCTGTGTATTTGCTTCTTGTTTCATTTCTAGAAAAATGCTTATTTCTGAGTCAATAAAATTTCAAGGTATTATTCAGGCTTCAAAGAGTAAAAATCATTTCTGAGCAATGAAAGGCCGCTTGAATGCAGGCGTCTGTTTCCTTACGTGTGAGTTAAGTCGAAAAGAAAGCTCAAGGAGGGCTTTATTCGTTCGTTGTTTTAATCATTCGTTCAACAGTTATTAAGCACCTACTAGGTGTCATGCAGTTGGGGACTTCAGATACAATGGTGCAAAAGTAGGCACATCTTCCTGCCTCGTGTGGTACACATGTATTAAATTAATAAGTAACTAGCTTTTTAAATCATAATTGCTACCCATGCTGTAAAGGAGATGCGTCGAGAAAGGTCATGAAAACACGTAATTCACATGAATGTGATCTTTACAGCCATTTGTGGTTGTATAGCTCTGCCCTGAGGATGCAGTGATTTACCACAAGGAAAGTTAACCGAGAGCTTTATTTCTACAGTTTCTAAAAGCGAACAAACAAAAAAAACTTCAACTCTACACAAAAGATTCAGCTAAAATTTTTGTATGCTGGTATCAGAATTCAGGGTTTCGTTTTTAGTTTTCAGTGTTAGATAGGAAAAATAGTGAGTGTAAGAAGATAATATTTCCAGGATAAGCCATTTTAAATGGTTCTTACTGATTATATCCAATCTCCCTTTGAAAAGCCATATGGAGAAAATAGATCATCTTAAAACATAAAACCAAAAATCCCTAGTCACAAAACTTGAATTTTAGCTATTGTTTTTTTCTCACAAAAATATTCTGCTCCAATCTTCAGATTTTGAGCCTGTATTTCTAATCTACTTTTTGAAGACAAAACGTAGCATCATTTTCTCACCTCCAATTTGAAGGCAGTTTGGTTATTTCATATCTTGATCTTTCAGTCTCTTACCCTCTGGGTTTTTACTTCTTTTCTTGTATTAATATTCCTATTTTGCTAATATTTTGCCATTCACATTAAATGTCTTCATTAAAGTACTATTGAGTAATGATTTGGTTCATCTAATCACTTTTGGCTAAACCCATTGTTAAAAAAACAAAATCTGAGTAAATTTGAAGGTCTAATTGGCTTTATTCAATGATTTATGTATTGGGTAGCATCTCATCTAACAGAAAGAAAAGAGCTCAGAGGAGCTATACAAAATGGAAGGCTTTTACAAGCTGAAGGAGACAGGGCAAGGAAGTTTCTAGTAAAGAGTGGACTGTTTCAAGGAAGGTGAGGGTCTATCAGGAAGATGACCTCACTAGTGCTGACCAGGTGATTCCAGGACTGACTGGTTAAAGATCACCTTCCTGGGAGAGGCTGCAACTGCAGTTAGGTTAGGTATTAAGTCTCAGTTTGTTGATGTGGGACTTAGCACAACTGATTCATTTGGGGCCTGTTGGTTCCTTTTTTTTTTTTTTTTTAACACGAAGAATATAAAGTATCCAGATCATCTATGTACATAGATCAAAATAGGCTTACTGTTTTTCCTCTGGAACTACTCATCGCAATTCCCCTCAAGTATTTTCAAGTTCCTGGTCCCTTCTAGTCACTCTGCTAAAACTTGGCTCTTGAACTTGGACTCTTCGCTTTTATTGAGTTTGCTCAATGAACTTGGGTTTGCTCTTGACTTTGCTCTTGAACTTGGATTCTTCACTTTTATTGAGTCCATTTTCACTCAATTTTCAAATCAAATTACTCACAGGAACATCTTCAAGTATTGTCCCTTTGATGTCCAAAGGACATAGTGATTTTCAAATTTACAGAATGAATACCGCACTTAGTTTTCTGAACATGAATGATGGCTACAGAGAAAGTTGTAACCAAGTAGAATTTAGAGTTTGTTTCAGAGGTTACTTTTCCTGGTTAATAACAAATATGCTTAGTGTACAGCATTTAAAGATAGAGAAAAATATTAAAAAGTAAATAAAAATAACTCTAATCCAACCAAAGAGATTAAATCAGTGGTGTTCTCCACTTTATTTTTCCTTGTCATATTGTCATATATCCACAAGAAAAAACCTTATGTCTTTTTCTTTTGTTAATTTAAAATAGTTGCTGTATAACTGCATATTACAAAGTTCTCAGTAATATGTAAATGAAGCTCTACTTAAATTAAATTAAATGACAATGGCCATTGTCTTCTCTCTAAGGGAGAAAAATAAAGATACTTAATCACTATATTACCTTCCATTAAAGGCTCTTCTCAAGTTAAATTTGACACCTTTCATTGTTAGAATTTTAAATTACTTGAATATTTTTATAGGAATTGTTCAACTTCCTCTCTCTCATTAATTCTGCAAAACTGAAACATTCAACAGATCTTTTTTCTGACTTACAATGGCTACCCAACATGCAATAGTACCTCTTTTGATCATCACTCATCCATTCATGATAAAGTAGATAGTGAACATCTACCGTGCACCATTGGGTTGCATATTTGACAAATCAAAGATGTAAAAAAAACAGCAATCCTGTCCTCAAGAAGTTTATGTGTTCTTTAATTATTTCCAATGTTTATTTGAAAAGAGAATTCATTTTAATGTGAAGGAAGTGAAATCTAAATAAAATGAAAACTTGCCACAACTTCATATCACATACCCCAATATAAAATGCAGGGATTTGTGTATTATTTAATATGTTAGACACTCTAGTCTGCATTTCTCTGTGAACATTAGGTTGGCTCTATCAGTCCCAAGTTTCACTCCATGCCACCACTACACACATCTGCTACTGTCTGTTACATTCGAGTTATTTTTTTTCTGTAGATTAAAATAGTACAAATATATTACAATTTGCATCTGAAGACAGCAAATAAAAGCTAAAAGCATGAAACTTGGAAATAGCCCAGTATCTAAAATTTGCATTCGATTATGAGACTGAGGGGTGGCTTTCACATGGGTTTATGGATTTCTATCTTTAGATGCTACTTTGGCCAATGCTTCCCATTTATAACCTTAAAATCCTGTCTTGAAGGTTCAGACACCCTCTCCAGGAGTAGCAGTAATTCCATTTCTATACTCCATGTGCCTCTTGAGGCCAGATCTGCCAGTAATGCTTAATTGGGTTGGAAGATAGTGGATAGTACCAGTTTATCATACAGGCAACTGACACAAAACTTTTTCACTTATCTGAGGTTGGACTGTGTCTGGGTTCAGAGATGAAAGGTCAGTTCTTTATCCACTAAGTCCCCTAGACATTCCAAAATCCCCAGTACATTACAAATTTGAACAGTTTAAGCTCTCTTAAATAAAGAATCTCTTCTCTGGGTAAAGTATACAGTGTATATAGATACAGTGGAGAAGAAACATGTGAAAGGTCACAGCCATGACCTTTTAACATCAATAGTTTTATTTATAGCCAAGAGCTTAGTCTATAGGGCTTAATATAAAAGCAAAAAGAAAGACAAAGGTATCTGGTTAGCTTTATAATAGCTATCCGGTTATAGAAAATTTGTCTTTTTACTCTTGAGTTGAGAATAAAAATTATAAATAATTTAAGTGACAACTATTTTAAAGTAAAGAATAACATTTCCTAATCATTTTTAAGTGAACACATTCTATTTCTCTCTGCATATGGCCTAAAATAATCTACCAGGTTTTAAAGGAATAGATTTATTTCGTCACATGTGTGATTCATTCTTAAAAGACAAAATAACAGTATTTTATTTTTATTACTACCTGCTTCCTTGTCACCTATTTGGTGTCTTGCTGTACTTAAAATTATACGTGGGAAAGTTGTAGATTACAGCAGGCATCTTTCATGGAGTTTCAGTAGTTTAGGAAATTTAGCACACACAGACAGAAGCAATAACTTGCTGTTTTCAAAACAGTTCTCGAATACTCTTAAGAAATGCCTGAAGGTATATTGGGAGACATTCAAAGATGCCCAAAAACACACAGTGGGAGCAAAGTGTGAACCAAAGCTAGAGAATTGGCCACTAAGGGCTGGGGGGCAAGTTGAGAGGAACACTCATCCTACAGGGAGACTGGGAACAGTTTTATATGGAGAGTCTCATCTGAGTCACCTACTCTATCTCAGAGGAACAGGAAGCCACTTGGAAGTGTGCTCTCACTATCTCCGGAGAAGACCACCACCCTCTCCTTTCAAACCTCTTCATCGGGGAGATAGTCAGAGCCTAAGACATTTTTGTCTTCTCCTCTCAAGAGACCAAGTTGCCTTTCTGACACCCCTAGCTGGTAGCTTGCCTTTCACTGTTGTGATACTCCCTGCACAGTTTCTTACAATATGTTCATTTAATTCATGCGGAAGTAATAATGGAAACTGACATAGAGGCTTTTCTTTTTAACTGGAACTTCCAGAGACAAAAGATTTACCCAGAAATTTAACTAAATTGGTCAGAATTTCAAGTCCTGTATCCATGTATAGAATTGTCAAGGATGCCTTTCCATAATACATCAATTTGAGTTGAATGTTAATACTTGGGACTTTTGCCTTCTAGTTTTGTATCCTTGCCCCAAATTTATAACCAACTTTCTGGCGTGTTATAGAAATCTCTCTTAATGACTGCCAACATCAGAGACAGCACCGCCCCAACCCCCCCCACCCCCACCCCCACCCCCAAACTCCATCAGGACTGCTATATTGTCTAGGTAAAAGGATATCAACTGAGTCATTAAACAAAACAAAACTTCAGTACAGTGTATTGAGTATTTAATAGTGGGTAAAAGCCCAGAGCATAAGGATTGATAAAATATTGAAATATCTTACAGAAGGTAGAAGTCCAGATTCTGGAGCCAGACAGACCTGGATTTGAATCTCTAGTCAAAGACCCACTTGATTACGGCTTTGGCCAGTAACTGAACTTCTTTAAGCTTCATTTCCTTAAAATGAGGATAGCATATAATATGAGGTGTGATAATTGTGAGGTTAGAATGGGTTCATTTATGTAAATTGCAGGGCTGGTTTATAGTAAGCAGCCACTTAATCTTAATTATTTTTAGTATCATTGAATTAAAAGTCACATGTACAATGGAAGAATAAAAAAATCAAGGTTACTGACAACATTTAGATAATTAAATGCAGCAAAATATATAGTTGATTATTCTCCCTTTTTGTATCATTTTAAGTGTTCTCATATTTATCAGTAACTACACTGAGAGAAAATGCTAAGATATATGTAGAATGAACAACAATAATGAAATATTACTAGTGAAATTCATTTCCTTCAACTATAACCTCCTTGTGGTCTCAGCAAAGGAATTATTTTAACCTCCTTAAAGAATGGAAGGAAAAAAATCCTGCCCACATTCTCTACTATAAAAAATGTTTGTCAGATTAGAGTACCTTTTTGATGTCATAACAGATCCTGAAATGGTGCTGTTATCAACCCTCCTCTCTGATATCCTATCATACGAGACCTAAAGCCAGCGCTAGAGAATTATTATTCTCTCTCTGTCCTGTCCTGAGTCAAGCTCAGAATGAGAGCTGATCCCGGTATATGTTGGTCCTTCAGTGCCACCAAGGCCAAAACACCTTTATCACAAGGAATAATACTTGGCTCTAATTGTCCTCAGGTTTTCTTTGCTTCCATTGCATTCCGTTTTTATTAGTCAGTATAATTACTGAATGCCTACCATGTTCCCAACCCTGCACCAGACCCTTCTGGCAAACATGAGCAGAGTAAGCCATAATCCCTGCCACAGACAAGTTTAAAGCCTAAATAAAGAAGAAAACAAGTAAACCAATAAATGCACCATCTTCAGTTAACTGTTATCCATCTACGTGGTAGAGAATCAGATAGAATCTAGTGTTTAAAAATTTAGATTTTATGTCGTACAGGCAGATGGTGTTTACTCTTAGTGATTGAGAGGGAGATTAAAGAAGACATCTGGGGTGCTGCTGATGTTCTGTTTCTTGGTCTGGGCATACATTTTACAGCTGTGTTCAGTTTGTGAAAAAATCATCGAGTGCATCAAGTGACACACTTACGTACATTTTTCTTTTATTTGTTATATGTTCAATAATTCTTTGAAAAAATATAGACTTCTTTTCCCTTTGCACAACACAGATCCTCAGATAGGTATACATATTCTTTAGTCTCAACAAATATTTTAAAAATTGAATTATAATTATAATTTAAATTTCTAAAAAATTAAAAACAGAAGAGTCCCAACTGTTCTTCACAACCATGAAAACAATCCTTATTTTTGTAAATAAATTACTATGCCAAATCTCCAGCTATGCCTCTATTCATAATAATTTCATTCTATTCAAAACCTCTAAGATTATTCCCATATATTCCAGAGATATTATATTGCCATAGCTATCCTAAAGAGCACCTCCCACCAGAAAAGTCAACACACAAGTTGCTCGGTCTCTTATTTTTTGCACCAACCAACAGCTTACTTAATGATGCCTTGAGCAAACAAGTAATTGCATTCACTGTATCCTCTTGGTATTACACTGTATTAACATCTTTCTTTTTTTTTCATGAAAATGTCATTTGGGGGTATGATTTAGTTTTTAGAAATGCTCAATTTCTACTGCTGAATATAAAATGCATACAAGTCATGGAAAAAATATAGCACCAAGAAAAGCGGCCCCCTAAAATTGTTTAAAAATTAATTCCATAGATATCACATAATTTCTGCCAATAAATATACTATCAAACAACACATAGCAAATAGTCCTAAATTTACTCCTCTCTGCAGAGATAATCCTGTTGAAAACATACCCCCTTGAATTTTCCTTAGATTTCATGCCACAAGATTCATCTTATCCCTTATTCTTCCTAAGCCACAAACTAGGCTCTTCTTTCTCTATCCTTGATGACAAATAAGATTCTATAATATGTATTAATCTCTAGAAAACACTTGTTTTTTCCTAAGTGTCAACCCCAGAACTCACTCTAGTCTGTCCCTACTCTGTACTTATCCTCTATCAATGTCAATAGGTATTGCCAAGGTTTTCAGAGCATGACCCTTAGCTCTAGCTTCTGAACCCAAGTGACAACCAGAAACCCAACCATTTCCCACTCAACATAACCAAAACCCCCTGCATTCTCTTGAAAGCTGCTTCTCTCCTTCTCCACCTCACGTCAGTCTGCCCCCAAACAACCCTCTGTGTTTTCTCTACTGGTAAATGACAGTCCTTCTCTTGAATAACCTTCCAATATCCTTCTCACTATACTTTTGTTAGAAAATTTCCTCTTCACTGTTATCTCTTATCCCATTCTTGGCACCCTCTAACCCCACACCCCTGCGGTCAAAATATATATTGTGATGTGCTTAACACTGCTCTTGTACTCATTCATTCATTCATTCACTTTTTGGTGCAGCAAATATTTGCTGAATAACTACCCTTGCTAGGCAATGATGAACAAAGGAACACATTCCTTTCTATGATGAAACTGTCTCAAGGGGGAGACGAACAAGAATGGCTTTCTCACACGTATATTCTGTAGCAGATAGTTGAAACAATTTTGCATGTCATATAAATGTTCTTCACATTCTGGACTCTACAAACCTCTCCTGCTTCATTGACTACATTCCCCTAGTGTGTGTCCTTCACTGCAGGCCCCAGAACTGCATGTAGGTCTCCAGTGATCCTTCTCCTTATGCTTTTGGGCCTTTGGGCCCTCAGTCTGAAATGTCCTTCTCTACCTTGGCAGTTCAGCAAACCGACTCGGGAACCATTTTCCGGCCTCCTCAGACAATTGGCATCTGTCCTCTGTACTCAATAATATCTTGTGCAGATTTAACATTTATCACACTATTTACTAATTATTGATTTTCACTTTTGCCTTTCCTACTAGATAGTGAAGTGCATGAGAGCAATGATTGAATCTCCTGTGCCCTTCGGGTTGAATGAACGATAATCATATACTTGGGAATAAGAAAATGATTAAGAACATAGCCCAGGGAGTCAGACAGACATGGATATAAATCCCATATCCACTCTGTAATGCTATGTAATCTTGAGAAGTTATTTGTCTTCTCTGAGTCTCAGTTTCCTTATCTGTTAAAAGGAATAACAATGTTTATTTTAAAGTGTCTGTAAGGATGCAATGAGATCATGCAAATACGGTGTTAGCTATACTGCCTGATCCTTAGTAAATTCTCAATAATTTTTAGCTATTTTTATTATTATGCCTGAAAAGTGGTAGTGGCATATGGTGTCCTTTACATTTTATAGCTGTGCTCGGGTGGTTAAAAAAAAAAATGGAAGGGGAACCAAAGTAACACTTAAGAATTTACTTTGTATCTGTCATACTTTGGATATGTTATCTCAGTGATTTTCCTAGCTACTTGGGGGAAATAAGGAATATCACTGACAATTTATAAATTAAAATACTGAGTCTCAAAAAGCAAAAGTGACTCCTTCAAAGGTATAGATCTTCAGTTATAAGACACACTGCCTTAGTCAGTTCAGGCTGCCATAACAAAATGCCACAGACTGGATAGTTCAAAAAATAAAAATTTATTTCTCACTGTTCTCAAAGCAGGGAAGTACAAGGTCAAGGAGTAGGGAGACTCGGTACCTGGTGGGGGCCCTCTTCCTGACTTGCAGATGGCCACCTTCTTACTGTGTACTCACGTGGTGGAGAAGAAAGAAAAATCTCTCTCTTCTTTTCTTTATAAAGCCATTAATACTACAGACCCATTCTTATGATCTCATTTAACCTCAATTACCTCCTAAAAGCCCTGTCTCAAAATACAGTCATGTTGGAGTTATGACTTCAACATATGGATTTGGGGGGACACAATTCCGTCCCTAGCACTCATGTTCTTTGCACTGAATCTCACTGCCATAAACAAAGATGAACCAAGGTGAACAGAGTTCATTACTGCAATCCATAAAAGCAGAAATTCTGAATCCAATTTACCCAAAAGCATGAAGCTTTTTAGCCATTCTCCCTTTATTCCTTACCCTATTATTAGAGTTTCTTGATCATCCAAAATACAAAACAACTGTTGCAAAGTGAACAGTAGGTTTATGTCATGTGCTATGCCACCAAAAGGAGCATTTTTAAGAAACAAATAATTTAAGGCAGAAGACATTCTGGACCATGAGTTTGAAAATACACAGGTCTTTGGGGGCATGTGGATGACTCAGTCAGTAGAGCATGCAACTCTTTATCTCAGGGTCATATGTTCAAGCCCCACACTGGGCATAAAGCTTACTTAAAAAAAAAAGCCAAGGGCGCCTGGGTGGCTCAGTGGTTAAAGCCTCCGCCTTTGGCTCAGTTCATGATCTCAGGGTCCTGAGATCGAGGCCCACATCGGGCTCTCTGATCGGCAGGGAGTCTGCTTCCTCCTCTCTCTCTACCTGCCTCTCTGCCTACTTGTGATCTGATCTCTCTCTGTGTCAAATAAATAAATAAAATCTTTAAAAAAAAAGCCAAAAAATATATTAAAAAAATAAACAAGAAAATATGTGGCTCTTCAACACAGTGATTGGGAGCAGGAGGGGTTGGGAGTGGGAAGGGGCTGTAGAAACTAGAGAAACAAGCTAGGATCCCTCTGGGATGATTGTGTGGGATGATTGTGAATTTGTGGGATGTGCTCTGGTGGTCTGGTGCTGATAGAGTAGAGAAGAGGTTTAGAGGGAGAGTTGAGTCAAAGGAGCCCATGGAGTATAACAGGAGTTATAAATCCTGTGGCTATAATAGAAAAAGCAAGAGATGCCTGCCCGGGCTGGACACCTGTTCTTCATCCAACACCCCACTGCCACACTACCTCAGGCTTTGACAGCAAAGCCTACCAAGGGCCCACCTCCTAATACCATCACACTGCAGATTAGTATTTCAACATATGAATTTGGGAGAGACAAAAATATTCAGTCTATGGTATATGAGGTACCTAGAGTGGCCAAGTTCATAGAGACTAAAAGTAGAATAGTATTCATCAGGGCCTGAGGGGAGAGAGAAATGGGAATTATTATTTAGAGGGTATGGAGTTTCAGTTTGGGATGATGAAAAAGTTCTGGAGATGGTTAATGGTGATGGTTGCACAATAATGTGAGTATATTTAATGATTAATGACACCGAATGGTCTAAAAATGATTAAGGTGGTAAGTTTCACATGTATTTTACCGTAATAAAAAAATCAAAACCAAAATAAAAATGGAGCCACATGCCTTCCTCTTCTCTCTCAATGGGAACTCACCTGCCTGTCCATGGGATCCTCCAGACAAATTCTCCCCTATTTCCCCCAAGTTGTTCCTCTTCAAGGACACCACAGTTTCCATCCTCAGGATCAATCTCGGGGATTTCCTTCTGTCATCGACCATCTTCTTTACATCAAGGCTACATGCCACTATTTCCCTGAACTGGCTTTAGTTCACCATCAGGAGTAGAAGAGAATATCTTTAGAAGAATCTACTTGTTTAATATGATCAGGACATTTGAGTTATTGACCACCATACATAAATGTCTTTTATATGTTATATCATTCCATACCAATACTCTAAAATATACTTCTTACAATGAAAACCCTAGAAATAGATAGCTAATTGATTGTTCCTCTGATTGGAATACAATCTATTGACCAAAACTTTAAACATTTATTTATACCTCACCTATTCATAAACAGACCTCACACTAAAATTAAATGGCCAAATTCACAAAAGAAGAATCTGGAAACAAAGTTAGAGTACTTTGTCATTTATTTTCAAATAATCCCAAAATACCATTCCACTGAGCTAACTATTCATTTATTTTTGTCTATATAATATCAAAAAGTCTGACCAAATTTTTCGCTGAGTTTATTAATATTTTCACTGAATTTCCTGATCTTTTGTTTTCACATATTTGTGTCACTCTATATCTTTATTTTCCCCTTACACTATGATTCCTATGTGTAGTTTATTGCTGGGGGATAGCTGTAGGGCAGGACAGATATTAAAACTATAGAGGATCTCATAAGATGTGAAGCTGAATATCTTGTTTTTAGATTAGGTAACCTTTTTATAGCTTTGAGGGAAAACATGGATAGTACTCCTGTGTGTGTGTGTGTGTGTGTACATTGACAAAGAATTCTTTTATATTGAGAATGAGCAGAACCTTATGCCAACCATTGCAAGAAAACTGTAGAAGTTTTGGGTGTTTTTAATTTATGGGTCTGCAAGGGATCTTCCTTTATATACATATAATCCAATTCATATATAACCTCAGAGGCATTAGTACAGGATACTGGTTAGGAAGGCAGAGTTTTTACGGGGTCGTGAGATCTAGCCCCGAGTCAGGCTCAGAGTGGAGTCTGCTTGCAATTCCTTCTTCCTCTGCATCCCCACACCCCCATGTGCATGCTCGCTCTTTCTAAAATGAATGAATGAATGAATGAATGAATCTTAAAAAAAAAAAAAGAAGAAGACAGAGTTTTACTCTCAGCTCTGACATTTCTAGCTTTTCGGTTTTCTCAACGGTATTAAGCGATAAAAATTACAACTTCCTTTTGGAATGTTGAATGAAAAAGGACTCAACACAGTGATATGCTCAATTAATGCTCCTGTTCGTGCTGAGAACCAGGAAACTTGTCATTTTAAATTATGAAATAAGGTCTACATCACCGACTTTGGGTCATTGTCTTTAACTTAAATAAGCAATCCACTTTTCAGTTCAATTGTTATTTCACAGGAGCAACATTTCCTAGGCAGACTATAGCCTGTTCAGAGAAGACCAAGGAGGACAGGACGGTTGGGGCAGAGCAGGAGGAGGAAGCTCTGGCCAAGGCAGGAGCTGTAGTCAGAGAGGGAGGCAGATAGTAGAGCCAACAATTTTGTTGTGTTCACAATTTAGGCAGCAAAACAAGGTATTTGGAAAAGCGTGAATCTGGGAGCATTTTGCTATGACCACACTACGTTAACCTACGATATCAGCCCTTTTGGAATGATGAAATTTTCTATTTTAATTTTGATGATTCGATAATTTACCACTTGGATTAGCTCATGGTAAATCACACATACCTTTTTTTCTTTGTTGTTGCCGGTGGTTTATTTGTTCATTTGGGACTTAAAAGAAGTTTGTACTTCTTACTTTTGTCTTCTTATGGTCCAACTGGATAGCATGAATTCGTTTTAGGTTAAGAGACAAAACGTTATTGTCCAAGTAAAATCTCTACATTCCAGGGTCCTCAGTGAAAGTAGACTCCAGGTCCTTGGTTCAGGGCCTGTAAAACCTCTGAACCTTTGCAATATCTCTGCTTACTTGACTCTTCGCCCCTCCTATTTCCTAAAACAAAGAACTCTGGGATTCAGAGGCAAACATATATCCTTCTGTCCAACCCTCAGATTTTAAGTCCTATATTCTATGAGCAAGATGAAATTGTTCTAAAGTAAATCAAAACTAGCTTGTCAGAATCTTGCTTTCTGTGTTTCTGATGGTCTCCGGACTAATAAGCAACATGTAGATGGCATTGCTCCGGGTCCCAGAGCATATTAAAACTTTCTTTTCATGGAAGAACTAGATCTTTTTTTTTTTTAAAGATTTTATTTATTTATTTAACACAGAGCAAGAGAGAGATCACAAGTAGGCAGAGAGGCAGGAGGAAGCAGGCTCCCCGCTGAGCAGGGAGCCCTATGCGGGCCTCCATCCCAGGACGCTGAGATCATGACCTGAGCCGAAAGCAGAGGCTTTAACCCACTGAGCCACCCAGGCGCCCAGAACTAGATCTTTGCCTGAACTTTATCACCTGCCCAAAGACTTCAAGAACTTCAAGATATATATATACCTGTTGGAAACTCATGTGTTATATCCATATTCTTTTCATACTGGAGTTTTCTTTTTCAAATAGTTCAAATATAGTAAAGAATTTGTCTTAAATAAACATACAACCTTTCATCCCTAGATCTCCATCATGAGATCATCATAAGACACAGTGTCTTATAATCTTATCCATCATGAGACACAGTATCTTAGGACATTCAGACAGTTTCCTTGACTTAGTTATAGCTCTAATGATCATAAACTGAAATTTTGTAAAAAACAAAAAACAAAAAAACAAAAACTCTCCTTTTGTTTGGTCTATTTTGCTTCTTGAGTTAATCTTCTTATAATTCATAAAAGTAGCAAATTCCTATAAATATTTCAGATATTACAATTCTATATGAAGTTAAAAGTGTCCCTAATCTCAGAAGTAACTATCTGTAGTTATTTGTATCATTATAGATCTTTTCCAACACACCTACTCAGATTATCAGCATATATTTTTTACAACTCTGTTTATCTTCCCTATTTTTCCTTCCTCCGTACTATATTCCACTCCTATCCTCATCCCAATTCAATCAGTTATTTAAATTTTATATTTCTTTGCCCCAAGATTTTTTTTTCCAAGATTAAAAGAAAAAGTGGGTCCAAGTCAGTCTCCTCTAGTCCTTTATGCTAATTTAAAGTCCTATAAAAGGTTATCTAAGTATGTTTGAAGAAACCAGAGCGAGAAGGGGGGGAATCTTTGTGGTTTATTGGAGCAAGAAGCATGATTTCACCCGAAAATAAAGGATGGCAGGCTAAGGAATATGTGAAGGACTCCTGCTGTCAGGGTTCACCATCCTAGCATCCAGACTTCCCAGGATGACTGCATGAGTTCCCCTGAGAGGGCAGTGTCCCCTGCAAGTGTCCCCACCTCAGTAAGTATTTCTCTGCCCTACATGTACAAAAAGAGCAAGAAGACACCAGATTTCAAATGTTTATCCCTCTCCTGGAAAATAAATGATCAGTGTTGACAATGATGAACTGAAGATTAGCTCTTCCTCCCACATGTGGGACAGTAACTAGTGAAAGGAGAATAGGACCCAGTGCAGCTGCGATTGAATTGTCCGTAAGACAGGGAAGATGGGCTCTAGAACTGACTTAACTACTCCCAACGACAATACATAACTGGATACTCTTTATACATCTGAGATGTCATCTGGAATAATCTCCAAATACTGATGTAGAGTTGAGGGATGGGCTTCTTTTCATTATGCTTGTTTTTGATAGCAAAACCGGGATTATACCATGCCTTTTTTTCTATAAATGGGCTTTGCAAACAATAATCTCTGTGATTTCCATGACTGTATATTGTTTCATATTTCATCCATTTTGCCGAATAGACAGTTCAGGGGGTAAAAAAAATAAAATAAATAAAATAAAATAAAATAAAATGTGACAGATTTGGTGAAAGGAAAATAAATTATTTCAACCACTTCTAGTTTATCTTACTGTTTTGATTTTTCACATTTAAAATTTTAATGCATCAGGAGTTGTATTATGGTTCAAGTTCAGGATCTAATGTGGATATAAGTGGATAGTCACTTACTTCTACTTTTTTCCCCCTGGTACTTAAATGCTACTTTTGTCCTATGGCAAACTTCCTCACCTTTGAATATTTTCATCTAAATTCTCTATTCTGTTGTTCTAGTCTATTAGTGGCAAATTGCTCTGCTTTAATTATTATATGCTTTATGATAAGTCTAGATAACTATAAAACAAAACTTCACTTAAGATTTTTCTAATAGACTGCCTTATTCGTAATTACCTAAATATTGTCTATATTCATGTTTATATTCTCCCTTTCTTATTCTTAGTACTGTTTAACTATTTTCTTTCTTTTTTCCTTGATGAGACTGACTGGAAAACTTTCACTTCTGGTTTTGATTGTTTTGCTTTTTTGTCTTCTCGGTTAAGTCTTTTTCAATTTTATTTAAAAAGTCTATTTTTTGTAAGTCTTTCCCAGGTTTTTTCCTCTTTCATTAATTTTTCCTTTAAAAATTCTTTTTTTATATAATGATATGTATCAGGTTTGTTTATTTATTTATTTATTTGTTTATTTATTTATTTATTTGACAGAGAGAGAGATCACAAATAGGCAGAGAGGCAGGCAGAGAGAGAGGAGGAAGCAGGCTCCCCGCTGAGCAGAGAGCCCGATGCGGGCCTCGATCCCAGGACGCTGAGATCATGACCTGAGCCAAAAGCAGAGGCTTTAACCCACTGAGCCACCCAGGCGCCCACCTTTAAAAATTCTTATAAAAATTCTTTGCTTCTCAAGGGAAATTTAAATAACATAAAATCAAGTTATAAATGACATAAAACCAAGTTACAAATGTTAACATGATTTCCCCTTTCATAATGTACACATATATCAAATCATCACATTGTATGCTTTAAAATCTTACAATTTTCTCAATTGTACTTCAGTAAATAATAATAGTGCTCACTTTGGCAGCACATTTACCAAAACTGGAATGATATAGAGAAGACTAGCATGGGCTAGGCCCAAGGATGACAGGAAAATTCATGATGCATTCAATATTTTTCTTCAGTAACATAAATACATAAATAAATAATAACAATGATAATAAAATGAAATGAAAGCATTGAAAAGTAAACATGATTTTAAAACATTAATAAAGAAAATACCGGGGTGCCTGGGTGGTTCAGTAGGTTAAGCGTCTACCTTCAGCTCAGGTCATGATCCCAGGGTCCTGAGATCAAACCCCTCATTAGCTCTCTGTTCCCTGGGAAGCCTCCTTCTCCCTCTCCCACTCCCCCTGCTTGCGTGCATGCTCTCTCTCTCTCTCTCTCTCTCTCTCATTCTGTCAAATAAATAAATAAACTTAAAAAAAAAAGAAAAGAAAAGAAAACACCTCACGTCAAGAGTAAACTTTTTTTTTTTAATTCTCTTAGTAAGGGGCGCCTGGGTGGCTCAGTGGGTTAAAGCCTCTGCTTTCGGCTCAGGTCATGATCTCAGGGTCCTGGGATCGAGGCCCGCGTCGGGCTCCCTGCTCGGCGGGGAGCCTGCTTCCCCCTCTCTCTCTCTGCCTTCCTCTCTGCCTCCTTGTGATCTCTCTCCCTCTGTGAAGTAAATAAATTAAAAAATAATAATAATAATAATAATTCTCTTAGTAGGAAGTGGGCTTTACCAATTGAATTATGCTAGCAAGTAAGTCTGCAATGAGCCCCAAGTAGATGGCCTTCTATTGTATAATTTAAAGATCAACAAAAATAATCCTTCCAAAAATATCTCCTCTGCTACCTAAATCTGCCCTTGCATTCCATTCCTATGCAAATTAACATCCAACTCTAAGGCTTTTGGTTACTGGAGACCCATCATGGTTGATCCTCTCAGCAATGGCCCTCAAACTTCAGCATTCCATAACAGTGACTGAGAAAGATGATTCAAAATGTAGATTAATAGCGTTTAATATGGAGCCTAAGAACCTCACACTTAAAAAACTATTTCAGTTGACTTAGATGGCAATCATCCTAGAACCACTTTCTAAAAAATACTGCTCTAGGAGATGAATAGGTACCCATTCATTTACCTGGAAATCATCCCTGGGCTTCCCCTACCCCTCTTAGCCCCTTTCTAGTATTGGATAATATAAGACAAAGGATAGGAAAATCTCAGCAATAGAAGGCATTAGAGTGATGACACCTCACAAGAAGCAGTTTTGAAGGTGCCAGATCAAGAAAGGATACAAGTTATTTCAACTTTGGGTGGCACTGTCCAATAGAATTTCCTGCAATGATGGAAAATGTGTTATATGCACATGCTCCAATACAGGAGCCACTTGTCACATGGCTTTTGAGTATGTGAAGTGTGAGCAGTCCAGATGGGTAACTGAATTTCAAATTCCAAATTTTATTTAATTTTAATGAACTTTAATTTAAATGTGTATAGTTATATGTGACAGTGACTATCCTACCCAACAACACAGGACTAGAGCTTTGTTTAAGACTGGGATAGGGATTTAATGAAAAGAAAGTTGGTACCAAATTAAACTATTTCTAATTTATAATTTGCCAAAGGTCAGCTCGATTATTTAGGATCACAGTATCTAATCTTGATATCAGGCTACCAGGGAAAGTCTTAAAATTGGTAAAATGTATTTAACTAATAGTTCCTCTATCATTCTGCCAGTCAAATAAATTGCTTTCAATACAGAAACCATTGAAGTGTATTTTCAAGAAATCTTAGTGACAGTTTGGCAAATGATAGGCAGAAGAAAAAATATTAGTGGTAAATATCCTTAGTATATTCTTCAAAGTCTGTCAAGCTAAATTTTCAGTGGTCATTGAAATATTTATCTTGAGTTTAGAAAATTTAAAAAGATCTTTGAGTGAGGAAACTTTATTTGCAATGGTGTTAACATTTATAAAACACTGACCAGATGAAAGGGAATACGTGAAGTGCTCTACACACACATTATTTGACTTAACCAGGTGGCACCAACCCATTCTATTAATCACATTTTAGGATGAAAGAATCAAAAATTCAGAGAAGCTAAGTAACCCACCCAAAGTGGCAGAGCCAGTCAGGTCGAAACAAGGTCAGAAACAAAATCTGTTTGCCTCCAAATGACTCTGTTAAGCTGTCTCTTTTTATTTAATCTTGGAATAGGGGATTTGACCAAAAAATTTCTTCAGATATTTAGTATTTTTAAAAATCAGTTCTACTGTATGATGACAAAAATAATAAATTCGAAATGCTAATAAATTGTTCTAATGCTAATACTCTTTCTAAGGATGGTGACTTCTATGATGAGCAGGTCCTTCAATTCTAATGAGCACCTTGGAAAATTGCAGTTTGTGATGATGAGTCTGAGGTGAATTCTAGAGCTTGAGGGCTGAGGAAGCTACCCTTCAAAGGTGGGAAGAAACTGAAATTCCTGAGGCAGTTCTGAGGTAGGAAATGAGGAGATGGGATTGAGGAGGAAAGAGAAAGGGGAAGCATCATTATGAGTTTTAAGAGGATAAAGCCAATGTGGATTAAAAGGCCAGTGATATTCCTCTGTGTTTGGTGGCTCAAGGACATTTTAAAATCAGACAAAGCTCATGCCCTGTTTAGTTACTTTGCTACCATATAAACCACACTTCCTCTCCACCTACTCCCCTTTAAGCGTTATTAATTTTTTTTTAAGATTTTATTTATTTGAGAGAGAGAGAGCCCAGGAGCATGAGCTGGGGGAGGAGCAGAGGGAGAGGGAGAAGCAGATTCCCGATCCTGGGATCCTGGGATCATGACCGGAGCTGAAAGCAGACACTTAACCAACTGAGACTCAGGCACCATCTCCCCTTTAAGCTTTATTAAGTATCCCTCAATTCACTAATGTTTGTGGGAATCTTGCTTTGTTCTGTTTCATTTTGATTTTGAGAAAACTTGGTTTCAGTTCTATGCTAGCTCAGGGATCTGGAAATCTAAAAAATGCAAACCTCTCCTCCTGATTTATTTTCCACTCCAATAATTCATGTTACACTGTATCAGCATTTCCTCAAGGCATAGAATTTGGGGTTCAAGTCTATTTTATGCCATCCTTGGGAAGCATAAAGGCCTCGGCTGAGGTCCAGATAACGTTTTAATTATATATACATTTATCATTCTCAGTAGGATGAGATAGTCACACAGTTACTGGCCCTAAACCTCCTAACAGGTGGATGCAGACCGACTGCCTCTTCTGACAAAGCATGAAATCCAAGTGTCAAAACATACCCGAAGGATATCTAGTTCAATCTCCTCTTTGACACTTAGATGCCTCTTGAAACTTCCTTACCGTGATCATGTTTGTTTGTTTTCTTTGAACTCCTCCAGTTAAAAAGAACTCAAGTTCTTCTGCAATAGCATCTTTCACTCAAGAAACTTAGTTTCTCGTGGTCATAGTTTTATTGTTTGGAGCTGTATTGAATGACTGAAATTTCTGGTCTATGTGACTGCCAGTAACTTCTAACTCTGTCCCCCCCTCACACCCCAGTTAACACATCCCTAATTCCATCAACCATTTCTCAGGATATTTTGTGAGGACTTTAGTCATCTCGAATACTCATCCTGGAGTAATATTCAGCTTTTCCACGGTCCTTAAAATATGATATCAAAATTCAAACAAAATTGCAAGAAAAATCTGACCAGCACAGTATATAGTTCTGGGTTCTCACCACCATCTCAATGGATCCGCCAATCTCGAAACACAACCTAAGCTTTAGTTTAGTCATTCTTTGACAACCATATCTAATGGCTTGAGGGTAATGTCGATTTTTTTCTGTGTTGCCACCTAGCCTTCATTGTGAATCTGACTATATTTTTCTTTTTACACTGTACAAAAGAATATTTGCAGCTCAAAGGAAAAAGCATGAGTTTCAAAGTTAGAGAGTTACCCATTTGCATTCGGTCTACATTGAATTAGCTCTGTGACCTTAAAGAAGCTACTTAACCTCTCTGAGACTTGGTTTCAGTGTTTGGATAGGCGTATGTTAATGTCTAGCTGTTTTATTTTATCATGAGCCTTAAATGCACTATATGTGTGAAATAACTAGCGTGATGTCCAAGTGCAGCTCTCTTTGCTTTGGTGCAGCATGTTATTTTGACCCAGGGTCAAGCTCATCAACATTTTTCTACATTAATTTCATAATTCATTGAATTAGCTATCCTTCTCAGGATTTCAGCATCTATGAAATTTAACATGCTTCCAAAATTTTCATCTAGGTTATTGAGAATAATACTAATAGGACAAAACAAATAGTGATGCTTTCTAGTAAGAAATCTTCCAAGCTTGTGTTAACCAATCTTTTACTGATCAGGAAAAAAAAAGTAGGAAAAATAAAGCATCTAAAATTCAGTGAAGCACAAAGGAGTTCTCATGCACAAGATGGTCATATAGAGACTGGATGTTGTAATATTGGGTAGAATCCAGATGCATCCTACATATCATCTCATTTAATGCTCATATCAAGTTTTTGTCATAGACTGGAAAGATATTATTGTCCCTATTTTACAGATGAGCATAAAGGAGGCCACACAAATAAGATGTCATATTCTTTCTTGAATAATTACAAATCTTCATTTCAGTTACCCATTCTAGAATGTTATCTAAAACATGAAAAGGTTTGTAGTTTATTATATCTACTTCTTCTACATAGAAAAAAATGCAATTAATTCATTTACCACATATTGGTTATTAATCATCTACTTATGCCTGACAGTGTCCTAGGTATCAAGGTAAGCATCACAGAATGGTCTGTGCTTTCATGGATATTTTGGTGGAATTGAAAGACAAGACACAGACACACCACAAGAGACTCTTAATTCTAGGAAACAAACTGAGGGTTGCTGGAGGAGAGGCAAGTGGAGGGATGGGGTAAGTGGGTGATGGGTGTTAAGGAAGTTATGTGATATAATGAGCACTGGGTGTTATATGCATCTGTTGAATCACCTAATTCTACCTCTGAATCTAATAATGCATGCCAATTCATTACATCTAAATTTAAAAAAAATAAAGTTTGCCTTTTATGAGATTTAAAAAAAAGAAAAACAAAAAACCATAAGACAAGTGACAACACTTACTGAAAAAAAAATAGGGCAATGGAACATGCAGTGACATGAGTAATGATGATCATGCTGCTTTAGTCAAGAATGGTTGGGAAGGGGCACCTGGGCGGCTCAGTCAGTTAAGCTTCTGATCTTGATTTCAGCCCAGGTCATGATCTCAGGGTCCTGGGATCAAGCCCCAGGTAGGGCTCTGTGCTCAGCAGGGAGTCTGCTTGAGGCTCTCTCTCTCCCTCTCCCTCTGCCCCTCTTCCTGCTCTCTCTCTTTCTCTCTCTCTCTCTCTCTCTCTCTCAAAACTAAATAAATAAATCTAAAAAAAAAAAGAATGGTTGGGAAAACTCTCTGATATGCTGCCATGGGTGCAGAAGTTAAGCATACCCAGGGAAACTGCATCCCACCAGTGGAGTCAGCAAGTTCAAAGATACTAAAGGGGAAGTATGTTTGGTTTCTTTAAAGAACAGCAGAAAGGTCAGTAAGACTAGGTTGGAACAAATGACAAAACTGTGGTCAATAGATCAGGGGATGGATCCCATACCAGGCAAGGGCTTGCTTCTAAGCCATTAGAAGTCTGGATTAACCATCAGAGAGACTTGACCAGAGGAGTGACATGGCCAGACGTATTCTTTAAAAGGATCCCTCTGGCTGCTGTGGGCTGTACAAGCAAGGGCAGAAAAAGGTAAACCAGTGAATAGCTCTTGCAATAATCCAGATAAGACATCACACTATTCAGACTATAATGATAATGATAAAGGTGATAAAAAGTGCTCTATGTTTTGACATTTTGAAAGCAGTGCCTCCAGATTTGCTACTGGTATTGCATGTCAGGTGTGGGAAAAATAAAACTATCAAGAATTATTTTGCCCTGAGTAACAGGAATAGAATTGCTTATTACTAAAGCTGAGAATCTGTAGGAGGAATCACAGATTTTAGGAGTTAAAACTCAGGAGTTTGTTTTGGATATCTATTACATATATATCCCTGGAGTAGGTCTCTTTGTAGGAGTCTGGAGTCTAAGTCTGGAGAGGTCCGGGCTATAGGGGGGGAAAAAAAAGAATGTCCAGAGGATGGAAGATATTTAAGGCCCTGGGAGTGGATGTGGTCACTGAGTGAATGCAAGGAGACAGAGAAAAAGAGGGGATGAAAGACCAGCTCTGCAGGAGGATGAGGAGGATTCATGACCGAGATGAGGTGCAATAGCCAGTGAGGTAAAGGCAAGATGAAGAAAGCGTCACCAGTGGTAAATGTGCTTGCTTGTATCACACACGATTTCCCAGTGCCACTGACAGTAGTTCTTTGATCTCGTCAGTCGGTATTCCCAAGATTCCAAGCCAGAATACTTGAATTTGTTTAGACAAGTTGGATACCCTCTTACCATTTGTCACCCACCCTGCAGTACTGTAAACAGGAACATTCTCTTGAAGGTTAGACCACAATGCGTGCTTCACCACTCAGGCTTCCCCAGCTAGAGCAACTTAGGCTGTATTTTGCTTCGACCCTTCTTTCATCTCAAATCCTTGTATTAGCTAAAACCAACCTCCTATTCCTCATCACTGCCCCCCATGGAGCAGAGCTAGACCTGTTATTCCCAGGAGACAAATAACAGAAATAAAGATTCTGGTTCATAAGTTTATAAATAACCAGTTGTGGTGTTAAAGGCTAAATACATTTACACATGTGTGGTCACATTGCTTTTTGTTTGCCAAACTCATTTTATATAACCTGGACCAACAAAACCAACAAGAGAGGAAACACACAGGTATAAGGTCAATTCAAGGGTTCAACAAAGTGCTCCAAATGATAGAATCAGCAGATAAAATGCTTCACAGGTTGCTAAGATACCTTAATCTGGGAAAAGAATCAGAATTAAGTTTTTGTTAAGAGGTTTATCATTCCCTATCCTGATCCTTTGATAGAGATAGTCTATAGGAATCTTAGCTTAGCAATTATATGGCTGGTGTAATTGGGAAAAAGTTAGAAAAGGGGTTTGAACAGAAAGATAATAGTTTAAGAATTTGAGAAGTCACTTGGGGAGAGTTAGGTCATCTTGAAATTGCTTTAGGCAAGTTTAAGCTGTTTAGAAGATTTTCTCTTTGTGAAGGAAAAAAAACTAACCAATAATATTCTCCTCTGTGGTTTTGCACCTGATTGAGGAAAACAATTATAAAATCTCTTTAATTAAGAATAAAGTGATATTAATGAATCTTGTTTTCATTTGCCCTTTGTAAAGAATTCTGGTTTTGCATATTGTATATGTTGCTACTCACTTCAAGCTCTTTAATTTGCTTTTTACTTGGAAAAGGAAAAAGAGGCTGTTTCAGTCCTCATTCATTCCAAGCAGTATCAACAGAAAAAATATGCAACCAAATTGCTTATTTTGAAGATATTTTATAAATTTTCATAAGCCTATTGAAAAATTATAAAACAAAGGACTCTCACACACCCTTTATTCAGATTTAATTATTTACAACTTCTCCCATTTGCTAGTTATTCTCTATTTCTCTCAATAGCTGCATGAGAAAGAGAACCAGAAGAGACAAATAAGAGTGTATTTCTTTGTGAAAGTGAGTGGCAGGCATGGCGACGTTTCATCTCTAATTCTTCATTGTATATTTCCTGAGAATGAAGACATTCTCATGCATAATCGCAGCACAAAATCGAGGCATTTGACATTTATACAGTATTATGATCTAATCTAATCCACGGTCTGTATTCAAAGTGTGTCAATTCTTCCAATAAAATACTATGGATAAAGATTATAAATTCTTACCAATCCAGGATCCATTCCAGGATGTCACATTACCTTTAGATATGATGCCTTTTTAATCTCTTTTAATCGGGAATATTTCTTCAGTCTTTATTTGTCATATATGACCTTGACATTTTTGAAAAATACAGGCCATGGTTTTTAATAACCATGGAGACATATACTGAATGAAATATAAATGGAGTCACACAGTTGTATCCATTGAGAAGGACTGAAGATAACAACACCCCAATAACAAGGTGCACACAGAGCACCCAGATCTTGGTCTCTAAATACCAGCTCCCACTAAGAAGAATGACAGTTCCTTGGAGAAATAGCTGATGAGGATACTGGAGCCTACATTCTACTGGAGGAGGAAAAATAAATAAGAATTATATTATACAAGATAATTACATATTTGAGGGGAGTTATAATGAAATTAAGATGGTATGATAATAAGAGAGAGAGGTCAATTTTTATTATGGCAGATGGAGAAGGATTTCTTGAATAAGTGTCCTCTAAGTTGAATCCAAAGAGAAATAAAAGAGGAGCACCTGGGTGGCTCAGTGGGGGAAGCCTCTGCCTTCGGCTCAGGTCATGATCTCAGAGTCCTGGGATGGAGCCCCACATCGGGCTCCCTACTTAGCGGGAAGCCTGCTTCCCCCTCTCCCTCTGCCTGCCTCTCTGCCTACTTGTGATTTCTCTCTCTCTCTCTCTGTCAAATAAATACATAAAATCTTTAAAAAGAGAGAGAGAGAAATAAAAGAGTCAGCCATGTGAGGAATGTGGGAAAGAAAATTCTAGACAAAGGAATGAGAAAGTAAGAAGACCCTGATGTAGAAAGTGGTTTTGTCATAGAAGAGAGAAAGCCACTATGGCAGGAACAAGGCACTGAGCACTACTGATGGAGTGGTGGGGACACTGATGAGAATTTGTTTGTGACATTAGATGAGGTTAGAAGGATAGGCTGGAACTGTTAAACCAAGCAATTTGAATGCTATATTCTTGGTTCAATGGGAAAGTCTTGGAAAGACTTAATGTGGGTAGTGACCTGACTTGATTCATCAATTACAAGATCATTTTGGCTGCTTTGTTGGAAATAAACTAGAAAGGGTGTGAGAATGGGACCAAGGAGACCAGATAGGAGACTATTGTGAAAACCCAAGCAAGACATGATGGTGGCCTGCACAAGGGTGGTGTCAACAGAGATTAACATTATGGATGGATTTAGATCACATTTCAGAGCTGCAAACATTAGGATTTATCTTAGATTAAATATGTAAGGTGGCTGAGGATAAGGAAAAGATAAAGTGAGATGTCCAGGCTTCTACCTGGGGATCAAAGAGAAGAAAATCAACAAGCTCTATTCTGCACATAATTTTGAGATGTGGTTTAGACACCAAATGGAAATATGAAATAGAGAAATTTACAAATTCTAAAGGTCCCATGGTATTTTCTTGCCTTTTTTTATGAGATTAAGATACAATACTTAAATGAGTATTTTTAAAAAACTGCATCATTTCATCGAAAATGAAAAATTAAAGGAAATCTTAGTCACCTTCAGATTTTCTGCAAATTTAAATAGCACTATGTGCTTAAGAAAGATGAAATACTGAGATTACCTACAATGATTTAAGGGGGAAATTATGAGAAAAATTACTTTTCTAAGATGGTCTGAAGAGCGACAATTGAATAAAGGAGAATATAAGTTAAACATTAGGAATTTTCTGAGCAAAAGTAATTCAAATCAGGATATCTTTTAAGGGCTTATGAAAGCTCCTTCAACTGAGACATTAAAAATGAGACTATATAAAGTCTAGTTTTAAAAAGGAGAAAAAATATATTACAAAGGAGATAGAATAAATGTTCTAATAATGTTTTTAGAAGAATTATTAGTATTTATGAAACCAAATCCAGTGAGTTAAAAGTTTCACCCTTTTCCAAGTTAACAACGATAGGTCTTTGTGTAGTTTCTTACAATTGGTGGAGGTGAAGTTAAATGGCCCGGTGTAATTTTTTAAATGCCATTTCTGGAAGTTTTTATAATTCTGAGCAGAAAATATTAAGCTGCATATCTCACATAAAATGGGAATGTGCTAAAGAGAGGTAGGAAAAAATTGGTAATGATCTGGGGGAAAAAAAACTAGATTTGCTTCTATACTTGAGTAAATGCAAAAACAGATCTTAGAAGAGAATGTGATAACATTTAGCTTAAAAAATGTAGTTGTCGTGAATCAATTAATTTGATCTTAATTGCAAAAAAATCTTTTCCAAAAAACTCATAAGCAGTGCATGTGAATATAATGTATTTTTTGGCTCGTTTGTTTATTTTAAAGAGAGAGAATGAATGGGGAAGAGGCAGAGGAAGAGAATCTCAAGCTGATTCCCTGCTGAGCAGGTAGCCCCCTGCTGGGCTCCATCTGGAGACCTTGAGATCATGACCTGAGCCGAAATCAAGAGTCAGAGGCTTAACCAGATGAGCCACTCGGGCACATCAATACAGTGTAGTCTTAAAAACCTGAAGCATTATTTCCATTTTTAAGGTTAGATGCTGGAATTATATGTATTTATTGTTCTTGCATTAATAATTCTACTTCTATTGAGAAGTTGTTTGGGATAAATTGTATTTTTGATACAGAGAATTAATAATCTTTTCTTTATTGTACAAAGGCATTTAAAATATTTTTTCAGTGAAAATTGTTTTAATATACCATTTATATGAAAGCAGTGATTTCAATTAGAAATAAGTGTGGCATCATTTATGTATTGATGCCCCAATTTGTTTCCAAAAAGATTTGAAGCAGAGTGTAACATTATGAATCTGGGAAGCAAACCATCTCTGCCATTATATACCATTCCACCTTCGTAAAAGGAGGGATGTAAGAGCCCTTTAAATGCCATGAAGAAAAGCATGAGAAAAATCAATGCTGAAATGAGTAATTGAGTGGCGTTTGCAGGGGCTGAGTAGATCATCATTAGGCATGACACGATTGTAACAAAATTCCTAGGGTTATTCCACCTAATGTACATGGTATCCAGTTAAACTAGACACTGCATTTACTACTTAGATTTACATAGTGCTTCAAGGAATCAGAATAGAGTCATCAGGCTGATATAAAGTGGAGGAAGACAGAATAATCAAACAGTATGATAATACAGGGATGATAGGGGCATTGGAATACTGTAAATACAAGATCTTCTTGAGAATCTCAGAAAACCGCTTTATGGCTAAAAGTAAGACCACAGACCTTATAAAATAAAACAAAAAGCAAGAAGAAACCCAACAAATAATGATATTTGAGAGAGTTTCTACATCACATGTGTACAACACAAAGTTCTACCTCGAGAGTAGTAGTGCTTATCTAGTACATGATCACTGGCACAGCATCCAAGTGAGCACTGTCTTAGTGAGCAAATCCTGTATCATGCAACCAAAGCAGAGACATACACTTTGGGTGCTCCGTCATGCTAGAAACTTCCTGAGAATATATTTGCGTCTTTCCTCTCCTCTTTCTATTTAAGTTTTAAATAAAAACAAAAAAAAGTCTTTTTTTCTTAATAATGTTTTTAAATCCAGAAAATGAAAAGCAGAGCAATACCAAAGCGTAATTCTCTAGTTCTATTTCAACCATATTATATGGACCTCTCTATTTTCAAACCATGTCATCTTAGGAAGGACTTCTATATTGAAGAAGAAGAAAGAAGATGAAGAAGAAGAAGGAGGAGGAGGAGGAGGAGAAGGAAGAGAGGAAGAAGAAGAGGGAGAAGAAGGAGGAGGAGGAGAAAGGGGAGAGGGAAGAAGAGGGGGAAGGGGGAAGGAGAAGGAGGAGAAAGGAATGAAGAGAGAGAGGGAGGGAGGAAGGGAGTTGTAAAGGTTACATAGACTATTTCTAGTAATGCACAACCCATACCATCCTCATAAGGCAAACTATTCCACTGATGAATAGCCTTAATGATTAGGAAGAAAACTACCTGGAGTGGTGTCAAGATGTCCCTCTCTGCAACTCTTGTCTATTGTTCCTACCGCTTCCTTAGAGCACTTCAAGTAATAGGACTAATCTCTTCTCGAGAAAGAATTCTTCATATATTTGAAGAGAGTTATTACATTCTCAGCTTTCACTTTTATATACAAAAACCCTCACCCTTTTGTTTTTTTTAAGATTTTACTCACTTATTTGAGAAAGAGAGAGCATGGGCAGAGAAAAGGGCAGAGGAAGAGGGAGAAGCAGACTCCCCACCAAGCAGGGAGTCCAACATGGGCTGGATCCCAGGACCCCCGAGATCATGATCTGAGCTGAAGGCAGATGCTTAAACCACTGAGCCACCCTGGCGCCCCAAAATAGTCTCACCTTTTTTTTTTTTCGGATGTGAGGGCGATCTGGCTGCGACATCTGTGACCCCACTGATCGCCGGGGTTGATTCGGCTGATCTGGATGGCTAGGCGGGTGTCTCCTTCCTCCCTCACCGCTCCACGTGCGTCCCTCCCGAAGCTGCGCGCTCCGTCGAAGAGGACGACCTTCCCCGATAGAGGAGAGGACCGTTCTTCGGTCATACGAGTAGCTGCGCTCCCCTGCTCGAACCTCCAAACAAGCTCTCAAAATAGGCTCACCTTTTTAAACCAATAGCATAGTGACTCTAGACCCCCTCAACCACCCTGGCAGTCTTTCCTCGAGACACTCCAGTGCCTACTTCTTGCTGTAAACATGCGCTAAGAAAACCGAATACATTGCATCATATGTGTTTTCCCATCATCTCCTTTAGGCGCTCTTCTCTGATTGCAATCACATTCACAACAACAAAAAGCAAGGAATTGGACCCCTTTATTTTACCATTGCTTTACTGAGTTTGCTGCCAAAGAGAAATCCCTAATTCCTTTTTCTGGGACTTTTGAATACATAAATATCCTGCAACATTTCCATACACACTACATTTTTTCTTTTTTTTTTTTTTAGATTTATTTATTTATTTATTTGACAGAGAAAGAGAGAGATTACAAGTAGGCAGAGAGGCAGGCAGAGAGAGAGGAGGAAGCAGGCTCCCCACTGAACAGAGTGCCCAATATGGGGCTTGATCCCAGGACTCTGAGATCATGACCTGAGCTGAAGGCAGAGGCTTTAACCCACTGAGCCACCCAGGTGCCCACACACTACATTTTCAAACTCACCTTCAGGCCTTTACATTTGACCCAGAAAATAGTTGTGGTTTTGTTTCATTCCAATTTGGTCTTCCAATACTCTTCTTGAGTGTACTCTTAACTCTATAGCACTATTTCTCTCAGTCTGGGGTCCTCCATTAATTGGAAAGGCACACCTTTGCTTTTTGAGATGAGCTTTCTGCAGTCTACCACTAGAGACCAGCCTGGGGGCGGGGTGTGGCAAACACCAAGTGTGCCAATGCAGTATTACCAGCCAGCCTGCATCCTCTTTCCTGCAGGAATATAAGGAACTGCACTGTCAGACCACTACTATTATTATTACATTTTCTATATGAAGAGCAGTTAGCTTGCCACGAGTTGGAAAACGTATGTGTTTATCCAAGACTAGGTACTTCATTGTTCTAATTATTTGCAAATTAGTGCAAACTATTTCAGAATGTACATTTTTAGACTAGGAAAATCTCATCTTGTCCCTGATCTCTAGACCCAAAGTAATGTTAGACAAACCCAAAATAAATTATTCTGGAGATGTACTTATATTAATAAAAATGGGAATATGGCCCAATATGCATATCTTTTATACTTTGCGTTAAGAAAAATCACAACTTGGGTATGGAGAGCTATAGAAAGTGTAAATAAAATTATTGCCACCCAATAAAAATGGTTTTCCAGATAAAGTAACCTTTAAATACCTTTTCAAACTTTGGAAGAAAGACTACCTAAGTGAGAAAAAATCAGACTTTCTTTGGAATGGATTTGATTTATGAATGTTATTCTAATAATTAATTATGTTGCCTTCTAACCTAAAGGGCCTTAAATGGAAATCTGAAAGTCACAATTCTATTTCCTGTTCAAATATTATTTTCTACTGGGCCCTGGCCAAAAATTAATTACAGCTTAAATTATAGTTAATTTATTTCTACCTACCTCAAGGTACTTAGAGTAATTAGTGAGGACTGAAAAGATTAAATAGAGCAGAAAAGTATTATAAAAATTATGTTCTATGTGTTCTTATTGTCATACATTGAAACCATATTTATGCATTTTTATAAATTACAGTTATATTCCTAAATTATCCACATTTTATAGAATTTAGAATATGATTTTTATATTCTAAAAATAATTTCTGATGAAAACACTGGGTAAATTCAACTTTAAGACCAGTTTTAAAAAAAGACTCTAAGACATTTTATCATCTGTCATTTGAGCAGTTGTAGTAAACTCACCAGAGAGGAATATGTAGTTGCAACCATCCACTGTATTTTCAAGATGCTCAGCAACCACGAAATGAATTTCACATCAAGACCATAATGAGAAAAAAGATTCCTGAATAATTTCCTATTTCTTGAATTGGATATGAATGAACAGAGGAGGCAGATCATTTCTAAAAACAACATCTCATCCAATGGACTGAATCTTCACAATCTTTGTATTAGGAGCCAACATTTGAAAAAAGTATGCAATCATTTTGACATGTCCAGGCAATACTTATTTTGAATATAGTCCATTTCTTTCAGACAACAACAAACTCTGTTTAGTTTCATTTTGTTTGTTTCACAAATTGAGTAATAATAGCAACCTTCCCAAATGAATAATAGCAACCTTCTCAAATTCTACCATGAACTTGTTTCCAGAAAAAAATGGCATTTTTGGTATCCCTTCAACATCTTCTAGCAGATCATATATAATTATAGCTATTAGCTCTGTGACCATCCACCAATATTTTTTCTCATAACAACCCTCCCATTGGTTAAATGAAAAACTTCACTTTTTTAGTTCTTCATATTGTCAGTATTGGACTTACCACTTTTGTGTATGGGTTAGTGGTTAATATATCTGTCCTTCCTGATAGACTGGAATCCAGTTGCCCACCTTCTTACTAAGGACATGTCATTTAACCTTTTTAAGCCTCACGTTCTCATGTATAACGTGGGGATAATGATCATGTGCCCTTCATAGGGATAAAAAAAAACATTGAATCAAATAATGAATACAGTGCTCACGACAGTGCCTGACATGCAGTAAATGCTCAATACACCTTTCTGGTTGTTACATGTAAAATATCTATTGTGCTTGACAGAGAGTAGATAATCAGTAAATTCGAATTCAGGTCATTGTTACCATTCTTACCTTACTCTGTATCCCTTCAGTATCTGTGGATTCAGTTAGTACTTAGTATACCACGCTGGTTTGTATTACTTTACATTAGAGTTCCCTAATATATTATGGTTCTCTTGTGTGTTCCTCTCTATATACAAAAAAGTTATACGGTAATGGAAGTTTGGTAAATGCAGAACAAATTTAAAGAGATCTCTCAATTTCATTAATATGCTAATGGACATTATAAATCTCTAATAGCAGTTATGCAGCTTTCTTAATATCTACTTGACAAATTTCTACTTCCACCACCTTTCTTTAAAACAGTCTCTCCAATGTTGCCCTATAATTTTTGCCTGCTTGCTTAGTTTTTAATACCTTGAGACATTAGTTGCATATGGGTTCATCAAGGGAAGTGATTGGATCTCTGATTGCCTTTCCATCTTTTTATAGCACACGAGTTGGCGACACGGTGGGGATTTTATCTTTAAACAACAACCTGGCTTGCATATTTGCACTGTTGACTGATGCTGCAACTCCTTCTCATCTGCTTCTTAGAACCAGCACTGAGGGAGTGCCTTAAGTATAGGACCCCTGCCACTGTTACCAAACTCTTTGAATATCTGTGTGGCTCTCTGGCACTGAGTTGTTAGGGAAGCAGAAATCCTTATCTATGAGGAAAATCTGCTGCTGCTCTCCTCATTCTTTCCCATCCTCCAGACCAAAAGTGCTAGGCTCCCTGTCAAGTTCTCAATTGGAGGATCAGGTTTTGTGTAAGGAAATCTAATGTGACAGAAATCCTATGAGATTTCCTCCAGAAATTCCTAAGTAGGTGATCCATCAAGGGTGGAATTTTCTACAAGAGTCAGGCATTACTGGTCTCACTAGGGATTTAAATGGCCCCAAATGACAGCAAAACCTAAATCCCTTGAGGGCCCCTAAAGAATAGGTTTATGAAGAACTGGAGTGAAATATCTAGGTCTACAAAAAACCTCCTGAGTCACATTTTAAAATATCTGCACAATCAGTCTTGCATATAGGAACAACAGAAATCTATTGACAAAACTAATATAGGGAGTATGTTTAGGGGAAAGATCATTGCATCTCTCCTTCTCATTAGAGCATTTCATAATGAAATGCTCATTTCACTTCTCTTTGTATTACAAAGTATTGCAATTGACATTGATGCCTATATACCGATGCCTTATGTTCACACAGAGTTACTATGGAAAGAATACCTTGAGAACGAAATTTTCTAATAACTCTCATCGCAGCGATTTTGTTAGTAAACATTTTTAAAGGGACAAAGTATAAAAAGGGGGGAAAGATGCTTTCTTTTAACATCATCTCTATTTTTATTTGAGATATAAAAGCAAAAATAAATTAGTCTGATATTCAAATTAAAGAACATAGTCGGTCTTGAGATTAAAACTATGGTATTTCTGGGTAAGTGTGATAAAATGTGCTGCCAAAAAGCTTTCTGCCACTTTTTCACCTTCTCCTCCCTCCTATCCAATAACTCTTTTAAGCTAGGGCTGGGGCTCATCAGCAGCACAGGGACACAAAAAAGAAACTGTCCTGAATTTTGTAGTAACCACACTGTCGTTGAAGATGAGGTTCAAGGGAAAGAGTGAGTTTTCTGAAGGAGTTTTTGCCTTGAGAGCTGCTTTCAAACACAATGCCACCCTAAGGTGAATGTTTTGGGATATTTTGGAGGGGGTACTCAGGCTAACACCATGCTTTAATCATTTCATTAATTTTTCATCAGAGACAAACAGCACCTTAAACACTGTACTTAAAGGCTTTTTTAACTCTAGTATATGTAAGGGCTTCATCTGTTTTCCAGAGTAGTAGCGTCTTTGCTGACTAATAAGTACAGCTTTCACGCAATGCTTCAGCTCAGATCTTAATGCATAGCAAGAAAGAAAAGTTGGGCTGTTTGCATGGATCACTCTGTTTAGAAAAGAAAAGAAAAGAAAAGAAAAGAAAAGAAAAGAAAAGAAAAAAGAAAAGAAAAGAAAAGAAAAGAAAAAAGAAAAGAAAAAAAGAAAAGAAAAAAGAAAAGAAAAGAAAAGAACATTCTTCCTCCAGAATTTTCCTTTTCAAAATAGAACCTGCAAGCCAATAGCCACAATACTTGTTTTCAAGCCTGCTGGTACAGGGTCATCTGTTTGAAGAAGGTGTTCGATCAGCAAAAAGACCTCGTGTTTTTGTGGCCAAGTGAGGGGCAACATGTTACACAAGCCATGTCAGGAACATTCGAGGTGCTGCTTCACTTATTTCAGACCTAATTTTAAGAAAGCAAATTAGCTTAGATTCGGCACTGTAACCATAAATTATAGCTTCTGGGTAGATGAAATTAATTGGGGAGGCAAATGTGAATGAAACTACATTCCCTAAAAGTTCCCAAATTCTGTTCCCAGCCATTTAAAAAAGGATGATAGGGTTTGTATTAAGCCCTACATCAGGAAAATACAAATAAAAATATTAACTTCTACTGTTGGTGTTGCTGTGGGAACACCTCTCTTTTTATTTCATAGCGGAGTAAATAGTCACATAAAGTATTCATTAATAGCCAGGAAACAAATCAGACTTTCCCTTAGGCAGACTTAACTAATGCACTCACCTTTATTAGAGAAGGTTTTAATTGAGTAATATTTCAAAAATCAGAACAAACTTAAATATATTTTTCTTTTTACTCTATCCTAATTTGGTACTCAAATCCATCATGATGGGTCATTTACACCAGTAAATTATAACTATTAATACTTGAAATAAATCTTTTACACATTTAAAAGTCTTCCTTTTAATTGTCTTACTGAACTGCTTTGCAACACTTTTTTTTTTCTTTTGCTCTGGAATGCATCAGAATCTTAGAGAAATTAGAACAATAAGAATATACCTATAAATGTATTTACACATAAAAGACATCAAGATAGTATATAGCATAGATATGTGTATTCGTATGTGTATGTGTAGGTATTTTGTAAAGTTCTACAGGAGAGAAATGTATTATAACGTATTCTGGTAAGATTATTTTCTTAACCAGCTTACCTTTTAAAATTTTTTTAACTCTACTTTTTATTTTGAAGTACTGTAAAACTTTAGAGAAAAATTGCAGTAATAACACCGCTCTCATTATCCTCTGCGTACTTACTCGGTCACGTGTCACCCACCCAATACACCAACAGCACCGCCAAATCCTTGGCCCCGCCCCCTGAACGCAGTAACCGCACTGGCCACATCCTTAACCCAGAACAGGAGGGAGGCAAAAAGGAGCCCATTAACTTTTTTCAGTGTCATTTCAGCTTTATTGAGGAATGCCAGAAGTTGCCACATGAGTCTTCTGCTTCAAGACAAGACTGTGTAATCTCCATTTCACCCATCCCCTCTTTTCTTGTAAAGTGCTAAGAATGAATCCTCATCAGAATTTGATCTGGATTACCAGCTCTACATTTTTTTTTTTCAAAGGAAGCACCATGAAGTTTGTGAAATTTTAAATAACAAATTCTATTTCTAGTCTTCTTTCAGAATCAGTAACTGTAGCAAACACTGGGAAGGAAAAAAATGAGAAAAATATGAAAAAAATCAATTTTAGCTCTGCAATTACAGGAAATAAACTCTATGGCATATTCTTGATTGGATTGGTTCTGAATCAT
Organism: Ailurus styani; assembly: GCA_002007465.1. Lineage (NCBI taxonomy): Eukaryota > Metazoa > Chordata > Mammalia > Carnivora > Ailuridae > Ailurus > Ailurus styani. The sequence goes on from LNAC01000080.1 coordinate 953,874, forward strand.
CAAATGAAAGACTTTTTATCCATTTGGCTTATTCATAGAATGTGCTTTATTACATTATATAGTAAACTGGAAGATATTGGGTGAGTCATTTAACTACTCACCAAGGCTCATTTAGTAAAAGACCACCTCTGGTGCTCTATATGTCGTGATAGAGGCTTGGAGAAGAAAATGTATTTTATAGCTGTTATCAATATTAGTCACAATTCCTTCTTCTGTGTGCTAAGGAAGATATTTGGTATAAAAATAAAAAAAGCCAGTGGCCTAGGAGGTAAATGATTTGCCTAATGTCACAGAGAATTTGAACAACAGAGGGAGATCAAACCAGTGGAACACATTACTCCCATAAATGCATGTAATTGATAAGAGGGTTCCTAATCCCCTTGGCACACAGGAAGACATTACTTATATGTCTTTTGGGGTGGGAAGGAATGTAAAGCCACAGGTTTGTTTGTTTTTTTTTTATCTCCCTACCATGGTAGATGGGCACATTTGAATTAAATAAAACCCTTTACTATCCAGAGAAACCTGCCAAGAATAATGGAAGAGGACTACCAAGCTTAATATTTTTTTTCTTGAATAGGGAGGAATGAAGTAAAATGTTCAGCTACTCTGAAACTGTATCCTAAATGTAAGAAATCGTTTGTCCCCAAATAAAGTCATATGATAAACACATGTGCTTGTAAAAAAGCCCACTCCAAACCACGTATTGAAGTGAAAAGAGAGTTGAAGATGTATTTTATTTGATGAGCCATATACAAATCTTAGTATATGTTCACAACCTCATTAAATAAATGCAGCTCCTTTGGAACAAACCAAACATGGTCACAAACTTCCTGAGCCTATTTTGGGAAACAGAACTGCTGGGCAAGTTAAGTTTCAGGCCACAGACCAACCACAAGAGCCACAAGTATGGCTGGGTGGATAAATTTGGAAACCCATCCTACAGAGCCTGGGATATTCCTTGCAGGGCTGAGGGCAGACCAATGAGCAGTTATTCAGGGAATTACCATATTTGTTCATATATGACATATTTGACAAGTGGAAGCTATAATGTTGATACTGCTTCTTATTCTATACCCTAATTTCACCTGTGGTTGAAAACCAATACTGTAAAATTTGGCTGGCTGGGGGAACAAATAGATTTCAGCTCTGCAAATACACACACACACACACACACACACACAGAAAATGTGTATATTTCTATAGGATATTAATTTTTGACCTATTATTATAGGTCAAATAGATGATTAATACCTTGACATTTTTTAAAGTTTCAGATCAGATTTTCTTCAAGTGTCCAAGGACCTCTGTGGTATGTTGAATTATTCTTGGGGATCCAAGTAGTCCCTTAATTTTTTTTCAATGTTAAGTTTTTGCTGCTTCTGATAACCTTTAAAAACTTAATACAGCATATTCTGGATCATCTGGAGGATCCCAAACTGCCATTTGATTTGTGCTTACAAACAAATTGATGCCACATGGTATTTCCAAAGGGGGGAGAAGTGGCTTTAATATATAAACCATGCATTCACCCTCAAATGAAGGCCAAATGCTGTCATGATTTACTGTACAAAAGAAGTTTTCACAGCAGTTCCCAAAGGGCAAATCGGGGTGAACTGAATCATCACATAACACATGGTAATGTAGACCTCACAGTTCCAGCCACAGGGAAGGCTGTAAAGGCAGTTCTTTGTGCCAGGACCTCTGGCTTCCACTTCCATAGCATATTTGGAGCATGCATCAGGGGTCCAGGGAATCCAGTGATGGCCCTCCACAGCAGGCATCCTGTAGGACACGTTTCGCAGAAGGCTGGAGTGGAGCATATTTTTCATGTAATGGGGGCATACAGAGAAGCTCACCTTTAAGCATAGTACAAAATTATGGAATAGCAAATTTGGGCAAAAATAACTAAAATGAAAGAAATATCCTTGACAGAGTCTTTGTCATGCAAATTAGGTCTATTTCAAAATTCGATGTGAAGCAATTATAGATTAAAAGACTGAAAACTTTCTGGAAGCATGTATCCCATGTTATTATGCTCAATAAAGTTTGAGCACAGTTGTAAGACAGGCTGTAAACGTTGGCGAAACATGGTCCCTACCCTTAGGGTACTGACATCTTAAGGAGGAAGGCAGTCTCCTAAAGAACTAATTTCAGTATAATTTGGATGCTATGGAAGAAAGAGAAGAGCACTTCTCTAGCCTGATGCAAAAGAAAAACCAAATAATCAGGAACCAAAGCAGGTTTGTGAAGATGTACATCAGAAAGAGAAGTGGAATCACAGAATTTGAGAGATCAAAAGAAGAGTATCAGACCCAAAGTCCACAATAGAGACACTGCCCTAATGAGAAAGGATTGATTCTTCTGCTAAAAATACCAACACACACTTGGCAGGAATAACATTTCTGATCACTACACTTTCTTGGCACATTGTACTTAATTCAGAGTCTGAGGGTCAGTCTTCCCAACTCATCCAGCTGTTCTTGTAAAGTCACAAAGTATAAGCATACCAATAACACATTTTTTAAAAGTAGCATCCAAGGATATTTCTAGTTATTTCAAAGGACATTACAAAATCTTAAATATAATTTTAACTCTTCAAAATTAAAAAAAAAGATATTTGTCCGGGAGAATTATTTTTAATTCAAAGTATATTTTATTATGTCTTTAAAAATGAAAAAAAAAATGGTGCCTTCTAAAGTTAGCTCAAGAATCAGAACAATTCAGATTGAAATTATGCTCAGCCAATGAGAGCTGTTGGTATAGCCCAGATTGCCAGATATATCTCCAAAAACTTCATTTAAGTTTTCTGTTCTCATTTGAGCCCTCATTATAAATAGTGAAGGCTAAAAAAGTCTTCTGCCTCTGCTGCTTTTTTTTTTTTAAAGACTTTATTTATTTATTTGACAGAGAGAGAGAGAGATCACAAGTAGGCAGAGGCAGGCAGAGAGAAGAGGAAGCAGGCTCCCTGCTGAGCAAGGAGCCCAATGCGGGCCTTGATCCCTGGACCCTGAGATCATGACCTGAGCAGAAGGCAGAGGCTTTAACCCACTGAGCCACCCAGGCGCCCTCTGCTGCTTTAAGGCCAATGCCACAAATCAGCCTGGAAGACCAAAATCCAGTGGGTCTAAAGACCCCTTCCTAATTTGCTTACAGCTTTTAGCTGAAAGCCTACAGAGCACAGAAGCAAGTTGCAGCACAAAACGGAAAAGGTTGCAAGCTTCAAATGACTTCTAAGAATTGTGATCTTGAGCTGAAAGTACTCTAGAAATCTGACAAAGTTCAATAGCTAAGGAGCTGACATCAGTCTCAATAAATTGGAAACTGTGAATTTATTTACAATAATAACTATTCTTCCCAGCCCCACCCAAACTCATGGAATTCTTTTGTAATTTAGACACGGAGAATCGTGTCATAAAAACCCAGCGAAGATAAATGTATAACATAAAAAGATTAGTCCTAATTGCCATGTATGTTGGTGTTGGATAAGAATTTTGCCTTCTGGAAGGTTATCCAAACCAAATTCTGGACCCTTGAAGAGGATTCTGCTTTATTTATTGTTCTGCAGCATTGCCTTGCCTTTTTCCAGTGTTCTCTGTACTTAGGAAATGTTTTGTGCATATCCCTTTTTTGCAGCATAGCTGCTGGTTTTGGTGAAAAATGGATGGGAGGGTATTTATTCATATCTATATTTTTCTTTTTGTTTTCTATTCTTTAACAGTAAAAACCTTATAACTTTATTCCCCCAGGTAGTGATAGAAGTCAGGCAGAAATTATTTAAAAGAAAAAAATGAGATTACTATTTTAGTTTGAATGGCAAAAACAGAGAGAACTTAGTATAAAAGGGTCATGAATTCACAGGCAAGAATATCTGTAGAGTTTTATCTTCATACACATACCTGAAAGAATGATTTAGAATTCAGTTTTAATTTGAAATGAATATGTAACTTACTAAAACTAAAGCAAAATTAAAAATTATCCATTAGATCTTTTTACTTTTTTGTCTTTTAGTCATTTTAACCTCTTTCTTGGAATCTCATTCTGTAAGCGTGTTTTATTAATGATCTATTAATAAGCATTCACTTAAAACATGACTGATTAAAAAGTAGACCTGACTTTAAGTAAGTGTTCTGAAAATGTTTCATTTATTGAATTCATTGAGGTTTAAGCTCCCATTTGTATAGCTAGAGGGTAAATTACAGATACTCATGCTTGTTTTATCATTATAATGAAAGCATTACTCATATTTGCAACACTAATTAAAATTCTGCTCTGACCCATATAAATTCAACCTCTCCTTCAAATAGATTATTTTCAAATCTTTGTATAAACTTTACTATATATGGGTATAATAATGAAAGTATCTATCTTTAATACAACATAATCAAGGTTAAGAGAAAGTAAAAATTAGGTTCAGACTTTTTAATACTGCAGGGTACATTTTTAGTACCCTACAGAGAGAATTAGTCACACGACTCCCATTAACTTTAATGGAACCTGTATGGGCAAATTGTATGTTGAAATTCTTAGGAAGTTAAACATCAGTAGAGTTCACTAGTTTCATTTTTCCTCTCTGGAACTTTAGTTTTGACTACTTTTACTTTCTAATGGTCTAGAGGGAAGACTTATCAATAAAAATGATTAACATAAATGTTTTCCAAGTTTTAGAAGCCCACATTTTTTTATGCATTTGCCCAGAAGTTAGAAATCTGCAAACAACGCTTAATAACACTTGAGACTCAATTAGCAAGTAAGTTAAACTAACTAAAGAACATAGTTTTTAATATGAACATCATGTTCTTTAAATATGATTATAGTACTTGTTGTCGCCCAGTGCTTAGTCATTCTTCACATTCCTAGTTGCAATTACAATTGCAAAATCAAAGACTTTACAAACATTTTCAATATAAAAATATTAAAATGAATGTTACCTTTGTATATACCTAGTAAGTCTTTATATTTGAAATGAAATGTTTGGAATTCTATATATCGATTTTATTAAAATATTGTATACAGTACTTGGACACTCATGAGAAAGAAACATATGGACAATTAAAAATTAAAACATCAGGGCACCTGGGTGGCTCAGTCGTTAAGCGTCTGCCTTTGGCTCAGGCCATGATCCCAGGGTCCTGGGATTGAGCCCCGCATCATGCTCCCTGTTTGGCAGGAAGCCTGCTTCTCCCTCTCGCACTCCCCCTGTTTGTGCTCCCTGTCTTGTTGTGTCTCCCTCTGTCAAATAAATAAATAAAATCTTTAAGTAAAATTTAAAAAAAATTAAAACATCATCACTGGGGCAAAAGGACCCTAACTGTTCTTCACCACTCTCAGCAATATCTTTCCACAATTATAAATTCAATCACCTGATTATGCAGTGAAGTTATGATCAGTTAACAAATCCATTCAAAAGCATTAGTATAATATTGAATTTACATTCACCCCACAGAATATGAAAGGAGATAAATGAAGATTCCTCTAATGTCAACTCATCCAAGATGTTCACAGCACTGCTAAAACTGAAAACAACTAGGTATCTCTCAATTGTCTCTTTTCCCTATCAAATAGATCTACCTAAATTTAGAATTTTGTAGAATTAACTATTTAAAACATTAACTTAAATTTTTTTTAAAGATTTTTTTATTTATTTATTCATTTGACACAGAGAGAGAGATTACAAGTAGGCAGAGAGGCAGGCAGAGAGAGAGGAGAGAGGAGGAAGCAGGCTCCCCGCTGAGCAGAGAGCCCGATTAAAACATTAACTTAAATTAAAAAAAAATAACCCTCAGTGTGAACTTAGGAGAATCTTCCAATTTTACCTTACTGGGGCATCGAAATAACTAAAACTGGATTCATCAGACAAAAAAAACAAACAAACATGGTTTAATCAGGAACAAAATGCAGACATTAAAAAGAGCAATGATAATTAACATTATAAATAATTTCATCTTGTATAAATGTTCCATAAACAACAATTTAAAAAAAGATTGGTCAAATAAAATCTGTCACATAAGTGAAATTTCCTGTAGGAATATTAGGTGGTTATCATGTGAACCTTTGAATCATGCATGCCATCAATGAGTGTTAGTGCTGCAAGAAACATTAGCCATCTAGGGCGCCTGGGTGGCTCAGTGGGTTAAAGCCTCTGCCTTCAGCTCAGGTCATGATCTCAGGGTCAGCGGGGAGCTTGCTTCCTCCTCTCTCTCTGCCTGCCTCTCTGCCTACTTGTGATCTGATCTCTCTCTCTGTGTCAAATGAATAAATAAAAATCTTTAAATAAAAAAAAAGAAAGAAAGAAACATTAGCCATCTAGTCTATACCATCATTTGTTTTCTTACTTAAGTAGGTTCTATGCCCAATCAGGCCTTGAACTCATGATGCCGAGATCAAGAGTCACATGCTCTACTCACTGAGCCAGCCAGGCTCCCCCATGCTATGATTTTAAAAGTGAAGAAAATGAGCCTCCAAGAAGTGATTATCCCAAAGTCTTCCAGCTATTTAGTTGCAAGCAAAAATCAGAATCAAAATCTCTTGATTCTGTTCATTGAATAATTTTTTACTGAGCACATACAAGACCCTAACTCAACATTAGGAATAAAGTGATGAACAAAATATACAAGATCCTCGTCATTTTGGATCTGACATTCTAAATAAAGAGATTAAACAAAGAAGGAAATAAGTAAAGCAAAAAGACAATTTCAGATTTTACCAATCTACCAACTAAGAATGTAGCTATTTGATAGTATTTCTCTTCTCAGCTCTTCCTATTTCTTTCCTCTTTTCAAAGTTAAAAATAAGGAGAGGTTTATCAGTGATCTGCCTTTAATCCATCTTAGTGGTCAAGTTCTCTCAAAAGACACACACATATTCATGAAACACATCGATATTTGTCATGCTTCATCACACTCATATTATGTTTGTCAGCTGTCAAACTTGTCCACTTTTTTTTTTAAGATTTTATTTATTTATTTCACAGAGGGAGAGAGATCACAAGGAGGCAGAGAGGCAGGCAGAGAGAGAGAGGGGGAAGCAGGCTCCCTGCTGAGCAGGGAGCCCGATGCGGGCCTCGATCCCAGGACCCTGAGATCATGACCTGAGCCGAAAGCAGAGGCTTTAACCCACTGAGCCACCCAGGTGCCCAAACTTGTCCACTTTTATTAGAGCTTTCCAGTATCTGACTTCTGCAGTTTTCAGGTTTTTGAGTTTGTCCCTGTGTCATAGAAGAAGTTCAAAGACTGAAAACACAAGACCACGTGCTAAAAAAATTTCAAAAGGTGTATGGGTAAGGATTCTCTTCCAGAGTAAAATGGCTGTCCCTCCATGGTTATTTCTCATTCCGTGTGATTTTTCTGTGTAGGGAACAAAAGAGAGTTTGAAAGATGAGATGGGGTGTGAATCTGGCTGCTTGTAATTCTATGAAATTATACTGACTGTCTTGTCTTCAATGTCAGACAGTAAAACTGCTTCCTCTAACTAGCAAAAGAAATGCTCAGTGCTTTTGTCTTTCATTTTTTCTTAATGCATAATTTATGTATGGCCCATTTATTAATAACCATGAAGTGTTATACCTGGAAATCTGCTCACAAAAGATCAGAATATACAGAATTAAAATGAACATTTCATAAGGTAGATATTATCTTTATATTAAAAAAAAACACTTGTCCCTAGTTAATTCTTTCTGAGAATGTTGGATAAAATCCAATAGAAATTATTCAATTATTAATATAACCATATTTATCAAATTAAACAAGAATTCCAACTATATCCTGGTTACTGATAAATCTCAAGGGGAATAAAACATTTTTTATAATGACATATTCTACCTAGAAGAGAAAATATTTCAATAAAGCACCATTTCTGGGAGTTCCTTGAAGGCAGAAAAATGTTATTATTCATCTTGTATATATTTTCCTTGTTTAACCTAATGGCATTACATTGCAATGATGATAAAATCTACAGTGGCTAATATTTATGAAATAACTAGTATTGGTGAGGCAACAATCTTCTAAGTCAGGTACTGTTATCGTGTCATGGTACCAATGAAGAGACTTTATTTTTTATTTTTTTTAAAGATTTTATTCATTTATTTGACAGAGAGAGAGAGATCACAAGTAGGCAGAGAGGCAGGCAGAGAGAGATTAGGAAGCAGGCTCCCCACCGAGCAGGGAGCCCGATGCGGGCCTCGATCCCAGGACCCCGAGATCATGACCTGAGCCGAAAGCAGAGGCTTTAACCCACTGAGCCACCCAGGCACCCATGAAGAGACTTTAAATATCTTGCCCAATGTCACTCAGTTAATGAGAGGAAGAGTTGGGATTTGAACTCAAGCATCTGACTCCAGAAGCCACCTTTTAAACCATTAACTCTATTTTTCACTGCTTGTTCAGAGAAGAAATTTAAAAATCATTTAAATTAAATTGAAATCCTGATAAATTTAGCCTTCCTGATATAAGCCATTAAGAAGACAAACTTCTGGATAAATGTCGGGGTAAAAAGTAAAACGTTTAGTTCACTGAATAATTGTATGTGTTCCAAACATTCTAGTCCTGGTAACGGTCTAGAGCTGAGAAAGGATTTTAGCAATCATTCCAGTCCAATCCCTTCTATTTTCAGATATGGATACAATCCCGTCTGCAACCAGAGACGTGACTCAGGTTACTGACTGCCATACAACTTGCTAATAGCAAAACCAAACTTCCTAGTTTCCAAGTAAAAACTTTGAATTCTTAACTGTTTTTATTTCTGTTCATGTATTTCTTTGAAAGTGATTTATAACTAGACTGTTGGTTTTGTAATATGGCCAACAGGCTCTTACGGTGTCCTCCATCATCCCAGTTCCTGATGCCCGTGACCTTATGTGATCACCTTTCCCTAGGTGTGGATGAGATCTGTGACTTGCTCTTCACCAACAGAACAATGGTAAAGACAATGGGCTATATTACTGACATGTATGTGATTATTTGATTACTTGCATAAGGTCATACAGAGTTCCCATTTTGCAGGAGCCTCTCTTGCTCTTTCTGGCTTTGATGAAGCAAAGTCTTGTTGGAAGGCCCAAGTGGTAAGGAACTGAGGGAAGCTACCACTATCACCCAATGGCCTGTAAAGGACCTCCAGCTAACAGCTAGCAAGAAATGAGGCCTTCAGTCCTACATCCACGGGGAAATGAACTACAGCAGTACCCTAAGTGAATTTGCAAATGAATCCTTCCCTAGTTAACGTTCACATAAGAACTCAACCCTGAACAAGGCTTCCACAGCCCTCTTTCAGAGGACACACCTGACCTGTGCTTAGACTCCCAATCCACAGAGATTGTTAGATAATAAATGTCTGTTGTTTCAAACCACCCCTTTTGGGACAATTTCCTACACAACAATAGAAACTTAATACATGTAGTTATCTTTATTATGGCAAGAATCTGACTCTGCATTCAATTATTGTCAAACTAAGTAAGTTTGGCTAGGTAAAGTTTAGTTACTTTTTATGTAATTGGAGAACCTCAATAAATACTAAATGTATTTAGTATTTAGAACCTCAATAAATAAGTGAAGGAGTGATAAAAACATCTTTAACATTAGTAAGGAAAAAGTGAGATCTGATCATGGTATTAATTTTTTTTTAACTTATTGCCTAAAAACACCAGTCATTCTTGATTTGTATATTCATGGAGAATAAAGTTGTAGTCAAAATGGTTTTGGTTTGAATCTCAAGATTAGAAAGGAAGAAATGGCTTAGTCGCTAGAAATTTTTTGTGATTTTTTTATACATGGGGTATGCATAATGCTGTCATAGCTCCTTCCGTTACTTTAGGGTCAGTGCCATAAAGCATTCACTAGTGTGGCATTTTAACAATCATTCTATGTATAAGTTCATTTAAAAAACTGATTTTGACTAAATTCTTCATTTTAAAAACTTTACATTACCCTTGAATAGGCATTTATTTCCCTCCTATGTGATTCAGGCATTCTATAAAGCCTAGTAAAAAGTCTTCAAAAACCAACTAGCTATGAAAAACAGATATGTGGATTTGAGTGTTCAGTGAAAATGCTAACCATTTGTGTTTTTTTTTAAATGTGGCTATCCATAAAATTAAGATACACCGGAGCTATTTCTATAGTTATCACTTGTCATTGACTGTAACATTACTAGGATTATAGGCAAATAAAGTTAAATTACAGTAGCCATTAGAACAATCTTAAATTTAAAACATAGGGCCTTCACTTTGTACCCTTAAAAGGAATTTGCAAAGCTGTTTGGCTTTCAGGCATATAACATTTCTGGTGTCATGGCTAGTGAGAGAAATCTTACCTATATTAAAAAAATTTAAATCATCCAGTTTGCTTCATTTTATAAGTGAAATATTGAAGTGCACGGAGGGACCAATTCAAGGACAAGAAAATGGTCAGTGACAGGATAGCATTGGCAATCTACTCTCCTGAATTTTACTAAAAAACAAAGATCTCTAATATCTTGTGCTTTTATCAAACATCAGTAATAGAAAGAGTCACAAAGGTAGAATATACCATTTATGTGTTCCTGTCTTATCTTAAAATTCAAGGGCCTAATATGAGAAATCTTATTTTCCATATATAGATTTATGCATTCTGATGCACCAGGGATACCAAGTAAAGGTTAATAAAAGGAAACTGGAAGGAGTTATCTCCCAAAAGAAAGGTACAGGGATGCCTGAGTGGTTTAGTCAGGTAAGGGTCTGCCTTTCGGCTCAAGTCATGATCCCAGGGCCCTGGGATCGAGTTTCACATCAGGCTTCTTGCTCAGGGGGGAGCCTGCTTCTCCCTCTGCCTGTCTCTCTCTCGTTCTGACAAATAAACAAATAACATCTTAAAAAGAAAAAAAGAAAGAAAGGGACAAATCTTAAGAAATCATCGTTGTGGAGGAGTAGGTATACAGTATGTCAACACATCAAATAATTTTTTAAAACTAATTTATTAATAAGTAGCTAGTGGGATTTGTTGTCTGCTGAATCTGAATCATTTTCTGTACTTTTGAAAAAAACTCGAGAGTTACCATTCATCATTCTAACCACACATATGAGAGCCAGAATATTAAAAATAATGAAATTTGAAAAAAAACCTAGAAATTCAAAAATTATAAATTAGTTATAGATTATTGATAACACATGAAAGCATTCAGAAGTTATTTCTGGAGATTATAGATTTTGTATCAATTTAGCAATTTACAATCTCTCTAGGTGTTAAGTATACTACACTAGATGAAAAAGCAGAACAACTATGAAAACTTAAAATAATTTTAGAAAGTCCAATATAACCAAATGCTGTCCTACTTTAATGTTTACTCACATTTAAAGATGAAAATCTACACTTTAGGGCTGCTTTTTACCCATTCCAGAATGCAAAGTTGCATTTTTCTTATTCTATTTAGGCAAAAGAGTAAAAGTGTATAGAAAAGGGAACATATTCTTTTTTTCTTTTTTAGAGAGAGGTGGGTGGGGTGGCATGTGGAGGGGCAGAGGGACAGGGAGAGACAGAATCTTGAAGTAGGCTCCACACACAGTTCGGAGCCCAGGAACGGGGGAAGATGGAGGCTCAGTCTCAGCAACCCTGAGATCAGGACCTGAGCCCAAGTCAAGACTCAGATGTTTAAGTGACTGAGCCATCCAGGCATCCCAGAACATAATTATCCTTTAAGGTAACTTTTGGGATACAAAAGCAATTGGAAAAACTGAAAATAGTATTTTACCAATGTATGCTAAAAGAAGACCTCCTGAAATAACCAGTTTCAGTGGTAACACTGGGACATCAGTTAAAATAAGAAAGCTTTCACCAGCTTCTATTGGCTGGAGTGTATGAACTTTGCAACTCTTTAGAACCACATGGTTTTCATATTCAGTATGCTTGTATGCATATATGTGTGTAGATAATTGCTATGCCTTGTACCAAGGATATGAACTGTGTAAAATTACTGTAGGAAGTTGTAAATGATGTATGAAATGAGAAATCTTTGCCCACTGGCAGTACATAGATAGAACAGAGATAGTGACGTGCAATCTCTTCTCTGTCATTTGTCATAGTATTCATCTTACAAAAGGTAGAACATATCAATAAACCTGAGTGTCAAACATGCATACTAAACAGTATATATTATTTCTCTTTTTTTAGGTCTCCCCTCTTTATTGAAAAACAGTTTACAAAAACCTTTGTTCCCAAGGTAAATGTAAAAAACTTCTCTGTTAATGATTTCAATTGCCCACGCAAAAACATTAAGTGCAGAAATTCTAAATAGGACTATGGAATGTGACTTGATACTGATACTCAGTATTGCTGAGTTTTCAGCCTCGCCATCCAAGGTTAATCTTTTTATGAGGGCATATATAGAGGCTTTACCTACAAGGTCTAATATGCAACCATTTAGAAACATCTGAGAGGAGCATTGACAGTTTCATCTTGCATCCCAATGTAGGAAAGATTTCAGATTTCACCCTGTCATTGACTAGTAGAAGTAAATGGAACCGCATCTCTCTCCTAAATTAGGTCTAATATAAAATTCTTGGGGCACCTGGGTGACTCAGTCGGTAAAGCCTCTCCCTTCGTCTCAGGTCATGATGTCAGGGTCCTGGGATCGAGCCCCGCATCGGGCTCCCTGCTCAGCAGGGAGCCTGCTTCCTCCTCTCTCTCTGCCTGCCTCTCTGCCTACTTGTGATCTCTCTCTCTCTCTGTCAAATAAATGAATAAAATCTTTAAAAAAATAAAAAATAAAAAAATAAAATAAAATAAAATTCTTGTAGCTGACTCCTCAGTCCAACTGACCAATTCCCAAATCAAATATTTGATCAAACAATTATGATAATTAAACTTAGGTAGATTCAATCCCACCTCATCACAAAAAAATTATAGTACCAGGAAAACAAATCTGAGGACAGAAATGAAAACAAAATAGAAAAAAAATCTTTCCAAGTCAGCCTATATTTTGGGTTACAGAATTGTGTAGACAAAAACAGAACAAGTGAAGTAAAGCTGTGTCTGTGTACAAAAATAAAGCCAATATGATCAAGTAAGTTCATGAAAGCATAAGCTAAAGTATCTTGTTGGTGTTCAAGAAATTGATGGCTTACTAATGCAAAACTCAAAATATAAGAGGGGATATTTTTCAGTGACACCTGAACTTTAGTTTTTATGTACACAGAAGGAAATTCCAACATTCATGAAACTGCATCTTTCCAAAACCGGAATGTGTTCTTTCATGTGCCAGTTATGGTTTTATTAAAATAATAATATAATTAAAAAATTAAAGAATATGCTCTGGCATTTGACATATTTTTACAGGATGCTATTGATAATTCTTTCTAAAAACTGTAAGACAAAAGTATTTCCTTACCAACTGAATTCATCTCTTCTTGGAATCACACTGATTTTTCTCTTGCTTGATGAAGTTAGAAGTGAAATATCTGATTTTATTTCCAATCAGTAGACCACACAGATGAGTGGATTTTGTTTTGTGTATGAGTCACATAAAAATGATGGACTCGTTTTGTTGCTGGGAATAGAGCAAAAAGAGCATAAGACAAAACAATATCTGCCTTCAGTTTATTTTCTAAGTGGAATATAAATATTGTCTTATTACAACAATCACATAAACAGCAGAAATTAATTTAAATTTTTCAATCTCAAAAAGAAAAACTTTCAAATTTTGGCTTAATATTTAGACTATATTTAGAACCTGTACATTTTCACCACCACCATTAAGGTTAATATACACAGATAATTTTGTTTGTTTCTTGTTTTCTTTCTCTTCCTTCCATTGCACATGCCCCATTTTGGTTTGTGGTATTCTCGTCACTGAAGTACTACTATCCACACAGATCCTTGTCCAAGACCTAGTTGTTGTTACTCTTAGCTTATAGAAAATTTCTCGGTTCCTCTATGTTTCTTCTTTCTAAGTATTGATATGTACTGAAACTGTGGAACCAGGATTTTAGCATCTGACTGCTTTGCAATTCCTCTCCCGTGGTATTTTCATTTTTCATTGTTTATGTGATCAAAAACACAAAAGCTGGGAAAATTCTGAGAATACCAGCTGGATGGACAATTAAGGAAACACTTGCTGAGGTCCATACATCTGATAATTATCCCCGCCATCCATACAGAGATGCTGTCAAATAGGGTCAGTCACCACATACTTTGTTTCCCACGAAAAGTAAAACATCTCCACTCCACCCCCCCCACACACACACCCCCAACCACCACCACAACGCTGGGAATAATTTATATCAGGGAAATAGGAAAAAGTCTGTGAGGCAAGGAAAATAGGGCTCACTTCTGATATTGATCAGATCCTCTGGGTTAAAACAATCAGTAAAATCTCTCTAGTATGATAACATTTGTTCTTAGGTAGAGGCGAGGGTTCACAGATGATTGTAGGAGTCATATCATCAGGTACACATTTTTATTTCTCTTTGTGTACATGTCAAAATCTGCATAGGATTTTATGCAATTCACAACACATCCACATGGATCTCTAGATCAGAGATCTCCTCTATTAGGAAATATTTGTGTGGACTTCAGTTGACCCAATCCATTGAAATATTTAGACCTACTCAGTGAGAATGTTAAGTAGAAGTCAAAATCCATCATAATTTTCCTTTAACTAAAAAGTCCATCAACAATTGTCTCTTCATGAAAATTTTGCAGGTTACCTTTGGTTAATCAGAGGAACAGCAAACATCTGTCAAGTTCTTTTGTTGGTTCAAAGCATATTTCTGTTCTCCCACCTACTTCCTGCGTTTTCTTCTGGAAGCTGTACTTTCTGCTAATCATTTTTCCTAATACCTTCCTAGAGATATTTATTCAGCTGATAACTAAATTTGACATGGGAGTTAGTCTGCATTAAAAAGAGCTATATTTGTTAAGGTTTTAATAAATAAATAAAGTAGATTACCTACAACCATAAATAGAGCTTACCCCACACTTCCTTTTAAACGACATCTTTTATCCTGAGGAACAGTGTTTTTGTTAAATTTAGTTATATGTGATTCCTAAAATTGGGAAAGCACAGTCTTTAGTTTTTTTTTAGAATGCATTGATTCATGAAAATTCACATTTTTTGTAAACACTATCCCTTTTGCCAGAATATAATCAGAAATTGCATGATAGATTATTTTATGATTCACACACTTTTGCTTAGACTTCATACTAAAAGATAATTCAATTGTATTCATGAACCACTTAATTTAACCAATTTTATTATAAGTATGAAGCCAATTATTTCTATCTATTGAGAATGTTGTTAACTTGGTTTTTAAAAAATGATCATATTTGTCATGACGCTATGAAAATTTTTCCATGTTGATAAATACTGATATAGAACTATACTCAGTCAATTATGAAATAATGAAAAAGGAAATAGGAATTTTGGCTACTGGAAAAGAAAATTATGGTTTTTTTCAGTCCACTCAATGGCAGGTAACCTCAGTCTTTCAAAATAAAGATATGCAGCCCTCCTTTATGACAGCTAACTTCTTTGGTTTTGGTCCAGATAAATTTCTCTAAGCAATTATCAACACTTTTATAATTTCTTTTTTGTTACTTTTTTAAGAGTGTTCAAAAAAATGCCTTGATGCTTATTAGCAGTTAGTTCTATATATTCTTGTTTTTTAAAGATTTTATTTATTTATTTGAGATTCAGAGAAAGGGGGAGAGAGAGCACCTTCCAGGTATAGAGGGAGAGGGAGAAAAGATTCCCCAGCCAGGAGGGAGCCTGACACAGGGCTCCATTCCAGGACGCCAGGATCACAACCTGAGCGGAAGGAAGCCATGAAACTGACTGAGCCACCCAGGGGCTCTTATAGTGCTATAAACTCTTATAAATTCTTGTGAAATATAAGCTGCCTTCATTTTGGATCCATTCTAGAAAGTTGAGCTTACATTTTGCAACAACATAAACACCTACATTATTTGGATATCACGCCAAAACCAGAAAAAACTGAATTTGTATTACAAAATAATATCTTTCTGGAATTTAAAATATTCTTTGCCTTATGTGCTAAGTTCTGGTAGCTTTAATTTTGAAAATACTAGGAAAAATCAGCTTACTAATGAGTACTTTAAAAAAAAATCCCTATTTGGGGCACCTGGGTGGCTCAGTGGGTTAAGCCTCTGCCTCAGGCTCAGGTCATGATCTCAGGGTCCTGGGATCAAGCCTCTCATCTCTGCTCAGCGGGGAGCCTGCTTCCCCTTCTCCCTCTGCTTGACTCTCTGCTTACTTGTGATCTCTCTCTCTCTGTCAAATAAATAAATAAAATCTTTAAAAAAAGAAAGAAAATCCCCATTAAAACATAATTCTCACTTAAACATGGAATAAAATGAAATTCCATTGTCATTAGAATTAAAACCTCTGCCACGTACCTAAAATATGTTTGCTATTTTAGAAAATATGTTGCTAAATGCAAATTTGGTATCCATGAGATCTTGTGTAGTCAGTGATTGGTTTGTATATAAAATTGAGTAGCAATTAAATTAGTTAATGACATGTAAAACACTATTTGCAAGCATCCTAGAAAACTGAACTGCCTCAACTTACATTCTACAACAATGTGGATACCTATCTCATTTGAGTGCTGCACCAAATAAATATATTTGTACCAAATGCAAACTGATTTAGGTCCCAAATTCTAACTCAAAATTTTGCTGTAATTTTGAAGACTATATAAATGTAGAAAGTAGACTATACTGAACAATAAACAACATTCTACCTTGAGTTACTTTAAGCTTCAAAGTTAAATCATGCCTTACGGAGTGCCTGGGTGACTCAGATGGTGACGCGTCAGGGCATGATCTCAGGGTTCTGGGCTGGACCCCCAGGTCAAGCCCCACATGAGCCCCAAGTCAAGCCCTATATCAAACCCCATGTTGGGCTCCCCGCTCAGCAGAGAGTCTGTTACTCATTTCCCTCTTCCTCTCCCCCTGCTCATGCACTCTCTCTCTTTCTGTATTTCTCTGTCTCAAATCAATAAATAAAATCTTTAAATTAAAAACAAATCATGCCTTACTAATCTTAATAACATGTTTACTAGTATAGTTTAGTACAGTGGAGTATAATATGTTCATTTTAAGGTCTGTACTTAATTTCTTTTTTTATTGTTATTATAATACATTTGCTTTTATTCAAAGTCTTTTTTTTTTGCCTCCTTTCTTCTTGAAATTTTTTCTCATTGATTTTCAATTTATCCATTTAGTGTCTTTCCCTAATTATCTTCTTCCATCTATATTTTCTCCATTTTAACATGAGATTTTCTGTCTATGGCAAACTGTTTTGTCTTTGGAATGATAATAGGGATTCATATTCAAGCATTTGTTTATTCAACAAAATTGTCTCGAGCATTCTGTTAGTCCTTTTGCCCCTTCAGATCCAATGTCCGTCCTCCTCTACTCTTTCATTGCCCCCAGAAAGCTGGCCTTTATGGTCTGAATCAATTGGGCATCAATCCAACAGTCTTACAATTGGATTTATGTAATGGTACTGGCATGAAGTCAATTTGTAGTTGCTGCTTACCCTACCTGAGCCAGGTATAAGGCAGCCCACTCCTATAGGTAGAACTCTTTTTCTATGTTCCAGTAACTCCTGACTCCCCTTGCTCTTTATGACCTAAATAACAGCTCCCTTCTTGTCAGTTTCTCTTAAACCTGTCTGTATTTTGTAAATGAATTCTTCCAATAAATTTCATTAATTGGGGACTCCTGGGTGGCTCAGTCAGTTAAGCATCAGCTTCTGGCTTAGGTCCCACATCAGGCTCGGGACCCATCTGGGAACCTGCTTCTCCCTCTGTCTGCCACTCCCCCTGCTTGTGCTCTCTCTCAATCTGAGGAATAAATAAATAAAATCTTTTTTTAAATTTTCATTAATTGTCCCATTGAATGCGTCATCTATTTTCTGATAGATCTGATCTCCTACTCTGTGCCTGAATTTATAGTCTTTTCTATATACAGTTTTGTGGATCTTTTGAAAAAGTTAATAATATAACCCACATTTCATACAGAAAGAAACAAAGACTCAAAAGGTTTAAAAAAACTTTCCCAGACACTCAGCTAATATAGAGTATAGCCAAAACTTGAATCATGGTAACCTACTCAAAGTCTAGCACTCTTTTTCCTGTGGTTTAGTTTTCTGCTACTCCCTCCTAAATGTTTTTCCATTGGTAACATCCATCAGTGATAATTTACTGAGAGCCTATAGTACATTGTAATGCATTGAAACTATATCAGGCTAAATTCATAGGTATAGAGGAACAATAGACATGCACCTGACTAGTAATCATTTTGGTCAAGAATTTCCAGTTATGAACACATTTTTGTATTAGTATCAACACTGAGTTTAAGAACTGTTTCCTTGTGGGTCTTTGAAAGTATCAGAATTAGAATTCCTTTTGTTTATCCTTGTTGACATATTAAATAGATAGTTGGACTGGTGGATAGACAAGACAAGACAAGACATCAAACTATGAACAGATCTGGGAGGGATA
Source organism: Ailurus styani (assembly GCA_002007465.1). NCBI lineage: Eukaryota > Metazoa > Chordata > Mammalia > Carnivora > Ailuridae > Ailurus > Ailurus styani. The sequence continues at coordinate 972,367 of LNAC01000080.1, forward strand.
AGATAAACCTGACCTAGATCCAAATGCTAACCATGGAGAGAGCACCAGTTTACCCAAAACTCACTAAGTCAGTTTATTGACAACACTAGCTGGTGGAGTCTAATGAAGGAATGTAGATTCTGGAGTACAACAGAGCTATAGAGACCCCCTGGAAATTTGTCCACAGACAGTAAAACTGTAATTTCTGAGGAAGATGGGAAGTAAGAGTACTAGTAAAAATTAGGTAGGAATACAGAATGCTATATACTTTTCAGATTTGTTCTGAGGCGTAAATAAAATAACATATGGGAAATATGCAACCCAGTGCTTGACACACACAAAAAAGTATATGTATGGTATAACAAATGACACGGAGGAAGCTACCAATAATCATGTCTCTAACAAGATGGAATCAAGACGTGGGTTGGGTCTAAGAATCAAGGCACCATATAACAGAGATCTTAACTAGGATAAAGAAAAAAATGGGGAATCAAGGCATGAACTGATATGGCTCAAACATAAGCAGGTACCCTGCATACATGTAGCCCCTACACAACATTGCAACAGAGAAACGGTGCCTGCTAACAGCTCTTTCACAGGCTTCTCTCCACAGACAGTCTCAGTCCCTCAGAGTATTTGAAGTTCTAAATTTATGATATAGATTAGATCTATTTCTCCCACATCTGATTGTGGCCCAGAATTAACAGTTCCTTTCTGATCAACACCCTTATTTTGAAATCTCAGGTGTTAGGAAATCTAAGTCATTATTGATCATGAGACAAGAAGGGCTTTTAGGTTTAATGTCTTCTCCTCAAGACGTTTGTTAACCTAACTAATCTTTAATTGTTTAAATTTTTTAATGTTTGGGGGAACTACTCCCATCTATAGAATTTATTTGTAACCATTAGCAAAACATAGATGGTAAGTTTTGGTGTATTTGTGGCAGCTTCTTTCTTCTCAGAGCCTTATGAGGGAAAAGGCCAGGATACAGGTGTTTGGATTTTTTTTCCTTGGAGTATGACAGAAACTAGTAGTAAAATTAATTTAGAGCAATAAAGGGAATATTTCAAGATGTATGAAAAGGGGAGTAACGAGTGTATACAAACGTATAAACTATTACAATTGATTAAGATTAAACCAGGTCTAATTAAAATACTGTGTAATATAGACTGATTCACATACTTCTAGACAGATGTGCAAACTTAAAGAATAAAATAATAAATTCAGGAATAACACTATCCGGGTGCCTGGGTGGCTCAGTCAGTTCAGTTAAGTGTCTGCCCTCAGCTCAGGATCCCAGGATCCTGGGAGAGGGCTCCCTGCTCAGCAGGGAGTCTATTCTCCTTCTCCCTCTGCTTCTCCCCCTGCTCATGCTCACTCTCTCTCTCAAAAGAATAAATAAAAAATCTTTTTAAAAAAGAATAACACTATACACACGTATTAATGCACACATATTCTGTATGTATATATGATCTGTATATGTTTAAATGCATGCGAATACACATATATAATTAAAGGGAGCATCATAGAAATGAAAATAATGGTGTTGGGACCACTTATTAGCATTTGAAAAAATGTCGTTTAATATGACAAACAAGACTCTATAAACGCTATTTTAAAATTCTCAGTTAAAAACGACAGAACACTAGCCAAGCAACTGCAACACTAAGCGAAAATAATTTAATAATTATTTAACTCTAGAGAGGTAAAAGTTTTCAAAATTTGAAACTATGAATAAAATCACTAATAAAAATATTAAAAAATTTGGCCATTAAAACTGCTGAAGAGTAAAAAGCATAAAATAAAAAGAACATAGTTAAAGGAGAATATTAGTATCAAATGTTAATGTTACATAAAGAATTCTTACTAAGGGAAGAAAATGAGAAAGACAAAGGATGTTATATAGAATTCAGGCAAAAGGAAATATCTTTTAGAAATTAGAAATCAAAAAGGGAACAATAATCATGGCATTTTCTCTTTTTTTTTTAAGATTTATTTATTTATTTATTTGACAGAGACAGATTACAAGTAGGCAGAGAGGCAGGCAGAGAGAGAGGAGGAAGCAGGCTCCCCACCCAGCATGGAGCCCGATGCGGGCCTCGATCCCAGGACCCTGAGATCATGACCTGAGCCGAAGGCAGAGGCTTTAACCCGCTGAGCCACCCAGGCGCCCTCATGGCATTTTCTAGTAAAGAAATGCGAATTAAAATAGCAATGAGGTATTTTTAGTTATTATGTTTTAATAAGGTTTTTGGTTTTTTGGGTTTTTGTTTTGTTTTGTTTTGTTTTTTGACTCAGTGCTAGTGTTATTGGTATTCTTGGTGCCTGTTTAAGTTGATAAAAGTCATCCGGAGAAAAAAACTAGAAATAGCTTTCAAAACTATAAAATATTCACTTTTTAATTCAAAATCAAATTTCTTAAAACATATAGTAAGCATATAGGTTTAGTCTGATTCTAAAATAAGCCATGATCTTTAGAGAAAAACTTCAAGGGCATTTGGGTGGCTCAGTCAGTTAAGTGACAGACTCTTGGTTTCCTGATCTCAGGGTGGTTAGATGGAGCTCCAGCCCTGAGCCCCTGCCCTGAGCCATGGGGCGGGGCCCCCAGCCCAGCAGGGAGTCTTCTTCCCCTCCCTCGCTGCCCCTCCCCCAGTGTACACACAATAAATAAATAAATAAATCTTAAAACTTTAAAAAGCAGAGAATAAAAAGAAAAAAAAAACCCAGTAGTAATCACTCATAACCCCGCATACAGAATTAGCCCCAGATAAAATTTAGGTAAAATTACCCTGATGTTTTTGCACAAATATAAGATTTTATGTTGTGGAGCTCTTAATATATGAATGTGTATGTATAATACAGCTTTTGCTTTGCTTTTTCATTTAAGTCATTAAAAAGTGTTGACAAGGCGTGCCTGGGTGGCTCAGTGGGTCAAGCCTCTTCCTTCGGCTCAGGTCATGATTTCAGGGTCCTGGGATTGATAGGGAGCCTGCTTCCCCCTTCCCCCTGCCTGCCTCTCTGCCTACTTGTGATCTCTCTCTCTCTGTCAAATAAATAAATAAATAAATAATCTCTAAAAAAAAAAAGAGTTTAAAATAAATAAATAAATAAATAGTGTTGACAAGAATCATTTTAATGTTATCTAGTCCTCTACTGTATTTTCATGGCATGATTTATTTCATTGTTTCTTTATTATTGGACTTGGAGGCACTCTTCAAATTTCCAGGGTTTAAATAATAATGCTCTCCACAATAGCCAAAGTTCCGAAACAATCTAAAAGCTGAAGAGCATGAATGGTTAAGATAGAATACGTCTAAGCTGTAAAAATTAATAAAAGTCTGCAGGACAATGGAAATATGCTTATGACACAATGTCTACACATTGAATTACAATTCAGTTTGGAAACTTTGCTTGGAACCTCACATTGTACCAGCATTAAATGTTCTTCTCACTTCTGTTCAACAGGTAGGAATAGCAGGCTGGTCCAGCTCTGTACCCCCAGTTCTACAGTGCCTCTAATTCAGGCACCCTGTGGACACCCAGGATATGTTAATTGTATGACTGACTGAGTAAATCTGCTAACGAAAAGACTAAATAACATTAGCAAAGCTTTGTTCCTGTTCTTTTTTCTTCCAGTGAGTTGTTTTCCTTTCTCTTAGCACTTAAGCATACTTTAGTCTTGGGCTCTGGGGCTAGGAACAAATAATGTTCCTTAGATTTGGAAACTATCCCACCTTAATTCTATCCTAAAGTTACATTTAAAAACCAACAGTTCAGTGTGAGGAGGTGGGCAGTACAGATTTTTTTGCTTCCTTTTCCCTTGCATACAGAATATATCTATCGAGTGAATGAAACTCACGGACCAACGTTTCCATCAGATGACACCTGTGATAACAGATGGCAGTCAGTCATGCTTTTAACATTAATACCAAATTAGAATAGAAAATAATGCCAAATAGCTCGCAGAGAATTTACTTAAAGACAGCTTATAGACTATGAAAATTCTGTTGAATTTCAACAATAATAAACTAATATGAAATTTTTTTTTGTCTTTAGCAGTTTAGAAAGTTCCTAAGTAATGATATATGGTGAAGGTAGACGTGAAGCCTCAGTTTATTTTTCACCAGGTTCATTTCATTCAAGAATGAGATATAGTAGAAGATTTAGGAGTGCTCATTCTCTCTGTTTCATCCAAGTGTCCAGCACTTGGCTATACTGTGCCCTATGCAGGTACACTTTTGCAGTCCAACTCATCCTAAACATCCTGGCTTCTCTGAACTGTCCACGCAGTCCGGCAAAGTGTCTATCCTTGGCTTGTAACTGTCAATAGAAGGGGAGTCTTGTGGTCACACCCGAGGGCACAAGTCACCGAAGTCAAAGGACAAGAAAGAGATGGGATATTTGTTATATCTGTCAATGTTAAAGGGAAAGATTTCTGCTTTTTTTCTCTTCTAAAATTATGTGCGCAGTGCCCAGCAGACTTTGAAAGAAAGCAAAAAATTCAAAAAGAAAGAAAAGTGGAAAACTTATCATAAATATTAACTTCTTCTGTGGAAGAGATTTTGCTATTTATGAACGATTTCACTGTTTCCATGACTGCTTGATAGAAGTCTTACACGTCAGCTTATGCACACACGTAATTAATTGTTCCTTCAGGGAAACGGTATCCTCACTTAAGGGTGAGAAAGGAAAACACTATGTATCTTCCTACAAACAAGGCAGTGAGAGCTGGAATAAAAGAGGGCTTTTTTGTTTTGTTTTCTCATTCATGAACCCACACATGTACACACACACATGCGTGTACACACAATAGCGACAGATGCAGAGCCTTCAGAGTTTTAACAAAAAGCATGGCATTCTCAGTAGTCCGTGACATAACTTAAATGCCTGACTTTACACTCTTAAACTAGTTTCATGGAATTACTATTTCCCCTACTGCTTTTACATCATAATATTGGTCAATAAATATCCCATTAGACTATAAGTTTCTTAAATATAGAGACAGTATCTCATTCACCATAACAACAGCAGCAACGTTCACAAATGTGAATCCTGTGCCAACCATGAAATGCAAATTCTACTTCATTTTATATTTTGTTTATAGATTATTTCTACCACATATAAAACCAAATTATTAAAGTTTAATGCCTATGAACTCAACAAGACTGTACAACCAAAACATTCTGAATTATATCTCTTTTTCAAATTTTTCTCTCAGATTTGAGTCTCCTTTGATTCTTGAGAGAATCCTCAAAATAAAAGTTACTGACTGGAAATATCATCCATTAGTATAACATGCCCAAACCAGAACTTTTCAAATAGCAAACCAATATATACTTAGAGACATTAAAATATCTTATGTATTAATCATGGTAATCATGGTTGCTGAGGACTTACACCATGACAGGTCCTGTGCTATTTCATAGAATATTTAAAAACCATTGCTTAAGGTGTCTCTCTCTGTTATGATAATCTACATTTTATACAAAAGGAAAACTGTTCTGAAAGGGTTAATAAATGGTCTAGGGTCACAACACCATATCAACTGGAGCTAGAATTCAAACCCCCTTTTCCCTGCTTCTAATGCTTCCACTCTTATATACTTTGCTCCATTGTTTGCTTAGTGATAATTGTGTACCTCTCTGATATTCTTTGTTTCCACCATGAGAGGTGCAAACAAACTCCATTAGCCCAATTCTGGTCTTCACAGCACCCCAGGGAAATAAAACAAAACAAACTAATTTTTAACATACTCAATCTGAATGACCAACATTGGGATCAAAGACCTACGGCCTCTTTAAATAAGATTTTAATCAAAGCAAATACGTATTTTTCCGGTTAACATTTAATGAGCCCCTACAATCCATGAAGTACTCTCTATCCATAAATAAATTCCATAGTTTTTTACTGAAGCAAAATACTTTTGTTACCACAACAGAGTATATACCTGTGATGGGATTTGGCTTGTTGCATATGGCCAATTTTCATATAATCTGCAACCTTTACTAGTAAGTAAAACAAGCAATTTGTAGTGACTATCTTTTTGAATAAAAGTGAATGTAGCAAAAATAATAAAAGCAACCATTCACAAGACTATAAGAAGTTAAGCACTCAATCTGATCTAGGAAGTAAAAACAATAAATTCTCCCACAGCACCATAGGTTTATACTTGATCTCATACGATGATATGTAAATGCAGCAACTACAACTGAAGAATATTCTTAGAAAGGGGCACACCACAAATAACTCCCATTAATGTTACAGAAACATGTCATTTGAAACAGATACTTTCATAAAGAATACTTGGATTTTACTCCATTTGTACATCTTTTACAAACCTGTGAGTGAATTTGTGCCACTCAGAGTGGTGGGGGCTTAGACACCATCTCACCAAAAAGAACCTCAGTGATTAAACCTGCCACATCCAACGTTCTGACATCCATGCCCTGGACGGTGTATCTAACTCCTATACATTTATCCTTCTTTGGAACCAAATAGCAAGACAGTCAGCTAACTTTGGCCAAGAGCATTTTCTTCTTATTTCTTAGGAGAATGAAGAGCTGTTTCTCCTTCACTGATATAGACTTGACTTTACTCCTTTGTATTAAAAAAAAAAAAGAATATTTGTTTACCAAGCCACTACTAGGAAAGCAGCATAATTGCTCAAAGCGAAGGCTGAATCCCATTTCTAGAGCTGATCTGCTCTGTAGACTTGAGCAAGTTACTTCATCTCTCTGTGCTTTGATTTCCTTAATCTGTAAAGTGGGGCTAATAACAGCACCTACCTCAGTGGGAAGCTGAGCAGGTGGATACGACAAGGTACATAAAGCCCTCATCACTATGCCTGTCACACAGTGAGCAACAGTCAACAATGACAAGAATGGTGGCTACCAACTGCTCTGTACCTGTTTCCTATGAGAATTAATCAGTTTTCCTCTTCTGACCCTTCCCTTCTCTCTCCTGCAATCTCTTAGTAAGTGAACTGCTTTATTTCATATGGAACATTCCTACTGACCCCTTCTCTAGGACCCTCCAAGGAAGGGGAGGATAAGAGTAGACACAGAAAGGTATCCTGATGCACCTTGAGAATATATGTTAAGTGAAATAAGGCAGTCACAGGAGGACAAATATCACATGGTTCCGCTTACATGGGACACCTCAATAGTCAAACTCACAGAAACAGAGAGTAAAATTGTGGTGGGGAGCGGCGGGGAGAAGGAAATGGGGAGTTGTTCAATGGGTATAAAGTTTCAGTTACGTAAAATGAAAAAGTTCTAGAGATCTGCTGTAAAATATTGTGCCCACAGTTAAGAGTAGTGCACTATACACTTAAAATTTGTTAAGAGGGTAGATGTCATGTTATGTATTTTTTGCCACGATTTTTTTAAAAGTATCCTGAGCTATGATAAAAAGGTTAGACCAACAGTGGAAATATGTGCTTCCTGGGCATTCCATTTGTTCTTACTAAATCCCTAAGAACAGAGACCCAAAAGATACTTTCAAAACTCAACATTAGAAGTTAAAAGTTATCCGACACTTTGAGCCAGTTTCTTCCAATCCGTCAGCTGCTGTCTCTTAGAGAAATTTTATGCCCCGAAGCAGTTGCGGCACACGATAATTCATAAGTGTGACTTCAGGACACCCACTTTACACAATACCAGCATTAAACATCTAAAATCCTAAGCTGTAAAATACGAAGGTAATAGAACCAACAGGACGAAGATTTTTGGAAGGAGCTGTGATTCCAGCAATTTCAAAACTGTTATTTAATTGCATACCACTCCTCTTTTCCCAAACACTTATTTCTCAGATTAAGTAGAAGCATACAAATTAGTATTGTGGAACGTGGGGGGAAAACGTGGTTCTCCTAAATATGAATGGTGACACTATAAACTATTATAAAAATAAAAGGGGTACAGCAAGGAGTTAGCAGTCACAGAAATTGGAAATATCTGTGAGAAATTTCAGAGCAGAATGATTACAAGTTTGTGTCAGCATTCTGCCATTTCCGATCATATACAGATAAGACTTTCCATAGGAAAAAAGTCTATGAGCATATCGGCTCACAATTTCAGTTCTGAATTCGGTGCAGGAGTATCTTCATTAGCCTAATAAAATAAGGGAGAAACAGCCACATCCTTCAAATGAAGACTACGTTTATTAAACGCTTAAAACGGGAAAGAGTCAGAGAGTGACAGGTTGTAAGTTGACTAATTTAGGGACATTCTTTGAAGGTTATTTCTTCATCCTTGATTAAGAACGTAAATACAAAAACAACACCAAAAACAAAAGCTGTAAAGACTTTGAACCTCTTAATTGATATGCAGATTTAATGTAAAATTTTACATTTCTTTCACGTTATCAGACCTTTTAATTTTTAAATATTATGAAATTATTTCTTAACATGATAGGATTTCTCTTCCTGGTTATTAATTTTTAAGTTACTTAGAAAATAGAAATGTAGAAGTAAAACATTTTTAACCTACAGATATAAAAGAATCCTTGCAAATGTAATATCAACATTTTTGATTTGTTTTAGAAGAGATATGTACATTTTGATACCTATCAAACACTTAATAAAAGATGACTCCTCAAGGCAATTTGCAAACTATGGTTTCATCTAGATATATGTCAGTGTAAATCAGGAACCTTCAGCTCACCATTTCTCTAAACAAGTATGCCATAATCTTTGCTAGCTCTGTTTCCGTGAGGCCATCATAAATCTACCACAGGGCACTGTCTCCTCAGAACGTAGTCACAGATTCAAATACATGAAAGCAGAGTGAACTATACATAGAGCAAGTCTATATCAAGAGTTAGTAATCCCCTTCACCTGTGGAGTGTATTTCATTTTTCACAAAATCTTCATAGAAATTGCACCCACCGTGCTGAAAAACATCTCATTACTATCACACTTGGTTGAAAAATACCTTTTCTGTTTGTCTATAATATGAAAGAGGAATGGACACTCCTTTTAATGTATACATATATATGGTTTGCATATAACGTCTACTAGATTACCCAAGGTGGACTTTGGTGAATTGAATGCAAACATAGTTTCAAATAGCAGAAACATTTTTTTTCTCAATTTGCCACTACTGATATTTAATTTATTTTGATCTAAACATGTTAACATTATCCAAGTGGAAGAAGCAACTAAGATTCATTATCATAGATTTATTTCTAACAGTGATGGTGTCTACTAAAAAAAAAAAGTAAAATAACATGTATAAAAGTATTTAATTTTCAGTCTTCAAACTTAAATGATATATTAAAATCGGAAAAAAAATGTAAACCTTTGCTTTCTGGAATTATAGTTTATAGTTTTGTATTTATTGAATGCATTCATAGGCTCCCTTAGGATGTGAAATGTATGGAAATATATGTGCATTGCTAAAGAAAGAACTAAATTTATTCTTTCCCCACATCATGCTCTTCTTTGCAGTAGAGGTTTTTAATTCAATACAGAGCTAGAATGAGATGGAGCCAATTTCCTGGTCTATATGTGTGACAAATGCTGAAAGTGGCACAAGATTAACAAATTAGTTGAAGTATAGATCTTAAAGGATTTTTTTTCTGTGTCTCTAAATCAAAATTCATACTTTATTTGAAATGAAGCCTTCTTTAGAATTCAGTAATGACTAAAGGTCTTTTATTTCTCTGTATTTGAGATAAAAGGGTGGGATGTATGACAACTACTAGCATTTTTTGAGCAAATATTTTTATTTGTAAGAAAGCTTACAAAGATTATATATTTGGAGTTTGAAGTGATTTTGATTGCAGTCCTGCATCTTGGGTTAGTCACCGCAATGTGTGATTTGGAAAAGATGAAACATTCTTCTCCAAATAACTAGTTGTTCCCCCAAATAAAAGCATAAAGTGAAAAACAGTGGTAAAATTTATTTATTTCTGTATTTTTATGGGTAAAAATAGTTTTTAAAATGTTAGATGCTAGATCAATATGCTTACTTTTCTAATAGCATTTGTTGGCCTGGTTTTATGTAAGAACTATCAGGCGTGGCTGTTTTACCTAACCTCAGAATCATGTGCTTGATATAATCCAGATATCTGACACCAAACAATAAAAACATCTGTGACAATAAAAGCATGTAACAGTTGTGGAATTGTTTAATTTGGGAGAAAATGGGTATGTTTGATAATCGCACATGCGTGACTTGATTTCTCCTCTTTGTCGAAAAACTTCTGTATTTTGCAAATAGTGGGTTTTTTAATTTTTTCTTTATTTATTTTTAAAGGAACCAACTTAGGACGTGGAAGAGCTCTTTAAAAGGTGTTCTGAAATACGTGGCTTGGATTCGGCTCACTCATTTCCGGTTTAGGGGCTTGTCATAGTCCACCTGTTTTTGTTTGGGCTTAAATTATATAAAAATACAGCATTTTAAAGCAAGCCCAGCCTTACTTGTTGTACCCAAACATGATAACATGCTTAAAATTCGAGAAGAGTTCTATGCAGGTTGTACGTCTCAGTCACCCAATCTCCTTTCACATATCTGTTCATGTTGACAGACTATGTCATAATACATCAACAGAAAGATCAGCACAGAAGAACAAAATTTCATCGCCTGACAGCAAGAGGAAAACTGATTTCCAGTATTAAATTAGTAAAAATATATCATTACCTCACTTCCAATAAGCCTACTACCTCTAGAAGATAAGGTGCCTGCTGTAATCACACAAGTATATGCAAAGACAATGAGGTTTGCTTGTTTCTTTGGCGTCACCCTTTGACAGCCTGTTCTTATTTTATCTTGCATATGTTATTTTTTTTATATCTTGGAAGCAACTTAGAGAATTAAAAGCATTTCTTAATGAGACATGCGGTATTACATATGAGAAATATATTATCTGCCAAATGTTTGAAGGACAGTCTATCCTATTCCAATCATTGCCAGAAACCTATTGACCATTGAAATGGAAATGGGTGTTTAAGCTTCTGATAAAAGTTACGTACCTTTTTCATGTAACATATTGCTCTGTTTGGATTTCAGTAAAAATTTAACAATACCTGTAATAAATAATGTCTTTTGCAGCCCAGGGCATCATCTGCCACTTAGGCTTTAATTTTGCCCCTGTTTGAACACTCTACAACATATGCACTTCTCTTTTGTCTATTATCCTAGAGTTGTGCTATTCCCAAATATTGACATCATCTACTTTTATCAGCATTAACTGCTCTGAAGCTTCCCAGGCTCATGCTCAGCTCTATTTCTTCCTATTGATTATCTTCCTCACTCCAGCAGGTAGCTAGCCAGCGAGGCTGTCCTGAGAAATAGCTTCCAATGACTTTATACGCACAATTTACACGGAATTGTTTAAAGAAGATATTAGCCTCAATACAAATCAGTGAAGCTCATTTAGTCAATACTGCACAATTCTGCTGTTGGCACCCTGTCACATGTTAGTCTTTACAGTTAGCTGCTGTACCCAATCTGCACATTAGCTATAGTATTTAGTTTCATATTAAAATGAAGCCGGGTTTTTTCGCTTTTGCTTTCCTTTTTGAAATCTTTTCAGTGTACTTTTTACATCACCTCACTGAGCCATGTGATAGTAATATATTTTGAAATATAAAAACCTGAGATTAAATGTTTGATTTTTGACAGTGTTCTTAAATATAATAAATTCAAAAGGAAATACTGTTAAGTTAAAATGGAGTGTTTTTCATTAAGTCCAATCAAATGGTAGACAACAAAGGATCTTTTATTTGAGAATATGAAGTGAAAATGAAAACCAGAAAACCTTTACTAAGAAAAGGTCCAGCTAAATTATGTTGGAAGGGGGTCTCCAGATTGAGTTTGGGTGTTTCTTTTGCTAAAAGTGAATGAAACTAAGATATGTTATGAAGAAATATTTTATAAAGAAGCAAACTCAATGCTTTTTGGAGATGAAAATAAGGTCTAAGGACAGTTGACTTTGAAAATAACTCTAAAGAAAGATCACATATGAAAAAAATTGCCACAGCATCTGATCTTTTCCTATAATCATAACAGGGAAATGTTTGGGGGAAAGTAATGCTAGTCCCCTCTTTCTCTTCCATAGCAATGCTGTAAAATTCTAGAAGGGGTGTTTACATTTCAGAATTACTCCTCCTTAAACTACTGGTTTATGATAGTTAATGAGATGATATCCAAATGTTGAAAACAGGAAAATTCAAATGAAAATCTAAATGTGAAATATAATATAATGAAATAAATAAGCAACATAATACTACTCTGAATGTTTGTGCAAATATTGCAAAATGAACTGCAATACATTAAAATTCTTCAGTGGTTGGGTAATTCATAAGTGAAGGTTTATATATAAAAGCTTTAGCTATCAAAAAAGGGATCTTTATATCATACTATCCTAAATTTTTTACTTGAAAACATCACTAACATCTTGGAGTGCATTTTGAAAAGTTGTCATTAAATCAATTTGCATATTTCTTTGCAAACTGAAATTCAAGGTAAGAAGAAAGCATAGCGATCAAAATAATCTATTTGTTATAAAATGCATCTTCCAGCTTTAGTGGCTGAGTGGCAGAAAGCTTTGGGGAATACGAATGGTAGAGAAAATAATGATTTCAGTTTTGGTGATTTTTAAGAGCTATATCTTTTTTTGTGAGTAAAAAGTAAGAATTGAACAAAATAAAAATTTTAAATGAGTGATAGCAAATGACAGCATTTGAAACATTAATATAGGAAAGCAATTAAAATAGAATTACATAACAAATTACTGTAAATATTTCAATATTTTGTCTTTTTTAATATAAAATGTTAAAGGTGATTTTTGTATGACCTTTGCTTTCATTTCTTTTCTCTTTAAATATCACTAGTTGGGAGCTAGAGCTCTGAAGCCCAGGTAGAAAAGACACGCTAAGAGATGGCCAGTCTATCCTGACCGTACGTCTTCTCACACATTTATTGCCAACTGACACTCATATAACAGCTTTTTTTTTATCACAAAGATTCAACAAAGAACAATTCCAGTACCAAGGGAAAATCATACTCCAGGAAAGAGAGAAATGCCATAATTGCTTATTCAGGTTGCATAAATGCAGGCATGGCAAAGATAATTGCAATATTTGTGTGTGACAGCATTTTACCATTTAAAGAAGTCAATAATCTAGATATGATAGTATTTAGGTGTAATTGTGTATATGTATGCATATATCATATGTTACATGCAGTGCACAAATATAAATTCCAGCCCAAAACTGAAATATATAAACATTACTAGTCCTTTTTTTTGTTCAAAGTAGTCTTTGATGAATATGTTTTTATGTATTAAGTGTATCTCTAATAACTAAATTATAAGAGCTTTAAGCTAGTCCATCTACCATATGATATTATTATGTTCAATAAAATTGTATGGCTTACATAGTCACTTAAACATAAGAACATTCTCAATAAAGCAAATGCACACAAAACAATAGAGGTTTTTAAAAATAACAGCAACAAAATAGATAAACATTTCACATAAATTAAGACGATTTTTTTTCCAAAAAACTTTTTAAATTTTTCATGAAGTTTAAAATGTGACTTTTGTTTTCAAATTATATCAAAACATAAAATTTTGAAACAAAGATGTTTCATAGTAACTTCCAAAACAAACTGATTTTTTTAAAAAGTAGTTTTGAGGGGTGCCTATGTGGCTCAGTGGGTTAAGCCTCTGCCTTTGGCTCAGGTCATGATCTCTGGGTCCTGGGATCAAGCCCTACACCCGCTCTCTGCTCAGCATGGAGCCTGCTTTCTCCTCTCTCTGCCTGCTTCCCTGCCTACTTGTGATCTCTCTCTCTCTCTCTGTCAAATAAATAAATAAAATATTTTTTTAAAAAGTAGTTTTGACTAAGCTTCTAAAATATAAAGGAAAAAATCACTTTCAGTTTATTAAAACCTGTCTATAGAGGAAAACATGATTCTAGATCTATAATTTTTATAAGCCTTATAAATACTCATATTTATGATGAATATTAAAATTTCATATTGGATCCATTGTGACTGTGTAGATTACCAAGATGATGCCCAATATCACGTATATCATCTCACTGAATTAGTTTTGTAGCAAAAAGTGCCACACTGAGTGCAAATATTTCAAATAAATCTCTCTTCCATAAATATTCTGACTAGTAGACCCTAAGCAGAAAGATTTTTTACACTAAAAATTAGCTTTAAGAGCAAGAATATTGAATTCTATGGGACATTATCTTTTTTAAAAGTATAAACTTACCCAAACTAAGCACCCGTACCCGCATGCATGCCCACACACACATATTTTGCCAGGAGAAATTATATTTTTATCATTAAAGTACACTGAATATGAACCCATTAAGGTCATTTACATTGTAATCTATGTAATTATACAGCTTTTAAAGGATATAAACATTTCATTTAATCCTAATTTTACATATGGAACAATGTATCAATGAGTACTGTCATCAAATTTTTGTTAGGTGAAAATATTTTAAAACATCAGCTAACACATCCAACTAGTCAAATTCTAGGACAATTTAACTTAGCTAAAAAAGATAAAATCGAACTGGATAGTTAATTGGGATATTTCATAATTTCTTTATTTTAAATACATATATCTCTAAAAGCAAAGTACAATATTTAAGGAAATTAATATTAGCCTTCATATACATAGAGAGTACATTTATGCATCTATTATATCCATGGAAAATACAGATATTCCATTATATATGTGCAATTATATAATCTGTATAAATACAGATATATCATTATATGTATCTTGTCTACCTATGAATTCTGTGCAGAAAAGAAAAGCACTCTTGTAATCCAGAATAAAGCAATACAGGTGTGTGTGTGTGCACGTGTGGCTGGGTGTGTGTACGTATGTGTGAAGGGAGAGCTGGAGGAAGAGAATTGTTAGCTTCACAAAGAGGTACTAAAGGTAGAATATTAAACATGTTTGAAAATGATTATGAAGGTATTATGTTATATAAAGAAATATCATTGACAAATGTTTCTCTCTCCTTTTCCTTTCTCTATGGGTGTGTGTGTTCTGCTGTTAATAAGAAAATGAACATTTGGGATGAAAGAAAATGACTCTATAGAAATTTAAAATAGGACACTTGTTAAACTTACTAAATTAAAATTTAAATCCAACCAGATTTTCCTTTCTGAATATGAAATAAGAACCCTGTAAAATGGGCACAAGAATCATAACATATTTTTAAATGTTTCTATTAAAAATTTTTCTCATGTAAATATTTGTATCATTACTATCCTATAGTATCTTAAAATATTCTAAAGGCGTGCATGACAATATCATGAAATGAATCTGAAGGGGTCATCTTTGTAGCATAAAGATCAAGACTTTAAGACAAAGTTCCTCACCCTTTGACTCAGACAGAACTGTTTCAAACCCTCTAGTTGAATGATTTTTATGTACATCTACTTGTTAGTTTTTCAAATTTGTCATTTTCAGTACTCTAGGCTGAAAAGGAGAAAATGTGGGGTTGCATATTGAGAATTTACATCACTACTTAATAGTTAATATCTTGACCACCTTTAAGATTATGCATTTGGAGAGTTATAACCTCAGAAATTCCAATGCTATGGCATTCAGGTGATGCTATTAAGTGTCTTCCACTGAGAAGAGCTCCTTATATCAAGAATACTTCACTAACACCTAGCTACCTAGATTCCTGAAGTCTTTAGTCTAAAAACCTATTTCTACATAAAAAGAGCCCTATTTAACTTAACTGTAAGGGTAGCAGTGTTGTTGTTTATCATGATGTTGACAAAAAGCAGTAGACAAAAAGTTATCTGTAACTCTCAAGTGGACATAATTATCCCCTAATTCCTAGATAATTAACCAGGGTAAAAACTATGCTTTGCATTGCCTCCCTTCAAGATGGTAAGCTCATGATATAATGAAATCAGAGCAAGTTATGGGAGGAGAGAATAGGGCCCTGGAAAGAGGAATACCTTTTTCTTGATTCCACAAAGGGTTGAGGGCCTAATTATTTTTAAGTATAATCCAACCAACCTCTTCTCATGCTTAGCTGCACTGAGTGACACTATTTGTGATGCCCAGTGTGCTGAAACTGAGCAGGTTGCTGTCAGTTTAAAAATGACTATAATAAAAGTGACCATGAAGATGGATCTTGTGATTTTGCGTTTCTAATCAGTCATCTGTGAAGAACACTTTTGCTTTGATTCAGCAGACTGGTGACAGCCATGATTGATAGTGCACGAGGATGAAAAAGGGTTATTAACTGTCTTCCTATTAAGCTCAATGTATTACCCCTCTAGGTGCATCTCATACTTTAAGTTAAAGTACTTACTCAGGTAAGGTCAAGAATGAACTCTATGGAGATGGTACCCAATCTGCTGAAAATGAGCAAGGCATCCTATTACTGATTTTTTTTAAATTTAGCATTTAAACTACATTTAATTCCACTGTCTTATTTTTACTGGCTAAAAAAAAGAAATTTCCTCCTTCCAAGAACATCTATACTGAAAACACTCAAAGTACAGAAAGTAGCTTTAAGTGTAAAGATTTGAATGTAGAGCTAACTAGCAACATGTGTGTGGCATCTACATAAGTCTATATTTAAGCAGATGGACATATATTGTATAATCTGAGGATATTTTTAAGGGTAGACACTAAAATTGATTTGTGATTTAAAAAATAAATATCTGTATTGTATTTGCAAAAATTATCTTAATTTTCAATAATCCATATATAGTAATCTTTAGAAATAACAATTTTTAAGATTAAAGGATCTAATAGAATATTTAGATATTTGTTTTCATTTAGATATAATGTACTAACTTCATCTCATTTTAACTTTTTAAAATTAGAAATATTACATATAGATGAACATTTGAATGATGGTATCTGTTCATGTCTTTGATGAGTATAACCACACATCCATCACAAATAGCATGATAGACCCTAAGATACTTAAAATTTTTCAATAACTCAGGATACACCATTTATTAAATGAAATAATAAACTTTAAAATGTTATCATATCTCCTGTGTTCATATATTCTTATTGAAGTCAAAATGTACAGAAAGATTTTTGTATACTTCATTTAACTTCTCTTTAAAAATATTTTATATATACAAGATTGGTTCTGAAAGACAACAGATAAAATATATGCATTTTAATTTAAAATTATAGTATTGTGTTTCTTCTTAACATTTCCCACTGTAAATACTCAGTACATGTCAGATGTAATGTGAATTAGCCAAAAACATTCGAGGATATCGGTAACTTGGCACTGATGTAACCATTTAAACTACAACCAACTTTCAGCTCTCTGTGCTTAACCGTTCTTCAGCGAACAACTCCGCAGAGTAGCACAGAAAAAGAAAATGCTACCAGAATGTTATTAGAGTTTCAGTGCAAGGAAAATCACATTATATCCAAAAGTTTTCTCTAGTATATCACGACCTGTTTCTCCAGTGTCAGTTATTGTACTTGTTTTTGGTATATAATAAATTATATTTGAAAAGGTACTGTTTTAATATGAGGATCCATCAACAATGAAACACAGAAAAAGTAAGGAACTAAAGTTCAAGATTTCACTGAATTTCTCTTTAGAGCCAAAAAAATTGGCTCTCTACCCTATTCTGCTTAATATTGCAATTGCTGTTTTGAGAACTATTTCCAGGTCTCTAGTATTTTATGCATGCCAAGTATAACTTAAATACTTACACACTGAGAGCCTCTTCATAAAAAATGTTAGATCAATATGAAAATTGTTTATTTAGTGAATTGTGTTTATGTGGAGTGGATTTAAAGGTAGGTTTTAGAATTCATACAAGATCCCCTCAATGTGACACATTAACTTCATTATTAAATGGATTTCTCTTTCTGCCCTATAAAACTTCAACAAACTTGTGCTCTCAGATTCAGAAATCAACTATGAGATAAGTGATAGAGGTCAGTGATAGCATTCTATATTATTGTTCAGATATTTGCATAAGCTAGTAAGAAATATGTTGCACGTTTCTAAAAACATTGTTGGCTTTTAAAATAAAAAAAGAAAAATGCAGTTTCAAAGTAAACCACGTAAATTAACGAAGTGCTCTGAATTATTAGTGAAAGTCCTGTCTTCTATTTGACTTGGGCGTTCAAGGAAAATTAGGAAATACAAAGAGCTAGTAGGCCCGAGAGGAATGAACGGATTTCCTAGTCTCCTCGTTTTCTTCTCCTTAGAGAAGATCTAGAACACGCATGACACATAGCACACACTTTAGGAAAGACCAAGGCAAAGGCACTTTCAGGCAAAGTTTAGGTCATTTCCAAGGCAGTCAATTAGCGTAGCTGAAATTGATGTCCAGCGGTATTTTTTGCACACTGGACACTGGCAGACAATAAAAGTTAAAAATGTAACAATTTCTTTTATACTTTTGAAACTCCAGAGCACAATGTTGCATAAATTTTGCTCAAGCAATTGATAGAACTGATGAAGAAAAATCCCACACCTTGGTGCAAACCCTTTAAATCTGGTTCTGAGGCTATTGTGACTTGGTTTCATCTACTAATGGGGCACAAGGCATATTTGGTTTATAGTATCTAGGGCTTCGATTACTTTTAGTTTGAAACTCTCTCCTGAAGCTCTTCCACTTCTATATATATAGCCCTCCTCCCCCTCCTCCTCCTCCACTTTCTCCTCTTTCTACTCTTCTTGCTCCTCCCTCTCCTTCTTCTCCCCTTCTTCCTGCTCTTCCNGTGGTGCACATCTGTGCAGCCAAAACGTGGAGGCTGACAGTTGCTGTCCACTCCAGACTGTGTACCTGAGCGTAGTGGCCACTCTGCTCTTCCGCCCAGCCCACTTCTGCCTGCACTGTTGCTGCTGTCACGCCAGCCGGTGATTTGATAGGCTTGTCGGGTTGCCATGGTGTTGACTTCTTGCCTCTGAGGAGCTGCCCAATGACTGGAGGTCTGGGATTAAAGCGGGAAGAGGCAGCGGCCACAGCGAATTTCAGCGGCAGCTGCAGCAGCTAGAAACAAGAGGCGAGAGGACGAGGTCTTTAGACTGCGTTCCCCTCCCGCAGCCAGGGCGGCCAGTGAAGAGGGGAAGGAGACGAGGCGTGGGGGGAGGTTGAAATGGTGACCACTCAAAGCCAGAAGATACAAGGGAGGGGTTTGAGACCCTCTCAGGAATAACTCATAAGCAATCTGCACGCGCAGAGAGGGAAAATCTTCCAGAATTCGTTATTATTCACACAAGATATTACCTGGGCGGGCGGTGGGACTGGGAGTAAACGGCTGTTAAAAGGTATTTAAATGGGTGATACACCTTCCCCCACCCCACCCTTTATTTGGGCAGCGAGGTAGCTTGACAAATAAAGGGGCGCTCTGCGGAGAACTTCAAATCATGGAAACTTATTCCAAGGAGACAAAGTGCAATGAGACCGCAACCAAGTACATGAAAATAGTTGCTTGGGCCGGCGGCCGGCGGGGGCGGCCCGGGAGGGGGGAACCAGAGGGTGCCCGCGCACTGCACAGCCCCAGACGGAAACCGTAAACTAGGAAATGAAAGGGACAGAAACCGCTTCTGTTATAAATTAGTGGGTAGGTGAAGGTTACGCAAAGAAGAAAAGGGAAAGTAAAGCTGTTAAAAGAATAGAATAAAACCCCTGGGAGTTCAACTCAACTCCCCCCCCCCTCCACTTCCCAATCCAAGGGGAGTAGGAGGAGGAGAAAAAGTGCCTTCTGGTGTGATGAGAACTCTCTGGAATGTCTGGAGGAGAGGATAGAAGTGCGAGGGTAAGAAGACCCGGGTGCTAAATAATTGGCAAGAGAGATAAATGGGGGAGGGGCGGGGTAGGAAAGAAATATTCCGCGATTCACCGAAGAGGCTTCGAGATTCAGAAGAGGGAGATTCCAATAGGAGGAAAAGAAGTACAGAAGTTCAGACCTGTAGCGTAAAGGAGGAAACGACCAGAGTCAGTAAGAGAAAAGGAGGAAAAAGGTGTGTGCTGCTGAGGGAGGGCGTGGGAGGGCCACCACAGTCAACTGGAAGGAGCAACTGCTAGGACAGAGGGCAAAAAGGGCAGAGAATTGGAGCGACTTAGGCGGTCGACAAGAGCACCGCGGGGCAGCACCCGCGAGTTGGAAGCCAGGTGCCGCATAGCCCGCTCCCCGGCTCGGGGCGTCGCGGGGACTTTTCTGGCAAGGAGAGGAGCTGATCTTTCAGCCTGCCAGAGTCACGATTCACCGCGAGTCCCAAACACACGCCTCACTAACTACTTTACAGCCACTTTCATTGATTTTCTTTAACAAATAAACATAATACCCGTTACAGCAACACTTCCTTTTGCTGCAGCTAAAATGCCATGAGCTCTGATTGCTGCCTTTCTCTGGATAGCAGTTTTCATATCTCCAAATAAATTGGTTTCCTTCACTTAAATGATCAAATGTGTGATCACATTCGGGGTGGGGGAGTCTAGTCTTCACCCCCCTCTATAATTTGAGAATCACCTTTTAGAATAAGTAGAAGACAGGTCCGGATACAAGTTGGCAAACCTGGAAGGGCTCACTGGCATTTGCATATTAATTTTTGCTAATAAGTATCAATTTGAAAGGAAAACACCGGCGAGGAAAGTGACTCGTTTGCAATTGCAGGGAAATTAACACGAGTCCGACGGCCACACCTAAACTACTCCCCCAGAGTTATCTCTAAAAAATATTTCCTTTAAAAATAAAGTACTGTCAACTATACTTCAATTAAAAAAATAAAGTATTTCTTTTAAAGTACCCCCCCCCTTTAGAGCGGTTTCTGCTGGAGGTTTTAACATACATGTCAAAGGGTTGTTGAATTATTCATTATTGTAATTACTATCATCATTGTCATTATCCTTTTCCATGTGGAAATAATTTTATTATCGTAATTTGATATCTGAAGAATTTCCTGTTAGTCGTTTGATAATCATTTTTTTCTGCTGAAAAGAAAAGTTTTGTTTATAAATGAGATAGAGAAAATGTTTTAAATGCTTTGATGTTTGCTATAGATTTCCGTTTATCTAATCGATCGGAATGCCAATAAAATCGATTAAAGGTTTAGTGTTTTACAAACAACCATTTTGTGCTTTTTGATTTTATGTTCAGAATGATTTTAATAGAGCTAATGCTTTCCTTTAACATTCTCCCTTTAAAAAAATCCAAACCTTTATCGTTTTTCCTTTTATTATTAGAAATTGCCAGTTAAAGTTCTTCTAATAGGAAAATAAAAAAATACAAGCAATGGCTGCAATGGTTTAAATTTCATTCTCTTGTTGCTCAAGGTATTTAAATAAAGCCCTTTAAAATCTTGGTGAATTATATGCGATCATTCAGTGATTGCGGAATATTAAATTAAACTTAGATAAATCCGCATTGAAGGAGGCAGCACCCAATCCTGAATTTATTTCCCATTTTCTCTAACAGCATCACTGCGCTCCTCTCTTTGCAATGACAATGTGCCAAATCTGGGCATTTTGCAAACATTTTCCATATGCTTTAACAGGGGACTGATAGACAAAGAAGAAAAGGAGATGATCTTTTTGCTCTGAGGTATAATTTCTTTAACCTTTTTCTCTTAGACTTTCACTGATAATCAATTTAAAGCAAAAGTTTGAAATCATTTCATTTCTTTCTTTCTTTCTTTCTTTCTTTCTTTTTTTTTGCTTTCACCTTTTTCCCCCCTATCTTGTAATTTATTCCTGAAATGGACTTTTGGTTACAATATCATGTAAAGCTATCATTTCTGTACCTTGGCAAACAATATTTGTCTCAAAATCTTTGATTTAGTTTCTGCTAGCTGCCTTCTGTAATTGAAGATGGATTTAATTATACATTTTGTAACTTAGATCAGATGGGCTGTTTGTTTGCTGCAGGATTTAATGGTGCTTTTGTGTCTAATATTTAGGGACGTTACCTACAGAGGTGTTGGCTTTTCTTCAACTGTAAAGATCTGCACTTTTGTCTTGGAAATGTGGTTGTTGGGATGAACATAATGTCCTGTTTTCAAATAATTCTATTCAGTGGCCAGTGTTTAGTATATTGTCTATACAGCATTGCGTTGAGTAGATATAGATGTTTTATGTTTTAAAAGATCACAAATTAATCTTCAATTCAGTGACATCTCAGTTCTTTCTTTTCCCACTTAACTATCTTTTCCCATCTGCATCATTTTAGAGATCTTCCCCAGATGAAATGTAAAATTTTTGTTGGATATGTTTGCTGGAAATATCTCCATGTGTTTTGAGAAAGGTGTGCTTGTGATCCTGGGTTTGGGTGCTGAGGGGGTTGGGGGTGTGTAGTGGTAAGTGATAAGGAGTTCTTATTAATTTGCATAAGAGCTGTGGAAGTGCTTGTGAAGTTAGTGAAGTGCTATTGTTTCGGGAGAGTCCCGTCTGATTTTGTTTATAAACACTGGGCTGGTTGCCTAGAGGGAAAGGAGGTCACAGCACTGTCTGAGCCCTGACCTCTGAAAGGCCAGAGGGCGTCTGACTTTCCTTCTCCCCCTTCCCCCATCCCTTCTCCACTCCCTTAATTCGTCCTTCCTCAGACCCTCTGTAACTCCTCCCTTTTCCCCATTCCAAACCTTACCTGTGCCTAACTTTACATAATAATGACAGTCCCCCCAACACACGTTGAACCAGGTCAGAACCACCGGGGGGGGGGGAAGGTAAAACAGATTTACTGCAAATAAAAACCAAAAAGGGATTTTAGTTAGAAAGAGAGAAACATACAGATATATAGAAATACAGATAGACACCGTGATCAAGATGGGGGTGTCTTTATGACAAAAAAGACCACAAAGGAGATAAGAACCAGGTTGGGGGAGGGTAGAGAATCAGTGAACGACAGATTTAACTGCCCACAAATGCTACACACACATACACACTTAAAATGTCTTTCTTTTTGAATTTCATTTCATCTAGCTTACACTCACCATCAAAGAGAGGGTCTGTTCTGGATGTTAGGTCGTATTTTAGTCTTCCGCCCCCCCCCTCCCCGCTTTGTGAGTTCTCAAGAAAAAGATACTTTTTTTCATGGTAATGAAATTTGGCACTCTTCCATACTATTTCTTGAATTATTTCTCTGTAAATATAATGTGCTTGTGACACCATCCCAAATAAGCCCTGCACTTTCCGATTCACTGACAACTTCAGGTTTCCCCTTCACACACACACATCCCCACCTCCCCACTCACAAAATAACAGACACTGGTATCAGGTTTAAGTGTGTTTTGGAAACGAGTTGCTGAGTTAAAATGTTAGTTAACAGACCGCCTTTGTTAAATAGCCCCCGGGTGCAGAAGACCCAACAAAAAGAGGGAAGGAGGAGGGGGGCTGAGGATCTGAAAGTGTCTGTGGTGATATAAAGGGTTCCTAACGCTGAAATCTTGTAATACCTCGTTTCAAACTGAGCTCATCTATAGACCCCGGACGCGCGGTCAAAAGACTGGGAACCTTTTCCCCTTGGGCTGGGGCTTGGTCTAGAGCTGGCGGGACGGAGGGAGTGGGAGGTGGGGTATTTGTTACCGAATTGGTGAGGGCAGGGCGGGGGGGATCCGGGAACAGACAGCGGACGACTCCTTAAAGCGATGGTAAAGCCCAGAGTGTCCGCGGCACAGATTTGGGAAATAAAATATGCCCAGGCCAAGTCTCAAAGTGAAAATTACCTTTTGTCTCAAAAGTAATTACTCCTTGCTTCCAACACTCAACACCTCACCACCTGGTATCCCTTTTTGGTTCTCCCCCAACTGGGCGCTCGGCTTCGGGGTCCGCGTGCCCCGGCATGGGCTTGGCTCGTCTGGGGTAGCCCTGGAAAGTGTCGAAGAGGGAGCAGGGAAAGTTCTCGGTGCGGCAGGGAAACCTCTGCTCCTTTCACTTTGAAATAAAAAGTAGCCAAACGTTCCTTGAGGGCGGCGGCGGGTTCGCACAGAGTTTGGGGATAGCAGAATGGGTGTGGGGTTGGGGGGGATAGGGTCAAAGGTTGACGGCAAGGGGTCCTCAGAGACCCGAGAGAAGCAGCTGGGTTTCCTGGAGCGAGGGGCCGAGAAGGAGGGCGCCAGGGGCTGGGGCGCAGCCGGGGCGAGCTGGGCGGATCGCGCCCTCGCCCCCGAGCAGCCCGCGGGCT
>LNAC01000080.1:1002392-1018718 GCA_002007465.1 Ailurus styani
CCCCCCTTCCAAAAAAAAAAAAAGCACATACACAACAACAACAACCCCCCCAAACCAAACAAAAACCCAAAGACAAGTTCACTGGCGGAAGATGGTGGATTGACACTGACTCAGACAGAGGCAGGTTCACCAGGAAATCTGGCGGTCCCGATTTCTGACAGTTGCATTTCCTCTCCTTGAGTCCTTACCCCCCCCCTTTTTTAATAACTCTGTTCCATGTTTAATCAAGGATCATGTAGATGGCAAAAGGAGAGACAGAGAGAGAGGAGAGAGAGGAGAGAGGAAGAGAGAGAGAGAGAGAGGAGAGACACGAGACAGAAGGAGGGTTCTTTTTTTTTTTTTTTTTTTTTTTTTTTTCCTGGTGATCCCTATAAACGTGGAGTGGTTAAAGCTCATATGTAGTATTATATTTTTAGTTGGGTGGATGGATGGAAGAGTCAGGGAGAGGCTGCGGCTGCCGCTGCCTTTTCGGGTGTTGCTTAGATTAAGGCTGAGACTTGGCTGCGATTGGGACGCGACAGTGACACGGGCATCGATCGCTTCCATTGAGAGCAATGCAAAAACACAGCCCGGGTATGTAACACTCTCGGTGCCATCAACATTTGTTTTACTTTATATTTACTGGCAAAACTGACAGAGCAAGCTCAGACTTTCTTTCTTTCTTTCTTTCCCTCTTTTCTCTTTTCTAACTGAAGAATTAAAAACAATTGTATATAGAAGTTGTTGGAAATGATGGTTTAAATACAACAGAAAGGAGATATTCGGAATTATTTCACTACCTCTGTGACTGATTGTGTTTTAGAGTTTTTCTTCTCCACAGAGGAGTATATTACAGAAAATGAAGGTTTTCTATTTTCCTTCCTCTTCTTAAAAAAAGAAAATCCTTAAGGGAATATTTGATAGTTTTCAATGTTTGCGGTTTCAATCAGCAGGAAGGCACACAAAAATAAAAGATGGCTAGCCAGCTGTTTTAACCTCTTGCACCTGGCTTCAGTGTGGGGATCATAGGTTTATATAGTTATTTTTAAATGGTTTTAATATTTATGGCATAAACTGAGGAGAGAGCATCACTGTGTATTTATTCAATAGCTGGTTGCTTTTGGATTTAAAAAAGTAAACTCTTATTTAAGTGTTTTTTTTTTATGGCAATGAAGATAGAGCCAATGAAATATGGGGGAAATACCATAAATCTGAAAAGTGAAATGTACCTAAGGAACAAAGAAAGGTCAGGTAAACCAGCTGTGTAAGTCAAAGCAATAGCACCAACTGTGGGGTTAGGACAGGGAGAGTGGGCTGTGGGTCTAGGAAGTGAAAGTTGCAACTAAAACTTAAAAATGAAGGAAACATGTTCAGGTCTATTGTAATCTTTCTCAGTTTTTAGAAGATGAGCCCAAATCTGTTCATTAATTTTGACCTAGTTGGATTATTTTTAAAGATGCTGCACCAGCAAAGGAAAGCATAAAGGATGCTGAGAAAATCGCTGTTTAATATTGCAGAATTTACTGCTTTCATTCTGACCATGAGCCTAAATTTACACAATGAAATTTGATTATCTCTAATAACAATATTAGATCCTCCACTGGATGGATGAGAATTGAGGTGGTTTTGTTGATTGCAAGGGTTTAATGTTGCATTTCAGAATCTGATGTGGTTTGGCCTCCCTTCCATTAACTGGAAAACCCCTGAGGTTTTACAATTATTTCTTAAAGATAATACATTTAAGATTGCATTGGTAGGCTGAAGAAAAGTCATAAAGGCAAGAAGGGAAGCCCTTAATAACTCTTGAGATTCAGACATGTTCAGCAGTTAGATTGGCTCTGACTTCACCAAGGGTCGACAATGTGTCATTTCCACGAAGCCAAATTGCCCTCTGCCTATATGATATTAATGTGCAAATCAATATTTCAGGGATTAAATTTCCCTTCTTCATTTTTTATGGTTTCTACCTCAATAAGTCTCAAGTCTATTAGAAGAGGCTGGATGATTTAAAATCTTTCACTGCAGAATGGCTTGTCGTAGTCTTGTTTCACAGACCATTTTAGGATTTTTGTTATAAAGACTAAGGGCATCCTAAAGAAGTTGTGAGGTAGTATAGAGGCATGCTCAATAGCATAAAGCCCTTGTTCGATTAAGAGCTAAGGGGTATTGGAAATATAATATATATGTTTATACAATATAGACACACACACATTCTGCTGCTTTAAAAATATTATGTTAATCACTTATTGATTTATTTCAAAATCAATTGAAGTTCCTTTCTTATTAGTGATTTGTTCAGCATTCTTGAGGACTGTGTTAATTTCCTTAAAGAGTATGCATGAATTGGCTTGGTGTGGAAGTATTTGGGAGGGCTTTTCATTTAGCAGTATTTTCCTAAGAAATATCTCTAGAAACCATTGTTTGTGAGAGTAGTAATCAGGTGTTGTCATCTGCATACATTGTTGTCCTAGCTATCATTGCATTCTGTGGCTGAATGATTTAGCTGATATCTGTTACAGGAGGCCTTCTCTAATTCATTTTACATTTATGTCTAGTACTTAGTAGACACAATGTTTCTTTTAACCCTCTTGGAGAAAAAATTTGTAAAAGAAAATATGTGATTTGACTGAAAATAATACAAAGCAGAAATTTGGGAGGTCAAAATAAAAGATTGTGACTTTATCACATAATCTTGGGAAGGCCTACTGTCTATCATTTGGTGGTGGTTTATAGTCTAAAACCATCTGGACCAAGTTCCGCACAGCTGCACGAATTTCATATGTGATAGAACATTTTTTCCATTCAGTGTGAAATGTTCCTTCCTAAAAAACGTACACCAGACTCGCTTAATTTAGTCTGTTAAAAGAAATGCACATGAAAAAGGACAAAAGGCTCTTTAATCTCTGCAAGCTGTTTGTTTTTCTTCAAGATTCCTGTCTGTTTGGGTTTGAAAAGTCATGTTTATTGAGGGGATGATTCTGAGGTGTGACATTAAAGTAATATATGATTTTTGGACTGGTGGCCACGCTCCTGCTTAATTTGCAGAACTACTTTTTCTGCCTGTCAAAACATAGAGTTAATCTATCCTTATTTACAATTAATCTCAATAAAATTAATCTTAACTATGCTTTATTCAGTGGCTTAAAATATCTAATTATATTCAATTAACTGCTGTCATAGTAATTAACATTGCTTAATTGCCTCTGCATATATTTATGTAAAGCTCATTAGGTGCTGATGCTCCCTTTTCCTTTTCTACTTGCTATTTTTGCTGTTGTCAAACCATTTTCATCTCCCAAGGTCCCATAATGTCAGTGAGAGCAAATTCTTAACATTTTCTTGAAATGAATGTTACTGCTTTTCTATGAGAAGATATTCGTTATAAGTCTTTAAAGACTAATCCACCTCCCTGCCTCCGGTTTTCCCTCATTCTGGTCCCTACCACACTCACAAAATATTTTCTATCATTGTTGCTAGAAATATGAGAAGCCAGGTTAAGCTTTGTGTTTATAAATGAGGAGCCTTTCTGTGTCTGCCTAGGGGCTGTACCCACAGGCAGAGTTTTTATCCTCTAAGACCATTCTAAGGGTTAAAGACTTGGCCAAGGTTCAAACTGAAAAGCGCCCAGGGAAAGTGCATGTGAATATGTACAAGTTTCATGTAATTAGTGCTTAATTATATTAACATATGCAAATTGTCAACTTAGGAGCTTGTTGAGCTGGCAAAGATCAGCTAGGCACAATTGCTGTATTGTTCTGAAACAATAATGGATTTCAAGTTGGATTGTGGAAACACATAACTAGCTATCTAATTTAACTCATACCATGGTGAAATTTCATTAGTCTCCATGGAGACTGGTTTAATTGTGCTGACTAATGTTCTGGGCTGCAGAATGTCCTAAAAAGAAAGCGTTGTTTGCCTAATCCACCTTACAATGACACTTGTTTGTACATGTTTCCCTTGTGTGAGAATTTGCATATGCAAATAAATAGTTTCTCTGCCCCATTTGTCATGGCTGTTCATTACCCATGAAGAGGACATTGTTACTAGGCTGTTACTGAGTCTCCCAAGACAGGATAGTGTCAACCAGTCCAACTACATTCTTTCATAATTTGTTTCTGATTAATAGACCAGAGTGAGCCTCAGTCTCTTTGGGCATCTGCAAAGGGAAGGTCAGTTCTGTCACAGAAAAGAGTTTCTGCAGTATGCTGGGGAACTTTTTCTTCTTATGATCATTCTCCTTTTTCCATTCATTGGTTAACACCGTCATATTTAAAATAATCCATTCTTGTTCTAAGAATGCCTCTACTAATAATCTCTGGTTTCCTAAAGCAAAAAGATAGGAAAAGAAAGGGGATTCTGTTATTGGAATATTAATCCTGTTTTTGACAGAAAGGTAAACTGATATAATTGCTTTTCAGTTGAAGGAATGGGGGTTTATACAAGTGTGAAAGCATCGGAAAAGGATTAGCATTTTTTTGCATAATGAAAAGCTCTGCTGAATAGGGTTCTGAATGGCTGACTCAATGACTAAGATGAAAGGAAGATGAAAATGCAGGCCCCTCTTTCTTTATGCCTATGCTCTGCTCTCTCTAAAGTTATGTTTGTCCAAGACTTGAGAAAACAAGCAGGGGCTCAGATTTCAGCAACTTAGAAGATGCCCTGAGTTTTCATCATCACTGGGAAGTAATATGTATGACAATAGTGCAGCTAGAGGATGATAAACAGAGGCTTGTATGCAGAAGAGTTTTCAGAAACATGCTAGGCTAGCCAAATATTGACTTTTGGGTATCAAGAATTCCCAGCACTTTGCTGTCAAAAACAGTTATTTCAGAGGAGGCCAAGAGTATGGTGTGGATATTTAATTTAGTTAACGATGGAATATATGGTATTCCTCTGCCCTCCTCCCCCATAGGCTATAAATAGTTGTCTCAGTTGGTGGAACACTTCATTTGGGAAAGAGTTGTGTATCCTGACTTTTGACAATGTTAAGTGTGCTAAGTGGCCCATCAGCTTTTGTGGTTGGGAGGGGTTAGTAGAGGAGGATACAGAATTATTTTCTTAGGATTTAATTCATCATTATGTTGCTTTGTAGGTGTATTGTGCATTTCATTTTGAGATAAGTCTTTTAAAAAGTGTCTGAGTATTGTATGTTCATTTTTGGAGACCTTGGCAGTAAGGTGTTCTCTTGTCACTAGTTAGAGCTGTAACTGGTTATCAGTTGACAACATGGTCAGGGCTCTTAATGATGTTTCTTCAACCATAATTAGGGCAGTTAAAATACCCTAAGTGTTGAGACACTTTCAAAGGTGGGAATTGATTCTTTTGTGCATATGTAAATCAAATGCAGTGTGGGTAATTATTTATATGTATACATTTTAAACAATCTCTTTCCGGTTTGGGGTCACAACGGATGAGCCACTGAAGGCTGCCCCAGAGCAGGATTGAAAGATTCCACCAGATATTAACCTAACTTGTTTTTTTCCTATAGTGTAGAACTTCTGTTTGCCTCATCACTTTCGCAGTTCAGTTGCTGAGGTGCTATTAAGAATGTTACATGGAAACTTGGGAAATCAGAAGTGTTTTCACGTAAATTAAAGTATAAGGGTTGCCTCTTGAGTACAGAATATTGTAAAGGGAAAGTGTTTGATCTTTGTTATATAAAGTCACCAAAATTCTTTACTGGAGTCCTTTTAAAAATTTGTCAAGAAATTCTGGATTGTTTCAGAAACTTTTATGGTTAACTTTATGATATGCTTGCAAAAAGTCTTAAAAGAACAAAAAAAAATCCACATGGAGGCTATTTTACATGCAGAAGGGCTTATTAAGATATTTCCATAAGAAAAATGTGTTAATTTAAAAAATAAATTCATTTATATTTTAAGACATTGTTAACCAAGCACCATGTGTTGTAACTGGCAGCTTTCCAGCCACCATGGAAGTGGATCACACATGGGTTAATAGTAGCTTATGTGATGTCTGCATTCTTAGGAAATGGGCAAAAGCCCAGGGTATTCTGATATCAAGATTTTAGGAATCAGACAGAAAGCAGAATATATGTTTATATGTGAACAGATGGACACATGTGAGAACTAAAAGTGCACAATTTCTCTTGGCACTTGTTTTAGTTATCCCTGATGATATAACCAAGATCTTAGTGCACTCGCAGTCTTTGATGGCTAAGGACGAAATGGTGTTTTAATGAGGGCTCAATGGCATTATTTTCTTGCATAAGGATTGTGCCCCTGTGATCTTACTGGATTTGGTGTTCTGTTAATTCCCTAGTTTCAGAGGTTCACAAGTTGCCTTGAAAGTTTGATATGGTCTCACGTTTGACATACAATCCTCAGTCCAGGGATGGCTGCTCCTCACTCCCCTACTCTCAAAGGTTTGTGAGTAAAATAAAATATTTGCCATTTTCAAGCATTTTTGAATGTATGCACCCAATTTAAAAATGGCTCTGACACTAACCTCCTACTTGCAAGCAACTAATCTCTGATATAATTAGCCACTTTAACATTCTAGAGATTGAAAAAATAAACAAACAGCATTTAAGAACTTGGGTGGCTTGACTTGGTTAATATGTCATAATGCCCTGATGGTCCGAGACAAGTCCTGAGTAGGTGTTTTAGTCATTCAGGTCAGGAGTTCACACACCAGCATCATGGATTTGGATGATTGATCATTTCTCATGTTTGCTTGTCCTGGGGATACAACAGTGTGCTGTTGGTAATTTCTGAATGGTACCCACTATAGCACATACCTCTGAAGACAAAGTTTATAGATTCCATTGTGTTCCAGCTATAAAAACAGAAAGCGTTCTGCAAGTATTTACTCAGATCTAAATCATTTTAACCAGGGAAAATTGACTTTTGGGTTAAAATATGCATTTTATAACTGTCCATAAAATTCTATTCCTTCACTGTAAAGAAGAAAGGAAATCCATAGCTTAAAACAATGGTTAAAATACAAAAATATATGAGCTCGTGTGTGCCACCTGGTTGTACTGTTAAAAACAAAACAAAACAAAACTTTGTAAGAGGGAACTTTAAGGAGAATCTTAAAATTCATCTGCTTGGAAGAGTAAATTGAAGAAGCCCAATCATTTCCCAAAGTACCTTAATTAAACCTGAAAGGCTTTATTAACGTGGATTCTCTAAAATGCGGTTCTTAGTACTTTTTCCCACACAGTTAGGAATAGTGCAAGTAATACCTAAATTTTCTGAGCCCACTACTTAATTGAGAATGAGTCTTCTCTTTTGGTTTAGTATATACCAAGTAGGAGTGTGTGTAAAGACACATACACACACAACAACGACCCTCTTTCCATGTTAGTGTCTCTCTTTCCTCTTTAGATGTACCCGTAGGAGTAGCTTGTGAAATTTTCCCTGTGTAGACTATATCCCTTTCATATTCTAAGAACTGACCAACACGATCACAACAGAAAAGAGCAGGTAGGTTTGTAAGGCAAACTATCAACAGGCTAAAGCCTGAGAATACCCTAGAGTTAATTCAGTTCAGCCAGCTTATTGTAAAATATGAGATCTTGAATTCAGGAGAAGTAACCATTGAGGTTACCAAGCAAGCTAGGAAAATGTCAGGACAAAATTCGGATATCCCAACTCAAGGACCAATGGTCACAGAGTTATACTGGCTGCTTGGAAAAGGGTTTCTTACGTAACAGTATGGTGGTGGAAATAGAAAAGAAAAGGAAAATGTTCGTAATCCAACAGTGATACTGTTTCTTCTGAGTGAGGAGTTCTCTACTATGAAAAGGAAACAAGTACAATCTGAATGGCATCTTATCACTGTGGCTGTATACATATTTTTGGGTTAATTAGGAGGTCAGACTAATTGCGTTGAATGGTCGAGAAGAGTTTATGATTCACAAAAGTACCGATGATCTCAGTCAGTTAAAATGTATTCTTACTAATCATGAACATGGTGTTACGAAGATTAAGATTTCTATTCTGTGGAGGGAAAGCAAATGAAGACAATGCTGTGATGTTGTAAAGGTAGCATAGTGCACAGAAAGAATAACACAGTAAAAAGAAAACATTCTTTTGATTCTGTTTACTTTGGGTTCCTTTTTATTATTATTATTATTATTATTATTATTATTATTATTATTATTATTATTTTGCATTCAAAGACAGGAACAGAAATTTACTACCTCCCAAATTCTCTGAGAAGTTCTTATGTCCAAAATAGAAAGGTTGAGTATAGTATTCCTAATTCAAGTATGTGAATCTTGACAGCATTTTTAAGTGCTTGGGTTCCTTTTTAAATGAGTTTATTTTAACTTAGACTTTAGATATTTGAAAATCTACTCCATTTTTGACAACTTAATGACCAGTAGAAATTGTGTTAGAGCTACTAGACACCTGAGTTAAATTCTTATTATGGATGTAGTCTTTGTAAGCTTCAGTTTCCTCATTTGTATCTTAAAAATGTAGTGATTACAAAACATGAAAATGTTGTGAACATTAAAATAAGTAAATATGACAGGGCCTGATACCCTGTGTTCCCTTTTTCTTTATTTTCAATAGCTGGTTTTAATGTAATGCTCAACTAAAGAGCATTTGATAAAGCAAGTCTACATAGCTTTTTTGAGTAGGGATGCCTCTCTCTCTAACAACAGAAACAGAAATTAGGAAATGTGTTTGCATAAAAGGTATATTCTTATTGACAGACACCTGGATGGCATCTTCATGGCTAATCCTCCACCTCATTATCTGCCCCTCCATCATCATGAGTTGTTTTGGTTTCGAGGGCTTTTAGATGTTTAATACATTTCTGTGTCTTTTTCTAAGAAGCAAATTAGAACAGGAATAGTTTTTAAATAATTCAGGCCTTGGTCTATCTCCATGAACTCAAGATTCCAGACGGTCCATTATATGCAATCATAGAAGATACCACAATGCTTATTTAAGTCTTGTTGGCCCAGCCTGTTTGAAAGCCTTAGAATTACAGGATTGCCCAAAACTGGATTAGATGCCATAGAAATACCTTTCCAGATTTTTGGTATTATGATATTTTGATATGCAACAGAAGGAGTATGGATACTATTACATGGCACCCTGTTGATCAAGATTTACACCAACTTAGAGAAGCGATCCAGTTATTAATAATTCAGTAATACTGTACAACCTTTAAGTTTTCTTGAGGGATTTTATAGCCAATTTATGAGACTCCTTGGCTTATCTCTTGGAGGAGATCACAATCCTTTATCTTTTTATAATAATGCATTATTCATTGGAGGAGTACCCAAGTTCAAAGATAAGATTCATGACAAAGGTTAATAAATTTATAATACAATTTTTGGACTATCTAGAAATGAAAATCTATTTCTGTTATGGATTTTCTTTTTAAAATTCGTAATAATTTCCCATTGTGATACATGTAAGGTACACATTTAAAATTACTGTTTGTATTTTTATGAGAAATGTAAGTGTACTTGGATTGTAACTTCCCAGCTTTGAGTTTCATTTTTGCTTAATACGTGTGGTTCATAATCTTTGGTAACATTTTCCTATAAATAAAAGTGTGTGTCTTGCCTATATTCTGGTCATTTATGAGTGGCCTGGACTTGACAGTTCACTTGAAATATACTGATATAAAGCAAAGCATTTATTGAATACTGATAGGGTAATGATATATTTCAATGAAAAAAACCAGCATGTAAGCATTTTTCACAATGCTTATTTAAGTGTTTCTTCAAATAAACTTCAGCCTCCATGAGGGCAGCAACCATATCTGTTTAATCAGTGTAGTGTTTATAGATGTTATTGGCAAATCTTTGGTGGTGCTCAATAAAATATCTGTTGAATGAATGAAAAAATGAATAATAGTTCATTAAAAATATAAATAGAAAACTTCAGTTACTATTCTACTGAAATCTCCCTCTATTCTTGAAATATAGGTACTGAAAAGAAATATACAACCTTAAAAACATCTGGGTTTGTCTTGGAAAACTCCGTAGGGAAAACTATCTTCAATGCAATCTAAATGGGTTTTTATATTAGAACCATAGATCGCTGTAGTCAGAAGAGATATAGCATAATCATCTCGTTTAACCCATAAGGAAACTGAAGCTCAGAGAAATTTCTGGGTAATATCACATAACTACGGTACCTAGTTATTCAGCTCTAATGTGTATGTGCCCTTCAGCAAATTATTTAGCATTTTTCACCTTAGCCCTTAGCTGCTCCCGTATCCAAAGATTCTATAATCTTAACATGAGAATAATTTCTGTAATGCTGGAGATTTTTTTTATGTGTGGAATTTTTCCAAGCAAAGGACGATTTTTCAGCTGGTACCTTTTCCATGATGACCACAGCACAAGCTGACTGTTCTGGGATTGTAATGTTAAGCTGCTTGAGATAGACAAGAATTGCTTGAAAGGTGAAGACTTGCAGGAAAAATGGGGTGGGTCATTTAGTTCTTGAAATGAAGCAGGGTGCAGATTAGGAATCATCATGATTTGCCAGAAGGCACTGGTCATAGAAGCCTGTTTAAGTGCTCACTGTCAACAAGGAAATCACGGGCAGCAGTTACAGTGGCTCACCTCCGATTTATTCATGAACCTCACATGAGCACTTGGCTTTGTTCTTGCTCTAGTAAGGGGGACTGATGCCAATAAGAACAGGAATAAAGAGCTCCTTGCATGGTCCAAGAGTGAATAGCACTTTACCTCAAAGCCTGACCTCCTTTCCTGAGGTCTCTTATGCTACCGTTGACTCTGATTGGCTGTGTGTTCTCAGATGAAATGAGAGAAGAGGTTATAAGAAGTATCTACTCTGTAAACTCTATAGTATACATAACAAGAACTACATAACTGGAACTTGGGTTCTAACTTAACCTAAAGGGTTGCGATATTTATGCTGAATGGAAAGGCTTCCTTTTCCCTTGTCCTTTGAAGCTTGAGAAGTTTCACATTTAATAATAGTCGGAAAAGATACTGCTTCCTTCGAATTGGTGAATGCAATGATCTTGGAGTGAAATGGGTTTTGATGATCCCTTTCCCCATTAAAATGAATCTAGAGAGATTTAATAATATAGGAAATTAAGGGTTCAAGAATAAAATATGTACTACTCTGGGATGAAAAAAACATGGGCTTGCCAATTGATGAGCCATATTTATCTGAAAAGCTTTATTCGGGCCACTTCACAAAATAGGCTCTGCTCCAGCCACCAATGTTGAGGAGAAGGGACCTTTAAGAGACAGTCAGCTGGCTGGTTTGCACTGGGGCAGAGGTTGAGTAGAGTTACTTAAATCCCCAGAGCCACATTTAGTTAATGCTAGTCTTTTTTTTTTCCCGATCCTGTCCACTTTGGCTTCCCTTTTCTCCTTTTGATGAAGTTGGTCTCTTACTACTAAAAGTGCATATATTTACACAAAAATTTCCTCAGATTTTCACAACACATTAACCCAGAAGAGCCATATTAGGAGATGGTGATGAGAGTTAATGATATATCTTTAGATAAAGCCATCCTCCCATGCAATCACATCAGAGTCATCAGCTCATTTGTCATGGCTGAAGTGAAAATGTCAGGACCAATGAGTGTATGAGTGCTGAAGGGGGCGAAAGGGCTTTTGGAGAGAGACATTTTTGTGCTGGGAGTCAGCCATGGCTTAGATTTAGCTCCAGGGAAATATTGGGATTAGCCAGCACTGTGTACAAATCCTTAGCATAACAGATTTAGTTGGAAAGATGGAGAGGTGGGGTCATGAGGATGGGTGCATTTGTAGAGTTATGCTCTAGCATGCAGGCCAGAAACTATGGAAAAGAATGAGGTGACTTATTAAAATTGTCTTAAAATTGTGTTGTATGCAAGCTCATTGATTTCAGCAAGATTGAAACCATAGATTTGAATGGCATCAAAAGGAAGACCTGCAATAACATATGCTAAATATGTATATAGGGCTTTTGTTTTAAATTTGGCTGCATTAAAAAAAATTTTAGATCTAACATCCAAAAGCTTTGGGGGGGAGAGATAATATTTGACTACACAAAGGTAAGATTCAGGCATAAAGTACTTCTGATAGTATTTTAGAGTGGAAGTTAATACTTAATTTAAATAACAATAATGATAGTGATATACTTGTTGCGTTGTTGAATTTACACAAGACTAAGAAGCTAAACGTTCTTTACACAGACTTCATTCTGAAACTTTAATTGAAAAGTAACTTATTTTCCTTAGCTACAGAAGTTCTTATCTTTGATAGACCAATACCAGCAGATTTATTTCATTTCGAAGCCAGTGAACTGTTCTCTTTCAGATAATGTACCCATACAACCTTTTCTTGTTTAATTCTATTGATTTACAGTGTTAAAGTAAAATAATCTGGTACCTGTTTCCTGCCCTTTGAGTATTTGTCGTCAAAGAAGCTGATTAGTTTTTTCCCCCAGCTCTTTAGCTGTTTTAAATGTATAATTATCATTGCATGTCATTTGATAGCTGCACTAATTGCTGCCAACTATTGTCTGTTTGCACTTAATGCTGAAACCTGATCAACATCCTGCTTTGGTTGATGTTTGGTGGTAAACTTTAATTAACTCTTATTGCATTGAAGAAGAGTTCAGGCTTGGTGCTAACTAATCATTTACCTTCATTATGTCCTGACAGCTCCACTTGTTCTTGGTCCTAATAGATACAGCAGTCAGTAAATAAACCTGCAAACCTCATGCCTTATAGTTGCTCCACACTGGTATTTTGCTACTTAAAGTATAAGATAATTGGGCCCAGATAATTATTTAGTTAGTTTAGTATCTCTAGTTCTGCAGACACTAATCTTAATTGCCTCTTTCATGCTGGACAATTTCATTTTAATAGAAACTGTAGATTTGAGATAACATTATTCCTTCAACATGGTTCCTATGAACATGCATCTTTTGAATCAATACAATTAAGCTTGTCTCCTGTTGGAATTCTTGTCATTATTTTTCCTGAAATACTTTTCCTGTAATGATATTGAAGTTAAAGTAATCAGGTTACCAGCAGATCATGTAAAATTCAACTCAAAATTGCTAGCTGCTTGATTTTAATTTGTCTGACATCAAGTTTGTTTGAAAAGGGATAATATGTGGGTAAACCAAGGAGCTTATAATTATGGTTGACGTTTGTTTGTTTATAATGAAATCTAATTAACGTTCATACATTTAAAACACAAAAGTTAATTACTGAATTGCTCACTTCACTTATGGACAGCAGTCAAATTAACTTTCAGGCCAAACACACACACACACACACACACACACACACACAGGGCTCTTCATAACAGAAATAAAATAACCAACTAATCTTAGTGATCAAACATAAATTTGCCAATATTTCATCCAGAAGAAAACTTGGCATTCCACTTACGTTCTCTATTATGTTAGTCCTGTGTGGTTTTTAATGTAAAATGATTTAAAATATTTACATGGGATATAAAAAGAGATGTATTTTGTAGATTCTAGGAGTATTGTATAATAAGAGGTACTTGGTAGTGATTTTAAAATTTGTTCATATAGCTTTCTTCATTAAAACTATTTTGAAATCATGTGAAATCATTGAAATCATTGCTCAGGGAATAGGAATGTTTGCTGGAATACCTGACCTGTAATTAGCTTTATGAAGATAATTATGGTAGGTTTGGCCTGCAAAGGATGACATTTTTTTTTTAAGGTAAGGATATACTCACACTTTTATACTTACTGCTACATTGGTTATGAAATCCTATTGGTGGGAATCATGAAATACAGATAATTATCCAACTGTTTTCTCTTTTAGGTATTTAATTACCAGTAGTTCAATAGTGGATTTTGTACAATAGATAAAGAAGGAAAAAATACATGTACATGTTAGAATATATTGTCATCACATTGTATATGAGATAAATATGTGTGCATAATGGTTTTCACTAGTCTGGTCAATCTTTTTGAAGCCAAATATTCTATGGTTATATATACCTTTATAAAACCAATTAAGTTTTTTGAATGTTACTAGGTGACAATTCAAAACCATTATCAACTAAACAGTCTTAGATTGTGCTTCAACCAGAGAGATTAGTCTATTACATTTTAAAGACTAGAAATACGAACATAAAAAACATGCAAATATGATTTAAAATCCCTAAAAATGATTGATGGAGTCCATGTTTTTCTAGGGAAAACTAAAGGGGTCCATGTTTAAGCTTTATTTTTAGAAGTGTTATTGACTTAAACTTTCGAATATAGTAGCAATTGAGGGAGAGGAGTCTGAGAAGGGAAAATGATTCTGTCCATTATTGAGATGCTTTGCAAAATTGAATGTAATTTACATGACCTTTTAGTATTTTCAGAAGGTGTATTTATATGTCTTTTAACATAACACATGATTGATTTGTAGATTAACATTTATTTAGGGAAGAAAAATGAAAAGGATCATATAGTCACTTAACTCTAATCCTACTTTGCATATTTGAGACAAAGGAAAGATGATTAATACTTAAGTATGTTTGGGTAACTGGCATTCAGATGTACCTTTTTTCTTCTATAAAGAGAGAAAAAAAAAGCTAGTATATTCTCATAGTATTGGCAAACAACAGCTTTCTAGTAATGCTTTAGCTGATTAGGACATCCTTACTCTTTAATGAAGCAATCACTACAAAGCCCCAATGTCAGCTGGAATACTAGCAAAACAGTATCAAA
The DNA here is from genome assembly GCA_002007465.1 of Ailurus styani. Classification (NCBI taxonomy): domain Eukaryota; kingdom Metazoa; phylum Chordata; class Mammalia; order Carnivora; family Ailuridae; genus Ailurus; species Ailurus styani. The sequence goes on from LNAC01000080.1 coordinate 1,017,047, forward strand.
GAAAGAATCAGAAAGAGGCACTGAACATAATTACAGTTCATGTCCTTGTCTCACACCAATGCGAACTATTCATTTTCAATTAGAATGAATAAGAAAATTAGAAATCAACTAGATTGGTTAGAAGTACCAAAGTTTGTTTACAGAGGATAACTAAAGTATTGAGTCCATCTTGCTCACTGATTATGAAATTTTCCTGAAGCAAACAAATAAAATGAGTCATGTAATAGTGTAATTTGGTTAAGGAGAGATTATTGATTTCTCTCTAAGGAAAGTCGCTGGAGTTTGATTAAAGTTGTGAAGAAAACTGAGTAAAATTCCTATTTCTCACAACCATACAAATTAAGGACTGGCAAACTGTACCTTTTCTCTTTAGTTTTCCAACACATACATTTAATGATATGTAATTGTCACATAAAGTCCATGTGGGGTTAGAGATGTGAGAGGCAATGACAGAAAATGAGTGTGGAAGAGAAGGGGAGGAAGAGAAAGAGAGAAGCAAGGGAGAAGACCATTAAGCATTAATCACAAGGGTCCTGTTTATTATAGAGTAGGAAATAAATCTGCGTTGAATAGCTAATTTAGATTTTAATGAGGAAAATAAGGGGAAATGACTTAGTTGACTTGCACACCCATTTTTTGTTTTTGTAAACTTTCTTTCTTTAAAAATTTGCTTATTTTAAACGCTTCATATATCTGGTTACATCCTTCTATTCAAACTTAATTACCTTCTCCCCTTTGTCGTGACATGGGTGGAAAGTTTTTGCCGTGTCAGGAGAGGTCGTCACACATTCTTTTGCAGTTCTCTTCATTAATTCCTTCTTGCAGAAGCATTTTCTCTCGTGCTGGGAAGGTAGAAGGGTGTAACAGAAGAGCCCTGAAACATCAGCAGGAAGCTCTAAGCTGGTTAATGCAGTATAATTGTCTGGACATAGACTGGTCTTTGTTTGTGTGGTTCACTCCGAATCAGCTGTAATTAACTCCAGAGTGTTTCCAGATTGCCAGCAAAGAAAAATTACAGCTTTTCTGTTTTAAATTGTAAAGCTCACAAACATTAACTATGCAGATTGCTTTTACTTTGATATATTTCTATCCTGCAAGAAAAAAAAAAAGCTTATTTGGCTCCCCCCACCTCTAAAAATGTGCTTTTGTTAAGTTATTTGATTTAGTGTCTATTGGAACATAATGGCTTCTTAATAGTTGGATTTGAAATCTTTTTACTTAATATTTCCAATCCTTTGACATCTTTGTCTTTGCCTTCCTGCTAACTTAATGTTTTTAATACTGCAATGGGAAAGAAGTTATGTAATCTTTTATGAAATACTAAACCTATACTAAAATAAGCAAACTGTAGAGAAAGCTGACTAAAGAAAACCACCGGCACCAACTTAAAAGACCAAGATCAAAGATGTATTCTGACGTAAATGGTGCTTCCACACAGGTACTTTACCTGTGTTTTTTTGATATATCAAAAGAGAGACTATGAGAAAAGGACAATTTCACTACCCTCTTCTCCTGGTCAGCACACCACACCCTTTTAAAAGCTTTTGTACAGTAGTTTGTAATTATGAATTCCAACATGGGTAAAAATGAGGTAGCGGTGTGAGCTAATACAGCCTAGTACACAAAAGACCTGTCAGCAACTGATGCAAAAAAAAAAAAAAAAAAAAAAGCC
>LNAC01000080.1:1018756-1021256 GCA_002007465.1 Ailurus styani
AAAAAAAAAAAAAAAAAAAAAAAGTCCAGCCAAAAATCTTTTTTTTTTCTTTCTTCTGAATTTAACAATAAGGAATTTAAGCCTCAATGTGGCTTTAGCAACCAAAGAAAAGAAGCTCTTGGTGTCTGCATAATACCACTTTGATGGATTTTTTTCATCAGTTCTCTGTACGTGGCAACAAATAAACAAGTATAATTATACTTGTGAAGGTCTATTCATTGCTTTGTCAGGATTAGATATATGTGCCGTTTTCACACTGCGCCTCTCTTTTGTCTTTGCCTAACTCACTATGACATATTGATAGAGGATTTGGAATGGGGAAAAGGCCACAGCAGAGACAGTGATGACCTTTTGGAAACTTGATATAATTCAAGGATTTTTCTTTCTTTTTTTCTTTCTTTCTTCCTTACTTTTTTTTTCTTCTTTCTTTCTTTCTTTGCTTCTTTTTAGGATTTGTAACTTGTTACCAAATTCTCTTGTAAGTGGACAACTTTTAACCCGTTAAAATGGAGTAAATAAAGACTCAAAGTGCAAAGAGGTTGGCTGAAGAGCAGAGGAGAATAAAAACAATAGGCCAAGGGGCACATTGGTCTTCTTTCCCAGCACTTAGCAGAGTGGCTAACCTAGCATTCCTTTCTCATTATTCTGTCCTCTTGATCAGATCACGTTCTTTTTAATCATTTCACAAGCACTGTCTCACTGGACCGTAGAGGAGGGCTGGGACAATCTCAATTAAAAAAAAAAAAAAAGAGGTAAAACTGGCTTCTCTGATTTTGGGTCCTAATGGGAACTCTGCTTTCTGAATGCAAAGGAATTCTTCTATTGTTCAGAAAGCACCCCCTTTCATTAGCCAGGCTCCTTGTAGGTGGGTTTGGTCATTTAGCGGAGCTGAGTTTAGGCAGCAGTGACTGCAGGACGAAAGCAAGGCAGAACGAGCAATAAAAGTTCTTTTTCTGCATATTGTCCATTAGTTCCAAAAAAGGGATTTACATGATCAAAGTCACTGATCTTGTGAATTAGCGAGAATACCAAAAAATGTGTACACATATTCTAAGCAGACCAGCAGGTATGTATTGTTCTGAATTTAGCATTAAAACTATATTAGTTTTTCTCTTTTGGATTTCTTGAGGACTTTGGTGATTTTTAAAAAATAGAATGCTTGGCAGTAGAGAATAGAAATTGGTAAAAACTAAAAAGAAAACAACTTAAATGGTGAAGCAGTTTTTATAGTGAGTTTACTTGTTTCGCAGTCATTTTGAAATGAATTCTGTGGTTTAAGTTAAATGGTTGTCTTTGTGGTCTTTTTACTGGGACTTACACTAAACTTTACACTAAAACTTTAGTGTAAATTTCCTAAATGGGTCACATTGATAAAAGAAAGATCTTGTCTGACATTGAGGACAATGAAATCACTTAGCATCATATTCAATGTCACTGTGTATACTGATCTAAAATAACTTTTTAACTGTACAAACTTAAGTGACTTCATCAAAATATACTGGTAAACATTGCCATGGTCAGAGTCAATAGCTACAAATTTTAAAAAATCAGTTAATATATTATTAGCTGTATCAATCCAGATGGTTTTGCTATTGTTGCTTTTGGAATTAAATGTAAATTTGATTGTATGGAAGACTTATGTATTTGATTCAGTTTCTGATTAATGGGTAGCTTATTGAGAAGAAATTGATAGGCAATTTCTTATAAAATTATGTGGGAGTATTGTAACAAAATGTATCCTACTGCTTTGACCTGTGATGGAATCTTTAGTTTTTGTCATTTTTTTCACATAGCAATAATGTTACATTTTTGAAAGTTACTTCTAGCTCTATTCAGATAAAATAAAAAGATAGGATCTACTTCATAAAAAGAAATATTGAGAGATACATTGCAGAGTCCGTTCAGCATCTGGCCAAAATTATTAACTACAGATTATATACAACTCATTTGAGGTGCATTCAGCATGTGTGTAATAATTCTAGCAAATGCTTCTGTGGGCTGAGAACTGTTGTAGGGGTAGAGGTAAAACAGAATTAAAATGGTAATAAAAATAGCTTAGAAACTCTTACAAAGCTGTGAAGTGTTTGGGAACTTTTCTTTTGAAATTAAGGTGAATCTCCTTCCACATGCCAGGCTGTTATCTGATTTTAGGGGGAAAAAAAAAACACCTTGGACTTTGAAACTTTTCATTTTAATCTAGGATCATTACTTCAGTATTATTTACCACCCCACTTCCACTCCAACTTTTTAGTCCCTTCCTGACTTCCTCATTTCAGTCTAGTAGGGGATTATTATTTTAGGCATTTTGGCTGCCTTCAGTATGTATACACATTGTTTGTGCAGTTTTGGTAACTGCAAAGGTAAACATTAATATTTGTGGACTAATTAGAAAATTATTAGGTTTTCATGCTTATGGTTATCAGATTATTTCAGTGGGTTTTAAAAGCTGCATGCATGCCACGAGGATAATTAACCTGGAGCTCATCAATGATTAAAATTA
>LNAC01000080.1:1026256-1093756 GCA_002007465.1 Ailurus styani
CAAAATAACAATTAGTGCTTATGTAAGTTTATCTAGGCTCTTAAATTGCAAGCACGTGACTGTTTTGTTATGGTATCGATCAACCCTCTTGCCCTCGAAAATACAAATTTCAGGATGACATCATGCCCAGTAGGAGTAATTAAAGCTATCTGATGAGGGAATTTAGAAGTTGAAAGGGATGATTGTAATTGATCCTGATTCAATCCTATTACAGCTTTTTATAGTTTAAGCTCTAGAGAAAGCACATTCCTTGTCAAGACTTTATTTTACAGATTCCTTTGTGTGCGCTGTGTTTTCTAGTCTCTATTTTTCCTTTTAATTTTTTTTTCCTGTAGTAAATAATGAGCTGCCGCCTGAAATCCGGCTTGCCAGTGGTCAGCTAATGGGTGATGACCTGTCCCTCCTTACTGCAGGAGAGCTGTCACCTTATATCAGTGACCCAGCGCTGAAGCTCTTCCAGTGTGCTGTTTGCAACAAATTCACCTCTGACAGCCTGGAGGCCCTAAGTGTGCATGTGAGCAGTGAGCGCTCTCTCCCTGAAGAGGAATGGAGGGCTGTCATTGGAGATATCTACCAGTGCAAGCTTTGTAACTACAACACTCAGCTCAAAGCCAACTTCCAGCTCCACTGCAAGACTGATAAACATATGCAGAAATATCAACTGGTGGCTCACATTAAAGAAGGGGGCAAAAGCAATGAGTGGAGGCTGAAGTGCATTGCCATTGGCAACCCCGTTCACCTGAAATGTAATGCCTGTGACTACTACACCAACAGTGTGGATAAATTACGCTTGCATACCACCAATCACAGGCACGAGGCGGCCCTGAAGCTCTACAAGGTAAGCAGTGACATCCATTTCCGTTGGCACAGAGTAGAGAGAGGGAATTAACTGTTTCAGAGCTTGGAGCAAGAATCTGCAAGTTAAGGAAAAAGAGAGAGAGAGAGAAATAGAAGGGCAAGGTACACAGTTTCTGCTTAACGTGACTAAACGTATATCGAGATACATGCAATTGGAGAGTTTATTTAAAAGATTTGCTATATGTCCCTTTTATACCTATCTCAGTGGCATGGATTGCTTTACTGGCTTCCCAGAAATACAATAACCTTCCTGTTTTCCCATATAAAATAATATTGTTATCCCCTTTTATTGATTGATTAAAAAAAAAAAGACCTAAACATAGCATCACTCTTGGCTAAGTGTTAATGGTTATAGGGAACAGATCACAAAAACTGTGCTACTTCGTGAATGCATCGTCTTTTGTTTGGTGTCAAACAGGGGTGACCTAAACACAGTGTGTGTGTGTGTGTGTGTGTGTGTGTGTGTGTGTGTGTGTGTGTGTGTGTGTGTGTNTGTGTGTGTGTGTGTGTGTGTGTGTGTTCCGTTGTTTTTCTGTAAGTTTTGAGTAAACACACTCTCCCTTAGCATCAGTTGAAAGTCTTCTACTTAACTCAGTTGTTATTTTGCATGACCTTTCCCAGCTAGTAATGTTTTTATTCCCTCCACTGGGTGTGGTGCAAATAAAAATGTTCATTAAATGGCAAATATACTTTTATCTTTGCTGGAAAGAACTATGCAGATGTAATGAATGTGTGCAACTGGTGAGCACCATCTATTACACAACTTGTCTTGACTTTTTCTAAACCCTAATTACTGGTTAATTTATTTTGTGAGTTTGTTTACTGGATTGGCTTGATTGTCTTGGTTCTTGTACAAGTGTAACAGATTCATTTCTATGATGAATAACTTGGTAACTTATTAAAAACTTCTTTTGTCTAGAGGATATTAAAATTCAGAAAATATTGCAAACCATTAGTCATTGTAACAAGCTGTAAATATGATTACAAAATCCATTTTGCAAGTGTTATCTATTGATTTATACTAGAAATCAGTGATAACTATGCTATCAGGAGTCAACCAGCGATTATAATACCTATGGCTTTTCTAATACTATTTCAAACTATAAACACACAGCAAAAAGGGCAGATTGTGGATCTCTTGATCAGGTGCAGGAATTATTTATTTGGGTTGAAGCTGACACTATTAGTTGGATTGTTTCTTGAAGTTCAAATTCTAGATTGACGTACTGAGCGTAAAAACCTAAGGACATGATGTGAGAATCTGTAACGTTGTTCCAGTGATATCAGTGCTCTGTGGATCAATAACGAAAGCATGAGATTTGGGTTACACAGTTTGAGGGGAGTACCAGCCCTAATGTAAGATGGCAAGCTTCTAAGTCGACGCTACTGGAAATATAATATAGAGGATTAATTGTTTTACAATTCATAGGCTTTACCATTCAGTTGTCAACTTTTTTTTCCTGTTGATACCTGACCTATTAAAACTTTTAGAACACCTAGGCGAAAAAACAAACACTAGGTTTGTATAAATAATAGATCTTGACCCTGGGAGCTATATAGAATATTCATGAACTGTTTATGTTCATGCAGCTCCTCTAACACTTTAAATTAACGTGTTGTGAATAGAAGATATAAATGTACGAATTTTTCTATTTTATTGATCTCATGTGGGAAGCTTAAGAAAGGTAGAGTGTTACTGTTTACTTTCTCAGGAAAGGTTGTTTAAGCTAATTGTTTGATGGTTATTTAAACGTGTGTGTATATGTGGGTATTAAGTTTATTCATTCTTTCCTTGCATATGAGTTGATCTCCCTCACTATCTGCAGAGCAATTTGCTAAGTGTCAGAGTTAGTCTTGAAGTTTCTTTTCAGGGAGAGTTGGATATTGCCTTCAAATGTAACAACCGAATGAGATAAAAGCTTGTTTATAAAGAGAGCTTTAAAGCAGACAGATCTTTAGATCCCAGAATGAAAGCAGAGATGTACTCTTCCCTTAAAAATATTATAAAGTCATATAAAAATTTACTTGTCCCCCACTCTTCTTTATTTGCTTATCTCTTAAATACTCAAGTGTCTTTGCACCCTAGTGTCTAAAAATGGTCAGCCAACAAACAAAAACATGCTTCAAACAGATTTACCTTGAATTAAAAGAAGCTTGAAGAGATAAACATTTGAGCTATTGAAACTTGGTATTGGACAATCGAACTATATTATTTTGTATTATCCTTCAAGGGGCATTCATTATTTCTAGTAGTAACCAGAAAAATACTCCAGAGTAGCAGTGTGTTGAGGGTGCCTTTTCAAAACTGATTTACAGAAACTGTCTGAGTCAGATAGAGACGATTTTCAAGTGTAGTAATGAGAATATTAGCAAGCTTGGTCGGCTTGTGTCGGCAAAATGAAATTGCTTCATAAGTAACATTAATTGATTTTAAATGAGAACCTAACAAATTGGCCTGGGCCTGGAAAAAAAAATGATGGTTTGTAATAGGCTAAAATATTAAAATTAGACTTAAAATAGTTTCTGAGTTAATGACTAGACAATAATCTTCTACATAAAATTCATTTTCATTAGGAGTTTAATTTACATCATTTTGCATCGTGAATTATTCAGACTTTAAGGGAAAGTGACAAGTAACAGTTATAAGACAAATACAGAGCCGTGAGAAAACAGCTTTCCTCGTTATTGACAATATATTGATTCATAACACTCTAAATGTGGTTGTGTGTCATTTCAATTTGAATAGACCACGTTACCCCTTGCATCGTCAACCTGGAGTGGTATTACGAAAAGAAGTGTGTGTCCTTATACTAGTTTAAGGAGGTTAAAGGTTAAAGGTTAAGGGTTAGCTTAAAAGCATCATCTGCCTAGCTGCTTAACTTTAAACTGATCAATATAATGAAAATCTGTTTTACAGATGTTGTTTTAATGTATTTGGCAGGATTTAGGCAGCTTTAACATTAGACGTATGCTAGTAAAAATTATTTCTTTATTTGACCAGAACAACACCTTTCCTTTTATGTTTAAGGTAGAAGGCTTGCGGGTTATGGTATTTTGGCAAAGGACCCAGAGGCAGAATGTGTTGATGATCTTTCCATATGGACTCAAAAAAAAGAATACCTTTATGTCTATTGCTAACGATGACTGCAAAAACAAACAAAGCTGTATTCATTTTTTTGGCAGTATTATTTTCCTTTGAATTTTTTTAAAAAGGAATTTTGTTATTGTTAAGGAAATCTTACTTCTTCAAGCAGAATTCTCTGAAGTACTAAGCACTATTCAATTTAGATTTTTCCTCCAGAAATTTTAATGATGAAGCAAAATTGGTCTAGGAAATTAAAACAATAAAATGAAACCACAGATTGCCCCTAATCTTCTCCTTCCATGTATGAAAGTGTATTTAAAGTGAGGTGAAGAAATACTGAGTGCGTAGCTAACTACGGTCAGTGTTGTAATGTAAGGTAAAGTGTGCACGTGCGTGTATCTACATCAACATCTCGATCTGGATACGATGCAAGAGCAGTGTTTCTTAGCTCACCACTTTATTGGATTTGATTATATTCTTCTAACGTCACACCTTTGCATCCTCTACAAATTCTTGTCAATTGATATTCACAGAATACATCCTCACTATTTGTAAGATGAGTAAGTGAATAGCCTGAGATAAGTATTAAAGAAACCCTGTTACTTCCAACCCTCATTAAAAAAAAAAAATACATTACAATTTGTCTCCCTCTTTAATGATCCCAAGCTTTTTCTAAAGAGTTGAGTAAAAAGTTATAATGGAAACCACTTAGCACTACACATTCAAGCCGAAGAAGAACAAATACGACTTTGGCCATATTTCAGTTTTACAGTTTAGTTTATTCTTGGCTCAGAATGGACAAGACTTTTCCAGCCAGCTGATTGGTTTACCCCCATCCTAGGCAAGGCTTGCAAATCCTCTCGCCACACCTGCACGTCAGCTGCTCTTATAATAGTATATGTATTTTTAAGTGAGGTGTTCACAGCTTTGCTGGTTCAAAGTCAAAAGCTTAATTATACCAGCCTTTTTTCTTCCTGCATCTGGTAGTAGTGAAGCAGAATAGTCTGTCTGAATTCCATAATGCTATTTTCATATTTGGATTTCAAATTGGCTGAGAACAGTGAATGAATCTCTTGTCTCCATGGTGAGCAAAAGAACACACGTGGGATTTAGTCCTAGGTAACTTTTAGTGTAACATTCCCCCAAGGAACATTTTTGGAGTTTTCTCATTATCCGTGTTATGGATGAAAGCATCCGGGTTAAGAACTAAAATCAAGGGTGTTGGGGGAGGGTCACAGAAGAGAATGCAAGGAGCCATGTTGGGAAAAGTATGTGGCAAGAAAATAAAAAATGGAATAATAAGCTTCACCTACCTCTTTTGTGGGCTTTTTTTTTTTTTTTTTAACTAGTAGGAAATAATAACCCGATCAGTTTGGAATTAACAAAGAATCACAAGCATTTTCATTTCAATAGGCCTGATTCCAACTTTGCAATTTAAAATCAAATATACCAGATATGTACCGTTTCAATTATTGAACTGTCACTGTCCCGGTGTGATGGTAAAAGAGGTCAGGAGATTGTGTGGTACACATTTGCATAAAAGTCATTGTGTAAAAGGAAATTGGAATATGTGTGTATCTAAGAAACCAAAACAGGTTTTTCTTAATCTTATTCTAGTCATTTGTTCAGAGATAAACAAAAGTTATTCTTTCCTGTTGCCAAACATTAACCTGAATATGGAAATTTTTATACCTTTTGGTATTAGTTTCAGATTTATGTTTCTTTCAAGGTTGAAATGCACTGTGAAATTTAATTCCGGTAGCAGGACTTCATTTTAAAAAAGTAATCACAACTCAAATTATTCTATTGTGTTGTCATATGAAAAGACAAGGCAGAGGTTGAAAAAACCATTTCTGTGGTGGAACAATAATACATGCTTCCATAATACTTATAACTAATAAATACGCAGATCAAATGGAGAGGAGCTGGTTAGCTAATAGCAACTAATAAATCACTGGTGTTTTCAGATCGCAGTGTAATCGGCCAACCCTATCTGCTATGTCTCCTTCTGTTTTTAAGCCTGACATTTGCTGAAGCATAGCTATGTGTTAGAGCACGGCTACTCCAACACAAATAGGGACTTTCTTACTGCTTTTCCATGGCAAGTACTATATTACATTGTGAACTGAGAGTCCTTTTTGTATTCCCCGGAAAAAAAAAATGACTAAAAATATGTCTATCTAAATATAAAATGTATATATTAATGCACATCAACCCCTAAAAGGATTACTTTAGACCAGGCATTAGCAAATTACCACATCCATGTCAGAATAGATAACGGGATTTTTAGTGTGTGCAGTTGTTAACAAACCCAGACAAAATTTTGAGAAAGCCAAGAGTGCAAAGGAGCCCTCACATTTTATTTTCGGCATGTCTTTCCTTAGCCAGTGCTACCCAACACGTCAGGCACACGCTAGTATGCTCTTCTCTGTTTCTCTGAAACCCCTACTGTTTTATCCCACCTGGATCTTCTCTTCATGGAAGTGTTCCGTGTTGCAAGATTACCCATCTAATTCCCCAAAGAAAACTAGCATTCCCTTAATTAAGGGGAAAGAAGCCTTTTCATAAAAGCAGAACAGTGCGGCCAAAGGTGTAAATGACTTTCAAGTCTTTCTCAGGGTGCGTTTTGTTTTGAAGGACCTGCTTAATCTGGATGAATGTTCAGACACGTGAGGGAGTGTAGTGATTTTGTCAGGGATGGGGGCTGGGTAGGGTGGAGCCTCACCCTAAGAGCCTCCCTCTCTTATCTCCTTCTGAATCTGCACTGCCCCCCACACATCATTGGGCCCCTCATCTCAGAAACACAGTAAAAAATTTGACACTACTATTCACTTCCCTTCGGGACCATGTCAAGTCATACTTTATGATTTACGTTATGGTTTTTGTATAACTTGTGTTCATCCTGTCTCATGTGAAGTGTAGGTATGGTTTAACCAAAAGTAGTAAATCGCTTATGTGTCACCCGCCCTGAGGTCATTTAGGTAATGCAGACAAAGGTGTTACCTCATAATTAATGTGCTCTCCCTGCGTGCTTCTTTGGCTTCAATTTAATAGTCCCTGTCAGTGGAGCTTGTTTAAAATTGCTGAAATGTTCAAATGGGTGCTGGGATGCCACGCAGTAATGCAGCCAGAGTCATATGTTAACCAGGCCTCGCGCTGCTGAAAGGGTCTTGGCCCGGGGTGGAGTGAGGAGGAGCTGGCATGTGTATAATGACCGCGGTTCTGCTTCCAGAACATCTGGCCTGCCTGAGTTCTACTGGAAATGCTTTACCAAGTTTGCTTTGAGTCTGAGCCTATGCTCAGGCTGAGTTCAATTAGACGTGGAGATTTGTTCATTATTCAGATAATTCAAGCCTTAAAAGGCACTCTTCCCAAATTATCAGTGTATTTCAGGAGAGCTTATGACGATAAGATTTATTCAAATAAGAGCAGCAATGGAGGCTCAGCCCCCTATAGCCCACGAGGAAAGATCCTCACAGCTCCTGTAACCTCAGAAAAGGATAGGGATTGGTAGGGGCACAAAGTCTAGTGTTCTGTTTGCAGAATACCTGAGTGATATCCCAAGTTTTATACTTCTCATAGACACAGAAGCACTGATTGAGCACTTACTATGTGCCAGCTCATGGTCTCTGTTGACAAAGGCTGTGTCCCATTAATACGGTAGGGCGGAAGCCATCTTCTCTAAGGTAATGCTTCCGAACTCACTCTGTTCTTCCAGTGTGGCAGGGAGAGTAATAAAATTAAGGTCTGAACCCCATATACCAGCCATCAAAAGCTTCCATGGCTTTCTTTCAACAACGACTGGTCAAAGGACTGAGTGTGACTGCTCTCTTGGGTCATCAGTAGTTGTAGAACACTGTCACTTGATTATCTCAACTTCCTCTTACTGCTCTCCTGCATTGCAAGGCTTTATTGATCAGTGTTAGACAAGGGTCATGGTGGGAATTTAAGGCAGCACGGAGCTTTTCTATTAGTTGGAACATTTATGTTTTCTTCATACATGAGGATGATGCTACTGATGCATTATCTAGAAAATGAAGAAGAAAACCACTTAATAAAGAATGCAAAACGTTAGATTACAACGTCATTCAACCCCCCTGTAAGATCAGGATGCTAATTGAGTTTGACTTTTGAAGAATCTTTGTGAGTTCGGTTTATAATACTGTCAGTCAGAGTTCTGCTTCAAGATAAATTATTACAAGGATGAGTTTGTTAATATCAGATAATAGCAGTTACGTGTGGCAACATTTTATTTCACTTGGTTTTATAATCTTATATTAACGTTCTAGTTTCTCATCTTTAAGGAAAAATACTTTTGTAGCTTTGAGTATAATATTTACATGTATTATATTAAATATATACATGTCAATATAAAAGTATATTGGGCCATACTCGTAATACTTTGTTGATTCAGATTTACCTAAAGCCCTTCTTTCACTGGAAACGTTAAGTAGCATAGAATACGCATCTCTCCCTTCTTGTTGCTTACACATTAAATGTCAAGGTTGTATTTTCCCATTAGGCAATCTTTTAAAGAGTAATGTAGAGGGAGGTTAAAGTTGAAAAAATCTGTGTCTCTGGTTATATGCTGATAAAATTAGTGGCTTGCAGAGCCGAAGATGGCAAGAGGTGAGCTATGGATGGGTCCGACTGTATCGTTTAACTCAAGTTTGGAAGGGAAGCTTTTAAAGTTTTAAACTATTGATTTTTTTCATCTATGATTATGTGTCCTATGTCAAGAAGAGCCTCGTTTATAAACACTGTTGGCCATTAATTGTCTATATGTGATTTATGAGATATTGGGAAGAAATCTTACAAAACTATCCCTTCTTCTGATGCCAGATATTCTGTCAACAGTAAAACCATATGGATAATTGACATCCATTTATCCATTTAAAAAGAGGACATAGGCTGACAACAATCATAAGAAGTTAGACTTTTCATTTGCATTATCTTATTTTACTCTTCCTAACAGTTATGTGTTTCTATTCCCATTTTGACATATGGGAAACTGAGATTCAGAGCAAAATGCCTTGCTCAAGTCCTCACAGACAGTAAGGGCCTGTGCTGGAGTTCTAGCCCACATTATGAGACTCTACTAATAAGAAAACTTTCCTTCGCACTTGAGGGTAGGAAGAACAGAGAGTGGGAAAGGAAAAGGAAGGCCAGAGCGCCAGAGGCAAACAACAATTTTGTCTAGGGCTTAATCATTTTGGAGCCCACTTTTATTCCTTCAAGTTAGCAGATTCCCTCAAAGACATTGCAGACGTGGTGTAACACAAGAGTGGGCCAGTATGAACACAGCCAACTAGAATGATGAACTGAACACCTGTTAGGTCATCTACAAGCTGAAAGGAGAAACTGCTGGTGAAAATTGTTGCCTGAATATCTCCTGTCACAACGGAATTCTTTCCCTTTAAAGAAACTTCCTTTTACTGGCATTTTTGGGTGTTTGGTGTATTAAATAGAAAGAACTAATAGAATATTTATCACTTCTAGTGCCTGAGCTCTCAGTGCTTGCAAGTTAAGCACCTTTGGAAGCTGCATTAATTCATTCAGGTCGCCAGGGTATTTCAGCAGTAATGTACTAAATGGTACCCCGCTGACCTGAAAGAGGGAATGTGCCTCCCTAAGCATTTAACTTCCTAAACAGGAACAACTAAAGCACAGTCTACTCTCTGCCCAGAACTCAATTCCCTTTTCCTGGCATCCTTATAAGTACTGGAGGAAGTCCTTTTCACTTGCTACTTACTTACTTAGTTTAAAAAAATTATCTTATTTTGAATTATCATTATTTTTTTTACTTTTATCTTTTACTTCTTACTTTGATCCATTTTAGTTACAAGGTTCCAGAAATTTTCTCTCCACCGTATGTTTCTAACGCACTGCCTTTCTCCCTCTCCTTGAAATTTTGTTAATGATTCCAATGTAAAGCCCCAAATCTCGTTAGAACTATTCTCATTGACTTAATTTAAGAGATGCTGGTGGTGGGGGAGGTAGATCTTGCCTTCCTAAACCTGGCTACTTCTTCCTGCAAAAAGGTGTCAGTCAGTCATTGATGTTGCTGCAGTTGACCACTTTCATTAATGAAATGTTCTTTTATTGAAAAGCAAGAATTGTCTTGGGTTGGAAATGACAGAGTTGTTAGCAATACAGAAGCTCCCAATATCTTTAATTGTGTGTGTAAAGCATGCAAGGACAGTCTGATAATTATAATGCATAGAACCTTTCAAATAGCTATTTCTAGCTATTCTTTTGGCAAGCCTGAAAATAACACTAGCATATGTCCTTAGGGCCTAAAATCATTCATTGTTCAACTGTAAGAAATCAGGTAGCAAGTCTGATTGCCATCACCTCTTGAGTGTCAGTTTTCAAGGCATCTCCTTTAAACCCAACCTCTATTAGCACTTACCACTGAGTAGTAAGTGACACCAGACATGGGGAGGGAGAGGAGGATTCTTAATTTTCACACCAAAGAAATAGTGTTGTTTTTCAAAATAAAATTAACATGCTAAAATAGAAATTATGCAAACACCAGAATATACCTTTTAGAATTTGGTTTGTTTGGTGAATCTATGTTACGCAGTACTTCAAAAGGGTGCAAACTGTCTCCTATTTACTCTGTCATACTATCACTACTTTTTAAACCGAGGCCCCTAAGAGTCCTTTGAGAAATAAGAGCAAGTTTTGGGTTATTATTACTTTTCGTTTATTGTAATTTTTATTAGCACTTTAAGTAATTAAAAAAAACCCATTTGGATGGAACAATTGTACCAAGTTTTTCCATGATGAGTATTCCCTGAGAAGAATAACCAAATAACCAAACTCATAACCAAGCTCCTGAAAAATAGACCCAAAGGGAATTCATAAATAACTTTTTTTCAGAGAAATACTGTCTTTGGCTCTCATAATTCCTTAAGTATTAGAAAAACCAAGATGGGCTTTATGAAGAATTATTTAGTTTTTAGAGTGTTCATTCTCAACACAGAGGATAGAATTACCATCTTTAACTCATAAATGCAAAAACGTGTTCCTAATTGCTTATTTTTGTAGACAATTCTTTAGATATTTGTTTCCAGATAGACCCTCAAGTATAGTATTTACTTATAAGCCTTTATGGCATGTACTAGGTCATTTTATTGCTTTTTTTTTTTTTTTTTGCTTATTAGGCAGATTTTCTTTATTTTATTATATTTGTTATTATTTTTTATTAACATATAATGTATTATTTGATTCAGGGGAACAGGTCTGTGAATCATCAGTCTTACACAATTCACGGCACTCACCATAGCACATACCCTCCCCAATGTCTATCATCCAGCCACCGCATCCCTCCCACCCCCCCTCCCCTCCAGCATCCTTCAGTTTGTTTCCTGAGATTAAGAGCCTCTTATGGTTTGTCTCCCTCCCTGGTCCCATCTTGTTTCATTTTTCCCTCCCTCCCCGCCACGACCCCCTGCCCTGACTTCTTGTAGAACTGTGGCTACCCCTTTAATTATGATGGCTTGATAACTTATTGGAAAATCACTGATGCAGAAGTACATTGAAATTAACACACACACACACACACACACACACACATATATACACACATATGTACATACATACATATATATGTTAACACTTCTCCAAAAAGTGAACAATATAGTTCTTTATCGATGGGTGTTGAGAAACCTGGATATAGGGGCACCTGGATGGCTCAGTCAGTTAAGCATCTGGCTTTGGCTCAGGTCATGATCTCAGGGTCCTGGGATCTAGCCCCATGTTAGGCTCTCTGCTCAGCAGGGAGTCCTCTTCTCTCTCTCCCTCTCAAATAAATAAATAAAATCTTAAGAAAAAAAAGAAAAATGTGGATATATTCAGGTCTCGTGTGTTAAATGATTGAAAAGGCAAAATGCCAGTACTCCAGTAATGTTTTCAGTACATATTCAGGAACACCTACTTATACTTATTTTACTCAAACCCTGGAAGAAATTGCATGCCTGCGTGAGTGCGTGCACGCGTGTGTGTGTGTGTGTGTGTGTGTGTGTGTGTGAGAGAGAGAGAAAGAAAGAAGAATACAGTATATGAAGACTTATTTTTTAAAAATTGCTGAAGATCATGAGTTACTTATTAATACCCACATACTCTGTTTTAGAGTAAATGGCAGAAATCTCTTCCTGCACATTGTAAGTGTTCTCAGTCTCTAGAGATAATAAACCTTTGATGGTGTTGTGCAAGACTCGTCAGCAAGCACTGAAATCAGTTCTGTATGTACACATGACTAATCAAAGGTTCAGGGAACAGGATATGATTTGGTAAGAGCGATAGGTTTCCAAAAAGTAAATGGCCTCCCTAATTGTGGGAGCACATTAAGCCTTTTTCCCCCTTACAAAAGGCAGGCCCTAGTCCCCCATTGGAGCATGTATCTCTTCACAAAGCCTTGAGGATTACGTGTTTTTAAAAAGTATCTTTAAAAGGAAAGGTGTTCTCAAATTAATGCCTACCTAATTAGTGCTCTATTCTTTTCTTTGTCATCAAGTTAAAACAGATACTATAAGACATTTAGACTCAGAATGATCCCTGAAACTCAGGGAACTGGGTAACCAGGGCAAATATCATCTTAAGCCAATCAAATGTATGATATCCACAGTGGGAAAATGATGGAATAAGACAACAATCTCAATAATTAAGCAGGATATTGTATAGGAAAATGTGACTAAAAGTTTCAAGAAATCAGTTTTAAATCAGAAAAGGAAGGAACTAAAGGAAGGAACAAAATCTGTCATGTGAACAGTGCAATGAATGTTGTCTTCTGCTTTGCTACTTTTTAAAAATTTGCATATGTGTTGATATAGAATTTATATTTATTGAATATAATTGGTATAGAATTCACATTCCATGCAATTCAACCATTTAAATTATACAATGAAGTATTTCATTAAAAAAATTTTTTTAAGTAATCTCTATGTCCAGTGTGGGGCTCAAACTTACAAATCCAAGATCAAGAGCCCCGTGCTCCCCTAACTGAGCCAGGCGGACACCCCACAGCGAAATGGGGTTTTTTTTGGACTAGCCACAAAAGTATGCAACCATCAACATAATCAATTTTAGAACATTTTCAACACTCCAGAAAGAAATCCTGTCCAATTTAGTCCACCCCCGAATAATCCCATCCCCACTCTCCCGGCCCGGGGCAACCACAAGTTGCTTTTATGTAGATTTGACTGTTCTAGGCATTTCATATAAATGGAATTTATACTATATGTGGCACTTTATGACTGACTTCTTTCATTTAGCATAATATTTTCAAAATTCATCCATATTGTAGTGTGTATCTATACTCATACCTTTTTATTTTATTTTTAATTATTTATTTAAATTTGGTTGAGTGAACATATACTGTATTACAGGGGTAGAATTTAGTGATTCATCAGTTGCATATAACACCCAGGGCTCATTACATCAAGTGCCCTCCTTAATGCCCATCACCCTGTTACCCCATCCCCTCACCCACCTTCTTAGCTTTTTATTATGGAATTTCCATTGTATGGATAAGCTGAATTTTCTTAATCCTCTCTTCAGCTGATGGGCATTTGAGTTGTTTCCACTTTCTGGCTATTAGGAGTAACGATGCTGTGAACATTTGTGGACAGGTGTTTCTGTGCACATATGTTTTTGTTTCTCTCTGATATACATCTGCAATGGCCATCGTTGTGTTAACTGCACTGTCATTAATGCCAGTCACTTCTTATTTTGTACCTGGTTAGCTCCTTCTTCCTTTTCCTTTAATTATTTAAATATTTCATTTTGTTTCCCAATCTCCCAACCTTATGCATCTTCTGCTCTACTTTGGCCAATGAATTCAGGGAAGAAATTAATACTAACATTCCCTGAGCACTTACTAGGTGGCAGATAATCTTCTAAGTTAAAAAAAAAAATTAACTCACTAAATCAAACAGCAATCCTATTAGGTCGGTACTATTATTATGCCCATCTTGAAGATGAGGAACTAAAGCAGTGAAAGCTTAATTAATTTATCCAACACAACATAGCTGGTAAGAGTTACAACAGAGTCAGGATTTGAACTCATTTTGACCAGTTCCAGCACCCATGGTCTTAAATAGGACACTGTGTCACAGCAAAGATCCTGTATTGAGAAGGATACTTGGAATGGAAGGTCTTGTTTGTGGCAGAAGGGATGGAAATAAGAGTGTAACTGTAATTGTTGATCTTTGAGAAGGATGTGAATCCCCTGGGAGAGAAAAAGAGGTAATTATGAGGTAGAGATTGAGAAACTTTGGGAGGTGTAGTGAGAGATAGCAAATTAGAAAAATCACTGATAACAGTGTATACTTACGTTCTTTTTTTTTTTAATGTCAGAATGTAAACTCTTTATTTGATTCATAGAATATTCTTTGAAAAATATCTGGAACTGAATTCTCCTTATTTGTAGGAATGAAAAATTAGAATATTTTACAATAACTTAAATTTACTGAAAGAGTTTTGTTAGATTGATGTTCTAGTAATACACAAATGCTTATTTTCTCTCATTTGTTAAAAACACACTGTGCTGGACCCCAGGGTGAGTAAGACAGACACAAAGGGCATATGATTCAGCTCCTGTCCTCAAGGAGCTCACCAGTCTTTAGAAGAAAATATATAATGCTTTTTATTTGTGCTTCTTTTCCCCTTGTGATTTTGCCCTGTTAACAGCCTTTCTGAATTCCAGAAGTTTGCAGAGACATTTTTAGTACTTTCTATAACACATTGTAGCAATGTTTACTCCTTTGTGTCATCTAGGAAGTTAATATTTAGATTTCCTGTGGTATTGGGAGAAAGAATTAGATTCCCGCCTTGCAGAACTTTGACAAAGAGTGGTTGGTTGCTTCCACACCAGTAAAGATGTTGTCCCATTATTGGAAAACAATGTATAGTATCCATGTAATTTAAGTCTTTGCTCTCTTTTGCCTCTCCTTTCCCACCTGTGTGATGTTTATGAGCATGATTTTTACATTTTCATAATGGATAAACTGAAATATTACTTGGTGCTTTTTTTAATTTTTTTTTAGCTAACCAGAAGGATTTTTTTTTCTTTTTTGTAGATATAAAGGCAGAAATACAATTTTTTAAAATATCTGATCTAATTAGTTACTGGCAAAATAGTCTTAATATTTTATCTATAGCTATTCAGGCATCATCATATTTTATTCAACAATTATTAATGTTCCTTGAAGTTTTCAATTTCCAAAGACCTGCGGATCTTCATAAAGCCTATTGACATGGGTATAGCGAGGTCACGGGTTGGGCTGCCAGTGTTCCTACTGTTAGAACATAGCTTTGCATAATTCCTCCTTTCTGTTTTATTATGAAAAAAACTTAAGGAGAAATTGTGCAAGAAAACATGATAAGCTCCCATATTATCTCATGCTAAAAGATTCTCTGGAGCTGCTTTCTTGAGTTTAAAACACAGTAAAACAAAGATTGCCTATGTCAGCACTTATGTCTATGAATACTAACAAGCTTAATAAGCATTGGCAAGGTAGGTATCACTTTCTGATACCTTCCTGTTATTACCAAATTGGGGGTGTAGGGTGGTGAGAAAGTGTGGGGTAATGTCTCAGAGAAAGACAGTGAAAGCAATACACATCTATCTTTCCCGACATCTGTGTCTACATCTATCGCTGCATTTCTGTGTAACTTAAGTTTAGAAAAGAAGGGGTAGGCATTTTCTGTCTTAAAGTGTCCAGCTGACTTTCTCACTCTTTATGTGGTTTTTGGCAAGCATTTCTGTGCCTTAGTTATTATATTAGTAAATGGAGAGAAAAAAAACCACTCCCCTGAGTTCTGTAGATCTTAATTAAGGTACAAAAATAGCTTTAAAAAAAGCCTTCTGAGATGAAAGCTTTTCTTATATGTGGAAAATATTACTCGTGTCTTGTCAGCATATCTAGTCTATGGGCATTGCTTTTTGTACTTGGAGATAACTTCTGCTTTTCTTATTATTGGTAAGACACTTTCCTTTTTAATTTTTGTAAGTACACTGTTATATCTAGGACTTGTCATTCTTGAAAAGCCATTCTTAACTTTATCTCTCCAATTGGCCTTCAATTGAAATTTGCTTTGAAGAGGAATGTAGCTGTACTCATCAACTTGAACATGGGTAAATATAGCTCATAGAAAATAACTATTTGTGTATCCTTTTATGTGCTTCAACTTCGATACTCATTCTTTCTTAGAATTTTGCCCACAGAAAAGGAGCTGGGTATTACACTTTTAAATACCAGTTTTCAAATCTGCCAAATGTGAGTAGTAGTAAGTGGAGTAGTAAGCTGCGAATGAGTAATAGTAAGTGGAGCTCACAGCTGAAACATCACTGTTAAAAGCTTCTATGCCTGGCATTGATTTTAGTTTTGCCTTTAGGCTGGTACCACAATTGTTTCATCTGTAAAATGGGTTCTGAGTTACCATTACAAGTAAAAATTAGCATTAACTTAATGGTCTTTGAGATCTGGTCTAAATACAATCACTTCTGTGGTTCTCAGAGCTAAATTTGTTCTTAGCTTTAACAAGGAGCTTATCTTAAATTGCTGATGTACTTACGGCATAGATCAGGTTGCCAGTTTTCCATTGTTTTGTTTAATCCACAAATATATGTTTATGTATTTTTCTTATAAACAGGAAGCAAGGTAATAATCATATTTAAGCAGCTGAACTACATCCCTTAATCCCTTGTATTTTATTGACTTATTTGATACTAATCATTTCATTTATTCATTTCCTGAGAGCCCACCTTGTCGGGTCCCATGCAAGGGACTAGGATATAACATCAAACAAGAAAGACACAGGTCTTGTACTGGTGGAGCTTACGTTTTAGTGGAGGAGACAAGCCTTCAACACATAATCACGTATTAGGCAAAGCAATAGTTAATTACTATTGTAAACAAATAATGCAAGTTTTTAAAAGTCTGAAATATTTATTTGCATTATTAGTATGTAGGTATTTGATAAGTCAGACTCTTCTAATCTTAGAAACAAATGGAGAATTTGAATGAGACACTGCATTGAGGTATTCAAAAGAGTAGCTGGTGGCTGAACAGAATAGACATCACTAGATGTTGGCTGTCAAACAGAAAAAGGCACTTACCACCGAGATTTTATCACAGTACAAGCACTTTCGAACTTTTTGGAGTCATGAAATGCTTAGGTGAAAAAGCATTCTAGAAATGGCTTGCATATTCAATTGACAGATTTGAGAATATGGTTTGGAATTTTGGAGGAGATGTAGCTGATCATTAGACTCGTGGGAACTTTTAAAACATACTAAATCCAAGGTCATGACCTTTAAGGACGCATCCAGGAATCTCTTCATTTAAAGAGACAATCCTGATAATCCACCTGATTTGGGGATCTCAGGGTTAGAAGATTTTGAAGGTCACTGTAGATCTACAGATGCATGAGAAAATAGTGAATGTGGTGATCGTGCCAAGTTCAGCTCCATTCACATTTGTTCCTCCCATGTTCAGAAGAGAAACTATGTCTTCTAATGTCCTCTTGGATTCCCCTCCTTTCACAGACTGGGATTTTGCTAGGGTCTGCCGATGCTGCATATTCTGTCCAGGGAATTCATGGAAGGCATTGCTCTCTGTCTTGCTCATTGTTTTGCCTCTAAGGACAAGAGTCTGACATGTTTTGATATTAAAAAAAAAAAAATCCCATTTCAGTAGGAAAAATGGCAAACCTTTATAAAGAAAACCTTTCTGTACAAAACAGCTGTTCTTTTGTTGAAGGTCTGGCACTTCAGTGAACTGTCGGGCCAAGAAACCATTCCGGAGTCCAAAAGTCAGTTAAAAAAAAAAAAAAATCTTAGGCCCCTGGGTTGAATTTTGTAAGAATATCTTTTTTGGTAAATTTTTGGAATCATGCTTTGCTTCATCATAGTTGCAGAAATCCACTCTCCTTGTACATGAAGATATCCCCAGGCAGCAGATATATAGTCTATTTTCTGAACAGGAATCTTATAGGTCTCAGGAGAGTCAACTTCCACAGGCCCGCTGGGTTGTATGCTCATTTGTAGCTCACTGTAATGATTCTGCAATTTTTTATTTTCTTGCTATTCTAGGAAGGCAGATTCTGAGATTTGTTTTTGGAGTTTGACTTCATAAGAGCACGTATTTTCTCTTTCTGTTCCTCTTCATACATATGGATATAAATGTGTGTGCGTGTGAGATGTGCATGTATATATGTGAGGGGTATATGAGTGTGTGGGTGTGTAGATATAGATGTGTGTCTATTTCTTTATCCTGTTTATGAAAGAGAACTATGTATTGTATGTTCTATAATTTGACAATTTTCTTTTAATGATATCCCATATTTTTCTTTTCTCCCAAATATATCATCTAATTCATACATACTGGTAGCTACAATGACAATCAAAGCTAAAAAGAAGCAAATAAATATGGTGCCCAATTTCATGAGCAACAGAATCTATATTGCCATAACACATTACTCTGGAAAAGTTACTGTATTTAGTTACTGGCAAGTTAAAAGCTGGATCTTTGTCTATTTCAAAGAGGAGGGTCATTTTTTATAGATTGCTTCAAAATAATCAATCTGTTCTGAATAAGAACTACATTTTTAGGTGTGGATATAATGTTAGCTAACAATGCCAAACTGTATCTGAGTCCCACTGGCCCTGTAGCCCGTGTTCCATGAGAGACCCAAATAAAACAAGCTCCCTCCCCACAGACTGAAAGAGTCACACTAATAAAATGACTGGGTGATTTGGTTAAAAAAAATTATTTCAAGATTTTGCTAATAATTTTGGGTTGATCAGTTACTTGAGAACTGCTGATACATATAGATCAGGATAGAAGTTTCCTGCCTTGCCTATAGTGAGCCCTGGGCTTTTGGTTATTTAAGGATAATTTTCAATGAGCACACATTAGTGTACTATAAAATAAAATCTTTTGAGGTTTGTGCTTAAGTAAAAGACATAGTACGGTACTGTATGTTTGTGTGGCCTAAAGCATTTTGCTCTACTGTGACAGACACATCATCCTCCTGTGCCAATATAAATGCAAGGACATTTCATAGTCATGATCTGTTAATGCCAGTTAGCAGTGTCACAAATTAAAGCATTAGTGGATTTGTGTTGCTTGAGGAAGCAACTGATATAAAATACCAGGAGGCTGAAGGAGTGGAGCAGTTTATTGTAACATAATTCTGCATACCATGTAAAGTCTTCATGCCTGTTGGTGTGAAGCCTTTGAGTGGACCTTCACAGAGAGCTCAAAAGGATAGTTCATCATGCAGGAAATTAAGAAACATTAGGCTAGATACATTCTCAAAGAAATAATTTTTGGTGATCGCAGACAACAAAAATCAAAGAGGATATTCTTTTTTTTTTTTATAGGAGAAAGAAAGATTTTACTGCTTTTGAAAAATTTACATGTGTAATGCAGACAAAAAATTCTTCCCAGGATTTAAAGAAGTGCATTTTCTATGGTCGTGTTTTTTGGGGACTGTACTTAAGTAAAAATTTAATGATGATTTTCCAGCTGAACTTTTATAGGAACTATTGGTAGTCCTGTTGTAGAGATTTTAATCAAATCATTAATGTTGATACTATTTATGAAGGATACATAACTCTCTTATCAAGAAGCCTGCAACCTTGGAACATGCGAATGATTGTGTCAATTATGGAAGGAATATTAGATTAAATTCCCTCCTTAATTTTAGTAGTGGTTTGAGAGAGTAATGCATTTATTACTGTAGTGCATTTTGTATTTGCCTAGGCATTTAAATGATTTTTTCATATTTCCCCTTTTTAGCCTAGATTATGGATATATTCTGAGAGGAAGTTATAGTGAATAACAATTATAGAGAATGAGAACCCCTGGTTAAAATTATATGCACATTGAACTACAATGAGGGTATTAAAAGTATTTCATCCCATTTGTAAAGTATCTTCCACTATTATGAAAGGGCAATATTTTTTCCAATTATATCTGCTTTAGCCTGCAAATGGATTACCTTATAAGAATTCTTATAAAGCAAAGAGTCCAAAAATAATTGAAAGTGTAAGGACAGATAAGCTGGGCATGTAAAGGCCCTGAGCAAACTTCTCCCAATAGCACTCATAGAAAAGGGAAAAAAAAGTTTATCTTAACTGCTGCTCAGGACCAGATGAACATTTTAACCCTTAGCATCATGATGCTTCTTATTGACCGGGAGTGCCTCTTGCATTATTTCTAGCTCGATTCTCCAGTGTCTGGAAGATTGCATTTTGACTTCCCCCATTATTAATAACTAGATTTGATCTTAGGCCTGTCCAAGCTCAGGCAGACTGGCCAGGTCAGCCTGTTTGTGTGTGTGCGTGAACTGTGACATCTACTCAGAGTGACAGGTAGAGGATGAAGGTGGTGAAACAAGGGTGTTAACCTTCCACCAAAAGGAGCCTCTTCCTGTAGGGAACAAAGATCCCTAGGGCTGTGGCCACTGTTATATTCTCCCCCATACTCATAATATTTCCACTAATGATGTACTGTTGAAGAGTGCGTTTGAGAAGAGGCAAATGATTTAAATCGTCTCAATAGAAACAATAATATATATTTGCATGATTGTTCAGAACTTCTAATCAGATTTAACAGTGTTTTATGTGGATCAATTTTACATGGCTTTCCCTTTTCTTAGGTAAGTGATTCAACTATGCGCCCGGGTAATACCTTTATTCCTGAAATGCCCCCCATTTCACAAGGAAAAAGTACAAAAGCTCTAAAGAGTATGGGGCAAGACATATTTTAGAAATCAGATCAACAACTTTAGAAGCTTCAGAATTTGTAGTATTTTTCTATAAAACCTATCAAATAAACTCATTTTTCAAAAAAGAAAAAAAATCTTTCCTCTTTCTGGGTAAAAATTCCTAAGAAGCTATTTGGTTCTTAATTGATTTTCTACGTCAGTTGTTCATTGAATAGATAAGTAGTGCCTGTGATATTTGATTACAGAGCAAGGCACCCATTTAACCTTCTGTTCTTTCCTGGCCAGGATTTCAAATACAATAGAACGTTCCTCCCTGAGGCTCAGCAGGATTAGACAGCTAGCGGTAATCCCTGATACGCTGAAATAGACCTGATAGAACTTCACCTCACTTGTTTAGGATTATGCTCATGAATTCCACTCACCCGGCAGCATTAACCCTTTAGGGACTTGAGCGGGGATGTTTTATCAGTAAAAGCAGTAAATAAGCAGAAACCTTTTAATAAATTCTAAGCAGTTACACCTTATTTCTTGACCACAATATAAGAATAATTTTGAAGTTAGAACAGATACGTGCTCTAAATTGTTTTTTTTTCTGAAATTCTGCATCTTCTATATATGTGTCTCAAGATTTGTATTAATTTATCTTCCTACATGTAATTTTGTTTAAGAAACTTTATGAAAAATTCTGGTTTGTGTAATAGCTTTCCCACCATGGTCACAGTTAAATCATCTTGTGGAGGTGAAGGATAAATGACTTCGTATAAAGTAGCTCCTTGATAGTCCAGGTTAACTGGAACCAAGGCAAATATGAAAATCCCCAAACCTCATTTTAGCCAGGGGTTTCCAATCTCTTCCTTTTCCTTTCATTAGAGCAAATTCCATAGGTTTGAGTTTAATTTTCTCTCTTTCCCCTCTGGGGGATATGAAAATGAGCTAAGAAATGGCCAAGAGGCAGGAAATCAGTGGGTGAAAAAGAACTAGTAAAAGGTATAGTTAATCCACAAATTGGAAAGTCAGCCCCATGTTAATCAAGAGATGAAAGGAAGAGCATACACTCTTTCAATGCAGGTGGCAGTACTGGCCTTTATCATGGTTTTTTAATAATTTACATTGAAATCTGCTCCTGACACTATTAGGCCATCAAAATGAGGCCCTTGCAAAGTCGCAGGTTTGAAATGGGTTATTAGTGACTACTAACACAGTCTGGGAGAGCCCCCCAATCGTTATGGAAGTGATTACCTTGAATCATCTAGGTCTTTTTGTGTTGACTCTTTAAATATTCATATCACAACTAGTTCTATTAATTATTGAAATAAGTGATTCTGGTTTTGATGATTAGAAGATTTCCCACCATACTCATAGGTTTTAGAAAAATGTAAGTTTTATTTGAGAGACTTAACCTCCAAATAATGTTATGATGATGAATATGACCTCATTGCCTATGGTAATATTTCAAGGTCAGAGATAATTTAATGCTAAAGCATTGGTACATCCACATCCTTTCCTGAAATTGCTCTTGTTAGTGGTTCGTAAGGGGTTTGATTAGAGAAAACATTTGTTTTTATTAAGAAATTTTTAGTGGAACAAATACAATCACAATGAAAAGATAACGGTGAAGAATTTTTGGAAGCATTTTCTGTTCTTTACCACATTATTCACCCTGCAGGTTTAGTACAATTGTAATGATAGCCAACATCGAGATTATAGGAGAAATATGGTGCAAACTTCATGCTTTGAAGCTTAATTTTTTTATAAGAATTTAAATAAATCCAGCCAGTAATATTTTGTTTTTGTTTGGTGGGGAGTGAAGAGATGCTGTGAAGTGGGTAGTTGTGACTTGAAATGATTCTGGCAAATCTTTAATTAACAATCCTCCCTTTTACTTTTTGTACAAAATATCTAATTTTCATGAGTTTAGAGAGCAAAGATGATTTCTATTGTTCAATTTAGGTGACATATTATTCAAATTAATTGGAAAAGTGCTCCCATGGGATAGGTGACTCGAGGACGGGGCCTCTTTGGCGCTGTCTTTATGGTGGTCCTGGATTTGCCCTTTTCTCCTGACATGCTTTTACATATGCTGTTGCTGAGACTCCAGGGCTTTGTTGTATGTTATAAAATTCTATTGCATCAGCATGAACAAAACAGAAATATTATAGATGTGAACCTTTCACCCCAAAAGACATATAACAGATTGAAAAGCTCCAGATCAGGGTAACAAGAATGCTTGCAGCCAGCATGGATGGGTTTACAGATGACTAAAAGCTGGTATTAATAAATCTCAAAAGGAGAAGAATAAGAGCAGAATTTACTGAAGTCTGTGAAATAATAAAGGGACGTGAAGCTAGGCCATGTGCATCTTTGTAATGTGTGTCAGAAAGAGCTAGAAATCCTTCCGTGTAACTGGGAGAAAACAAATTTCAAAGTGACAAAGGAGAGCTTGGTGTTTGTTTTTTCTATTTGTTAATAAAAAGTAATTTACCTCTGGAATAATTGAGTTAGAAGATTCTGGAAAAACTAATTCATCTTGGAATCATAAGGACAAAGGAGACCTTGAGGAGTCTCCTCCCTGGCAGACAGGCAATATTAAAACCATCCCCCAAAGAAGCCCATCTGTATTATTTTTAAAGAGAAGGAACTGGTTTAGTTGTGGCCAATGGAATGCTTTGTGACCACATGAACAAAAGAGATAATGACTGAAGAGTTTACAACTCTGAAGCAAATCCATTGATTCTGCAAACTTTGTTCATATAATATGCTGTTGCAAAAATTCTTAGGTTTTTTTTAAAGGAGTTTTGCCTCAATAATACACTTTTCAAGCCATTTTTTAGGATATCCTGGGATATGCAAACTTGACTAATGCATGGTCCTTGACTTGGAGATGGTCAGGGATTCATAGAAACAGCCAATATGGGTTCCTGGGTGGCTCCGTGGGTTAAAGCCTCTGCCTTCAGCTCAGGTCATGATCTCAGGGTCCTGGAATTGAGGCCCGCATTGGGCTCCCTGCTCAGCAGGGAACCTGCTTCCTCCTCTCTCTCTGCCTGCCTCTCTGCCTACTTGTAATCTCTCTCTCTCTCTCTCTGTCAAATAAATAAATAAAAAATCTTTTTTTTAAAAAGAAAGAAACAGCCAGTATGCCATATATAAAATTCCTACATTTTCTAGCGCTATATAATAACTGAAATTCTATGCAGCGAGAAATGTTCTATGTCCACCTTATTGTTCAGTCCTCACAACAGCACTGTGAGGTACATGCTGTTCTCACTGCAACTGTACAGGTTAGGGGATGGGACATAACGAGGTCAGGTGTCTTACCCAGGGTCTTATGGACAGTTGAGAAGCTGGGATGTGAACCCACACTTGACTGCCTGGAGGCTGTGCTCTTAAGCATCATCCTTTACTGCCAAGCTTCTCCTGAGGCTGACATCAATCTGGAGTCCTTGGACGCCTAGGACATCCATACATGAGCTTCAGAAAGGTACAGAAGGTGGATCTCCTGAGTGTACAAGAATATGCATTTTCTCATCGAGGAGCATGTCCATACCTCTTCTAAGATTCTCAGACTCCATAAATTTAAGAAGAACTCTCCTAGATTATGAACTCAGAGAGCTACAAGTGGTAAGCCCTTTTACAGACAGAGGAGAGTATGGCTAACTAGGCAAAACAAGAGCAGGTTAGTGTTTGGATGGAGTCCTACAGGATTTGATAGGTGAATGTCAAGTCTGGAGGTGTGGAGAGGAGGAAGAAGCCCATTGTCTGACTCAGGAAAGAGTTGGTTGTTTCCTCCCCAACTTACAGCTGAGTCTGTATAACTGTAGACATTTACCTTCATACTAGTAGGATACTGTGATCCAGACATTAGTAAAAGCAGAACATGTCCAGGGAGTCCGTGGGTCTGAGCGACTATGGGAGTTGCTGACTTTTCTCTCATTCAGTCACTGATCTGTAGATGTCTGCAAACATTTCATTTCAGATATAATTGAAAGAACCTGAGTTTCAAAAGTAGGTAAGTCCTTTGTTTCATATTTGCAGTATCAGCGAAGTAGAACAATGCTCAAAATACAATAAAATTAGTATCAATATCTATTTCTGAATCAAAGAAATGAATGCTGACCAAACCAGAATTACTAATTGTAATTAGCATCCTTCAAATGGAATATGGGGACTAATTTTTACTTAATGTGATAGTCTTAGGTCATACCATACTTATGGTGAGTTCTTTTGTAAGGGTAAAATATATGCTAATAGTGCCTAATAAATTCTCTGATACTATTTCTTTTATAAAGGAATATTTTGTTGGGTTGAATTCATTGAAGAATTTACTATGTATGTCATCCATATGAATTGGTTAAGGCACGTTTAAGGCAAGTTTAAGGCACGTTTATTTATTTATTTAATTTATTTTTTAAAAACTTTTACTTTTATTTTTTAAAGATTTTATTTATTTATTTGACAGAGAGACAGAGATCACAAGTAGGCAGAGAGGTAGACAGAGAGGAGAGGAGGAAGCAGGCTCCCCACTGAGCAGGGAGCCTGATGTGGGCCTCGATCCCAGGACCCTGAGATCATGACCTGAACCGAAGGCAGAGGCTTTAACCCACTGAGCCACCCAGGCACCCAGTTAAGGCACTTTTAAAGAGGGCAGTCTTTCTTGGGATATTTAAAGTATATATGTATTTAAGGAGTATTAGTTATTAATCATTAATATTCATAATATGTTATACATTCAAGATGTAGTTTAAAATATAATAAAACAGCTGCATCATCATTGTCATGTATATTTTTAATGAAAACCAGTTTTACCTACATTTAAACATTCCCTTGGAGTTCTTGCAAAGCTAAGGCTACAACTGACCTCTGAATTGGCTGTTACTGTAGAGTAAAACCAAAGAAATGAAACACAAGGTAATGCTTTAGTTTATTTCCATTGGTCAAAATACAAGAGAAAAACCTGGCTACATAAGAAAAACAATAATTTTAAAGCGAGACTCCATATCACAAAATGCAATGGCAAAAATAGGAAGGACTTTTAAAACTGTGGTTTTGCTTCGATAGTATACCTTCGGAGAATTCTCCATTAGTTTGTTTCTGTGGCTGCATTTCTAATAATGGAGCTGTCATTTTCTTCATTCTTGCCTTTCAGAACAAGGGTGGGGGGAGATTACAATAATCTTCAAAGCAGACACCATTACATCGAGTGGACCCTGGCATGCAAGCTGCTTTTCTAAAGCAGCACATTTTAGTTCCCACTGCAGATGATAGTTAAATATCCACTCAAAGCAGAGAGTATTTAGACAGAGATTCATCCAGCCTGTGGAGAGGCCTGGAATCATATACACTTCTCTATGTCTAGCTCATGAAATAATCTAATACAATTGTCTTTTGTTAGTTAATTGCAGAAAGGAATCTGGATTTCCAGTGACTGGCGGGTGGGGAGGAGAAGGAGGGAAGCATTGTACAAAGTTTTAAATTAAAATGAAAGTGAAACAATGTTAGGAACAGCAGAGAAAGATGGAGGTCTAGTCTGTTTTTCTCTTTGAGAGTAAACCATCATAGCGTTACCAGATGTAAGTTTTCCTTTTGGGTCACCTTAGCAGAGAAAGGAAGGACTGGCTAAGTATGCAAGCCGCCCTCCTGACTCCCCCAGAGCTGATCCTCCATGTCCAGGCTGAGACACTGGTGTTGGAGAGAAGTGCGCACTACCCTAGTCTGGGCTGTGTGTGCGCAGTGGATCAATGGAGGCCCAGAGCCTGGGGGGCTGTCAGGATAATATCTTTCATTTGAAGGAGACAAAAATAATTGAATAATGGATGTTAAAGAACTATTTTAAAACACGTCCTCACTGCAATTTTGAGTCAGTGCTACTTTTGAGTGCCATAAATGGCAGAATAAAGAAAAAATATTCATTAATTTTAGCAAATACTCCTTTTGCATTCTATTAAGCTACATTCATATGTTGTACTCTATTTTTTAAGAGCATGCCCAGATCAGATTTTCTTTTTCATAAGTGGCCCTGATAAAAGTCAATCTTCCAAGTGTTTTACAGTATCATGGTCCCCAAACCTCAGCAGGGAAAGCCCAGCTAATATGAGACACATGCTAATAAGAGACCGATTTTCCATTTTTAATGTTTCATGCTGATGCCAGATGATGTATCCAGCTAACCACTTTAAACCTTTCAGTAAAGGTTTGATAATAGATGTCATTATTGAATGTCCTCATGCATGCCCCTTTGAAACAAATGATCACCTATTAGAGGATAGAGACAAAACACATTTACTTGAATGAAATGTTTAATAAAGTACATCAGGAGTTGTTTTTATTGATATTGGTCTATGAATACTTTATGTGCTAATTTAGGGCTTAGGAGTACTTAGTCATCCAAACTCTTCAGTCTGAAAAAGGCATGTACCTTATTATTATAAACGCCAGCCTTTAATGTTTAGAACATATTTATAAAACATACTTGTCCTCTTCTTAAAATTGAAAACATCTGTTACAGATTTTCTGTTAAATGTTATGGACGTGAGAGCCTGGTGATGAGGCAGTCTGCCATTTTGAATGGGAATTAAGCTGACAATGCATTCTGCACCAGTGAGGCCGTGAAAACAAACAAAAAAAAAGGCAGATGGTTCATTTAGTGTAGTAATTGTAATTTGTTGTTCATTAAAAGTAATTCCCACACAGGCATTCTTTATTCTGATACAGTATATAGAAAATTGTACTCTGTAAACCTGGCCTAATAATTTTTTCTTTAGCATAATTTGCACTGACGTTTGATAGGCAGTTGATTAGAGCAGAATGATTTCTTTAGAATGAAAATTAATTATAATTTTTGCAGCTCTCATTAGTCTGCTTTTGTAACTACCGTGGCTAAACAGCAGGGGTTTGGCCCTGAAATGCTGAGCATCACTGGATCATTTGCAATGTGGTCTCCCTTTTAACATGATTGGACCTTTTCACTGTAGTTTCTGCATCTACATAAAAATAAGGATTCTCAGTAAAAAATTTTGGGGCGTTTTTGAAACATACCTGAATAGATGTTTACAGTGATAAAGTTTGTGTCATACTAATTTACCACGGCACTGTGTAGTCCTTTAAACATATTCACCGACAGAGCCATATTTCAGTCTTCAGTGGTATATAATCGGTTATGTTACAAAAATACTTCCTGAATTTATACAAATAGTTACAGATGTACACAAATAACATAGATTTTAACAGTGGGGATTCTGTTCTTCAGAAATACACGAAATTGTATGAAATACATTTTATTTTTTTTTTTATTTATTTATTTTTTAGATTTTATTTATTTGACACACAGAGAAAGATCACAAGTAGGCAGAGAGGCAGGCAGAGAGGCAGGGAGAGGAGGAAGCAGGCTCCCTGCTGAGCAGAGAGCCCGATGCGGGCCTCGATCCCAGGACGCTGAGATCATGACCTGAGCCGAAAGCAGAGGCTTTAACCCACTGAGCCACCCAGGTGCCCATGAAATACATTTTAAAGGAAGGAACGTGATCCTCTATTGACACAAGATTGACGATGGAACAGATTTGTTCCATCCAGAGGAACCAAGCCTCCTCCAGTGTTATAATCTGATTGATGTATATAATGTGATTTCAGAAAATTATCTTCTAAAATAAATGTATATCTGACAAAATCAGCGCATATAGCTTCGAAAGAAATTTGATCTTTTACGAGTGTATACTCTTTCTCCTAGGCCATTATGATGTTTTTGTTGTACACAACCACATTGATATTAATGTAATTTTCCCCAAAGAAGATAAGAATTGTGGGGGTTTCTGAACCACTAGGTGAATTTGTAAGTTGGATTTATTTTGCTTTCAAAATTCATTGCACTGGACTTCAGATTTCAGAAAGTGTTACAAGAATATCCAGAAAATAAATTCTTGTCTATAAAGTACTTTTTAACCATTGGGTGTGGGGGGGGGAAGCCCGTCTTTCCTAGCTTCATGAAAAAAGCATTAGGATGCAGTAGAGCTAGCAATATTTTGTTATATATGGTAGCATTTTAATGAAATGTTCCTTAATAGATACTTTTGGATATACAACTTCTTATATCCAGAGTTTTGGATTTTCATAATTAACTATCCAGGAAATGGTTTTAACACTGTGAAGAAAGTCTTCTGTTTTATAACACAATTCCTGTTTCTGTGGAATATGAACAAGACAGTGTTTATTGTAGTCAGAAAAATTGTTGGCATGATTCTGCATAAGTGAAGAATCTCTGGACTGTCTCAAAGTGTTAGCTGCCCATTTGCAGACAAACAAGCTTTTAGTGTGCAATTTAGGTCAATGGATCGAGGGAGAAGATGTGTTTAGGCGACAGATTTTAAATCACCATAATATAAATATGCTTCCCTTTTCATCCGGAATTTGCTTTCTTTCAAGGTAATTTAGTGCAGCAGACATGCACTTATGCCTGTCTTTGTAATTTTAGGGATTAGGATAGTGAGGATTAAATGCTGACCCTTAATCTTCAATATCAACTCTAAGAGCGAAATATAATATGCAAATGGAACACATTCATTTTGTGTTTATATATTTTAATCTCTGTAATTTAGTTTTAAGAAGATGGAAACTCATCTTTGCCTTATTTATTTTGAATCCTAGAGCAAGATGCCATTAAAATCTTTATCCTTCTGTCTTAGTGGATAAATGTTTATCCTTTAGGGCTTAGAATACAATTTTTTTTTTTTAAAATGACTTTAACCTAACAACACTTTTCTATCAAGGCAAGTGGCATGTGTGTCTGATATAAAAGTGTAGTTAGATTGACTTGTGTTAAACGGATGACTAAGGTACTAAGTCCAGCCCAGAAAAAAAATAAATATATATGATAAACTTTCGTTTTGAATTTATTTTTTTTTAAATCAGTAAATTGAATTTTTATTAATAAATCAGTTAGTGTATTTCTGATCAAATTTACTTTGTTCTTAATAAACTTTTCCTTTGTGGTTTGAATTTCAGTGTATGGACAGGAATGCCTTCTAAAGAAAACATTTATTAGGATGAAATATTAAACTGATATAAAAAATCTGGGCCATATTTTCCTAGACAAATAAACATAGGAGCTATATTAAGTAAGCAGATCAAAAAGAGAAATGTAGTGTGAAAAACAGAAACAAAGAATCTTTTTATGCCTCTGGCTTTACTGGAAGAATGGGGTTGGAACAGTCTGCTTAGCTTGGCTCAGTGGCTTCATCACCTAGGTCGTTGCCAGTCTATAGACAAAGCTCTGCCAGATCTCTGGGTATGTAACTTGAATGTCTACCATATACAATCGATTTTTGAGTAGCTTGTAATAAATTAATGGTTGCTTATATTGCCAAAAAATGCAGATAATTTCAGATCGCAAGTTGTATTTCAAGTTTTTCAAAACGGGAAAGTAGAAATCCCGTGATTAGTTACACAAGTAGTCCTGAGGCTGTTCTCAAGCATCCAGACCAGCACTATGTCATCACAGAGAAAGGAAACATGGAGCATCAGGGGACACCCGACAAACATGCAAGTGTCACCTGGACTTCTTTTTTTTCCCGAAGCTTTTTACTTCCAGCAAATACACAGTTGTTTTAATGATCAAAATTTTTCTTGGAGTTTAAAGATTTTATTTATTTTTTATTATTTATTTGAGAGAGAGAGAAAGAGAGAGAGAGAACATTAGCAGGGGCAAGAGGCAGGGGGAGAAGCAGGCCCCCCTTGGAGCAGGGGGCCTGAGATGTCGCACCCGATCCCAGGACCCGGGGATCATGACCTGAGCCAAAGGCAGATGCTTAACTGACTGAGCCACCCAGGCGCTGGATTGGTGGAGTTTATTTATTTATTTATTTATTTATTTATTTTTAAGATTTTATTTATTTATTTGACACAGAGAGAGAGATTACAAGTAGGCAGAGAGGCAGGCAGAGAGGCAGGCAGAGAGACAGGGAGAGGAGGAAGCAAGCTCCCTGCTGAGCAGAGAGCCCGATGCGGGCCTCGATTCCAGGACCCTGAGATCATGACCTGAGCCGAAAGCAGAGGCTTTAACCCACTGAGCCCCCCAGGCGCCCTGGATTGGTGGAGTTTAAACACTTGCTTACTGATTCCTAAAAATGGACTCAAGCAACACTGTTGATGTTTTCGTTTTTTAGAATCACACTGTTGTACACTATAAGGAGTAGGTCTGTGTCTGTAGAGCTGCATCTCCCTGACTATAAGTAAACTGATTCTCTTTCAGATATGTAATGTAGTTTTTTTATCTTTTCCTGGTTATAACTGGCACAGACTTTTTTTAAAAATTCTAATTGTAGGATTGTATGATAGGGCTCTTAGAAAGCTGGAGCATTTCCATGCTCATTTGCCTGTCAAAAAAGGACCATATACATTTCATTCTGATGGATTATTTTACTAATTCTTAAATAAACTACATAAATAGATAGAGAGGGGCGGCTGGTTGGCTCAATGGGTTAAGCGTCTGTGTTCAGCTTCAGGTCATGATCTCAGGGTCCTGTGATGGAGCCCCGTGTTGGGCTCCCTGCTCAGCAGGGAGTCTGTTGCTCCTTCTCCCTCGGTCCCTCCCTCCCCTCATACTCTCTTTCTCTCTCTCTCAAATAAATAAAATATTTAATAAATAAATAGAGATAAACTATATATGTATGTATGTATGTATATATATATATATATATATATATATATATATATATATATATATATGGGGGGGTAGAGAGAGACTAATAGTACCATGATACTTAACATTTTTCAAGATTTATGTACTTTGCCCAGTTCCTTATTAGGCAGCACAGTATAGTAATAGCAGAATGGAGTGAGAGAGACCCAGATCTAAGTCTGAGCCCTGCCGCTTACTTGTTGTGTGACATAGAGCAAGTTACTTCACCTGTCTAACCTTCAGTTTCTTCATTTAAAATGTGGGATTCTCATAATACCTGTCTTATGAAGTTTTGTGAGGATTGAATACAATAACAAGTGTTATCTGCTTTGCCTATGACTGGAACATAGTGAGTGATTAAAAAATAGTAATTATATTTATGAATTTACCTATTATGCTATTATATTGATATGAGCTAATTGCAATTGCATTTAGGAGAGACTGTGAAAAGCTGTTATAGTCACCATTAATTTGTAAAAATGCATCATAACTTGTTATCAATGGTGTTAGCCAATCAGAAATGAGATTGTATTTCTTTTCTTTGATTTCTTTCATGCTCTATGAAGTTAAAATCATATCTTTACATATGAAGTTAAGTCTCATAAAATCTAGAGGTGCCCATTTAAAAATCAGGACAGAGAGGCTTCTAGAATGGGGGAATGTGGTTTAGCTTCTTGAGGAGATAAAATATTTTCATTTTCGAGAATTTAGTCATTTGTTTACATGTATAGATCACGTTATAAAGTAGTGAGTTAAGGCATTCCAAAGGGGAGAGAGGTTTTGCAAAACGGTACTCAAGGTTTATTTTTGGTGTCACATTCGTCAGAAGTTTAGTTTCTCTTGTGGAGAAAAAAACCACCTCCCGGAGATCTTCTCTTAGGATATCCACAGCCTTGCCCCTCTACCCTAGATGTTTATGTGGACCCTGAGATTTACAAATATGTCTGCTAATGGTTCTCAGCACTCAACATGGGTATGCTGATTTAATTGGATCAGGTAAGTGACATGGCACTTATATACACACAGGAGAGGAAATAAGTGAAGATTAGGTAAGCTAGTTCTGAAATCTAGCTCATCATTTAGCAAGTCTGGGTTGCCTAAATGGTGGTGGAAATCTCCAGGATCTCTAGAACTTTGGAAACACTATTTCTAAACTTCAGTCGCTGAAGCAAAGCCACTGATTGGCTTAATTTCTAATACTAAGCCCGGATCCATATTTCTTGTATCTAAAATTAAAGGGGGCAGAATAAGATTTGTTCTTATTTCTTTTTATTATTGCCAAATTCTTACAGAACTATGTAAGGCAGTTCCTGCAGAAACCATGACTTAGGTGGTTGTTCTTCCCTCTGTCTGAACTGTTAGGTCAGCAGAGACTAGGGAACTTGGCTCATAAGACTGTATTACTTTGTCATAGGTGATTGGATTATAACATTTGGGGTCTTCTCCAGGAACTAACTGTCCTGTTAGATTTGATTATGGTTCTTTTTTTTTTTTAAGTTCATGTTAAAATTTTAAAAATTTAGAAACAGTGGCTCTCAAGCATTTATTTTTATCTTTTTCTATTCATCTTGTTCTTTGGGAATACCAAGAAAGAAATTATAAACTGTGATAACCTTTGTTCTGGGAGATCATGATAAAACAGCCTCATGGGTTCTTTGGAATATTATCTAGGGGTCAAAAACAAAAGTTTTGAAACTGTCTTCTTCTTAAGTGTGTCTTAAAGCCCATGCTTAAAAAATACAATAATAGTATTGCAATGTGGAAATTTAGCGGGGCAGACTAGAGAACAGGGAACTTTTTCCACTAAAGTTACCTGGAAAGGCATCGTGGATGTTATTTTTGAACTGGGCCTGAGCCGATTGGTAGGACTGATCCATGAGAGGGTCGAGGTGACTAGGGAGGAAGAAGGCAAAGTATCTCGGGAGCATGAATATCTCATTTCTTACCGGTGCTCTTGCCCCTTGTGATTAAATGAAATGCTCTGGAGAAAAACACTGTACAAGTTAAAATATGATGTTATGAGGGCACCTGTGTGGCATGGGCGGTTGAGCGGCCGGCTCTTGGTTTCAGCTCAGGTCATGGTCTCAGAGTCCTGAGATCAAGCCCTGCCCCAGGCTCCATCCTTAGGGGGAAGTCTGCTTGAGAATTTCTTTCTCCCTCTCTCTCCCCTCCCCACCTCTCTAAAATAAATAAATAAATATTTTTAAAAAATTGATGTTACGAGTTTTATTATCATTTACCAGTATATGAGTATATAGCGTCACTTATATTTATAGATCCTGATCTTTGAGGAGGGATTCAGGCTCTAAAATTATTAAATGTGATTGTCTTCTCTTTCTCTCTCTTGAAAAAAACAGATGTATACGTTTTAATCAAAAATTGCTAATGAGTATTAAAGCTTATAAGGCAAATAGTGGGACTAATCTTTTGAACAAGCAAAAACTATGTGTGGTATAACAAAAAGTAAATTAGACCTTAAAAATAAACTGAGATTAGAGAGATCATTTTTGAAATACAAGGGTGGAAGAAAGGAATTGCAGAATGCTAGGTAAGCAGTACGAACTCCATTCTGGGTTTGTTTGCTGAGCCTCTTTTAGTTCTGGCCAGGGGAGTGTCAGGTAAACTTCATCTAGAAGAACTCTGATGAAAAGGAATCTGTTTGTTTTGTTTGTCTTTGTATTTGCCAGTGCCTAGCATTGTACCTGGTCCAGAGAACATGCTTATTAATGCTACAGGAAGAAAAAAAGCAAAGGAAGGACAGAGGGAAGGGAAAGGGGAAGGAGAGAAGGAAGGCAGGCAGAGAGGGAATGAAGAAGGGAAAGAAGAGTGAGAGATGGAATGGTTGGAAAAGAGATTTTTATCAAGACACAAAATCCTTATTAGTCTAGGGAAATAAAAGTAAATGGAATCTTCAAGAAGTGAAATGGAAGGAAGGCAAGTATTTTAAAGATTGTTCTGAAATAGAATTTACAAAACTAAAAAATTGATTATGGGGTGCCAAAGGTAAAGAAAGTAGAAGAGTTATAAGTGGCTAAGTTGTTTTGTAAACACATGGAAACAGTAGATGTTTGTGTCACAAGTAGATAAAAAAGGGAAGTTGTATGAGGGAAAAGGCACATTGAACACAACTTTTAGCACAGTTGTTTTTGAAGTTATTACAGGACATAAAGGGAAAAAATGATACATAGAGACTGATAAAATACATTTGAAAATTGCATCCATTGAATTAATAGGTCAGATAATGGGGGGGGGCGATGAGATTTTCAAGAGAGGAATGTCTAGTAAAGCCAAGCAGGCATGGAGGTATCTCTAGGTATGAATGATGATAAGAAAGAGGGGGTGCCAGTAAGGAAGTTATCTGAAAGATTAGAGAGAAAATTACAAGTGTTGAGGATCTGGGAACCCAGCTAAGGAAAACCCACTAGGAGGAGATGATGAAGTGCAGCAAATGCTATACAGAGGGAGATTGCGAACAGATGATAGCGAATTCCAAAAGTGGGCTATAAATCACTCTCTCGGGAAGTTTGGCCATGAAGAGATGCCAAAGGGAGGTGGCTGTGCTCCTATGAATGAGATCTATGTGTTTAAACTCTGTGAAATTCACCAACTTTAAAACTGTGGCTCCATTGGGGGAGAAATAAAAGTAAACACAGCAATCCTAACTTGAAACTTCTACTTCTCAGTATCAACTCAAGCAAGACGTGTGAAGACCACATTCCAGTGGCTGCGAGCCAGGTCAAGTCCAGTGATTCCCTAACATTTCATTTTACTCTCCATCGATATCCCCAGGTATACAATCTCATGACCTAATATAGAAAACCAGAATGAATTTTCATCTACATTTTTGTGCACCAAGACTCAGAAGAGGTAAATGTGTCTTTTGGATAGAAAACAGGCAAGTTCATATTTGGGGGTAAGAACAAAGAAAGGTGCCCTGTCAATGCCATTCTGGACATTTAAGCAATCTGGAAGGGCTTTGCAGTGTACAGAGAAATGGAGACCCTTTAAAAATAATTGGAAACTTTTATTTCCAGAGATTCCCAGTCCTTATATTACCCATTCTAAATAATAATAATTATAATAATTAATAATACTAAAGTTATTTCAGATGTACATATTTTGGGGACAAGAGTGGTTCTTTTATTCCCCCTGTTTCAAAAATGATCATGTTCTTACCCTTAACTATAATGAAGACAGGAGCAGAATAGTTTCTGAATTCCAGCCAGCAGTTTTTGGTTATATTGTCCAGCCTTATCCAATGGTATACTGAAGTTATTGATACAATCTCAGAAATATATTGTTTTGTTTTGTTTTGTTTTCAGTTGTGTTAAGAGGGAGTGGTTGCTTCCTGGTTTGGGGCACATAAATACTCCCAACAATTTTGTTCTAAGAGGGATAAATGATAATATACAAGAAGGGCAAGCAGAGAATGAAGATAGTCTTTGTTAAGAGCTGGTCGTAAATGAGGCAGGCATCTACCTGGATGGTATTAATACCAGTCGTCGGAAAATGTCAATGAGCCACACTAAATCCAAATCATGACACTCTTGGAGTTATGCTTTGCGTTCCTTGTCTGGTTTGATGAAATATACTACACTTCCATTTTTTCCTTCTTTAGCCTATTGATTTAGCTGTTTGAATCTGGCAATTTTGGCAGTAAAATCAATCTTGTTTCTTTTATCAGCAGCCATGCAACTGGATCTTGCCTATTGTCCAGGAGGAAGTCTGTCTCTTAAGCTTAATTACTAACTCCTGCCATGTTCTTCTGTTCACTGGCTGCACTAAGGAAATGAATTCTTAAAAGACCCGAACTTAG
The DNA here is from genome assembly GCA_002007465.1 of Ailurus styani. NCBI lineage: Eukaryota > Metazoa > Chordata > Mammalia > Carnivora > Ailuridae > Ailurus > Ailurus styani. The sequence continues at coordinate 1,062,425 of LNAC01000080.1, forward strand.
ACTCAATACTACTCTTAGACATGATAGTATCTATTCATTTAATACATAACTCATTAACTCAGAATGACACTGGTACACTAGGAAGATGTGAAGGGAGTGAAAGGGATAATTTTAGACTTTGTTTCACTGTGAGCAGTCGTTCAGCAAATGCATGTTAATCGCAGAATCAAAATAAACACACTTAATTGAACAGTATTGTGGATCAATAAAATCATTGACTGAGTACCACTGGTGCTCACTTGAGGTAAACAAGTGATTTAATAGTCTCCACTTCCTTTAGGCCTCTTTGGTGTGGCCATCAATAGCATACTCCTAAATCGGAACTGGCAGTGACCAAAAGGGTCTCATCAAACAACCCAGCTTGACCTCTGAGGTGCATTATCATCTCACGCTTGAAGAGCCATTTCCTTTTTTCATTCTTCATGTCTTATAATTCTTGTTACATAATTTGAAGCTTAGCTTCTGAGAAGACATGCACACAGAGACTACGTACACACACAATTTTTATAAAGATCTTTTCTTTAAGGACTTGAATAAGAATTGTCCCTTTCAAAATTTTATTTTATTCCAATGTAAACCATTTACATCTTTTAGCTTTCCTGCTTGCGTGTGCAGTGCAGCAGTATAGGAGAGAGGAGAAAGGTAGGGTGGAGAGGAAACTGAAAGATAGCGAGGATATAGAGTTTGCACGGGGCAGTCACAGATTTCAAACCTTCACATTGAACCTTGGAGGCTGGGCTGTGATTTCTATCTCTTGAGGTTCCATCTTTCTCTGAACTTCTGAAGGGAGAATCTGGTAAGTTACCATGGCAAAAACCGAGGTTACACTTCCAAACCAGGCTGGAGGCTGCATGCCACACACAGACCAGGTAGACTTGCAGTTAATCTGAGCCCTGTTCTGTCACCGTATCTGCTAAGACATTTCCACTTTGCATGAACACGGCTGCCACCAGGATACCCATTTTAAGTAAAAGGTATTTTGGAACACTTGAAATCCAGGGGTGATCAACTGAATTCATTCACAGCCTCAGATGGAAACTCTAAACTTTTGGATAAAGAAAATATGGTCCATATACACAAGGGAATATTAGCCATCAGAAAGGATGAATACCCAACGTTTGTATCAACATGGATGGGACTGGAGGAGATTATGCTGAGTGAAATAAGTCAAGCAGAGAGCCAATTATCATATGGTTTCACTTGTAGAGCATAAGGAATAACGTGGAGGACATTATGAGAAGAAAAGGAAAAGTGAATTGGGGTAAATCAGAGAGGGAGACAAAGCATAAGAGACTGTGGACTCTGAGAAACAAACTGAGGGTTTTGGAGGGGAGGGGGGTGTGGAGATGGGTGAGCCTGGTGGTGGGTATTAAGGAGGCCACGTATTGCATGGAGCACTGGGTGTGGTGCATAAACAATGAATCTTGGAACACTGAAAAAAAGAAAATAAAATTAAGACGTTAAAAAAAATTACTGAAAGATTTAATGTAAAAAAAAAAAAATTCCCAGCGATGGGTCCTGGGGAATGAATTTGTGCAAGCCAGATGAAATCTGATAAAGGACCCTCAGTAACAGTTCATGTTCACTGTTTATCAATAATTTTTTTTACTAAGTCAGCTGAGTGAGAGAGACTTTTAGAAAAAGAAACCTTGGTGATAATGAGAAAGATGTCATTGGCTGATGATAGTCATATTGTCAACATAGTTCTATGCAAATACTTTCAGTAACGATTAGCTGTATTAAGAAACTGGTATGTGTAGAGACTCTTATTTTAGTGTCTTCTAAAGGCCAAGCCTATTATGATGCATCAATGTCATTCTGGAATGCTAGATAGGCAGATCAGCCCTGTAGTTCATCTAGTCAAACTCCATTACTATTTGTTGGATGAACCACTCCGGCCTTTTTATAAAAATGTGGTAACCGAGTATAGCTTAACCCCTTCATTGTTTAAGGAAACAATGAAGCATCAACTAAAGAGTATAGTTGTTCCCAGTGATGTATGTGCCACCTGGGGCTTACTCCGGGGATAAGTCCCTATATGCCCTGTGCTTTCCTAAAGAGTTTTTAAAATCTCAGTGCTCAGGCTTCATTCTGAGAGTTTCTATTTCTAGCCAAGAGCGTGGAAGTTTGGTTTTGGAAAATTCTTTCATTCTGATGCTCAAGTCAGGCTAGGACTCATTGCTCTCCATCCCGTAGTGTTGGTTCTTTCTATATCATGACATAACTGTCAGCCATGGTCCTCCTATGCAGACTGTCCCTCAGTCCACCATGTTCTTCCATTTTCCCCTAAGAAACAAATATTCATCCCCAAAAGTCCAGCTTTAAAGTCAGCACCACTAGGGCACCAAATTTACTGTCGTACCCATGGTGGTTGGATATGGATCAGAATGTTCTGTGACCTTCCGTCCTGGAAAGCACTTGACTTGCAAAGAGAGTGGGAAAACGGACATTAGGTGAGAGGCTACATTTTCTCTTCTTGCTTATAGTAAGGTCCACAAAATTACAAATGTACGTGAATATACTGATAAGATGTGATTCTTAGTTGTGTAGGTATGATTTGTATTTTCTTTTCTTGGGGAGCTGATTATGAACAGTAGACTTGTATAATACTGAATAGTCTTTTTTGGGGGGGGTTACTTATTTATTTGGCAGAGAGATAGAGAGCACAAGTAGGCAGAGCAGCAGGCAGAGGGAGAGGGAGAAGCAGGCTCTCTGCCGAGCAGGGAGCCTGACGTGGGGCTTGATCCCAGGACCCTAGGATCATGACCTGAGCTGAAGGCAGACACCGAACTGACTGAGCCACTCAGGCAGGCCCTGAATAGTCATTTTGTAGGGTTGTGCTCTACCCTTTAAATTTTTTTTATCTCCTTTAAGGCCCTAAAATAAAAGTGATGATTGAAAAGTTAATTTGTTTCTCAATTTTGCTAAATAAAAATTTTTAGATGTATTCTTATTTGTAAGTGATGACTTCAGTGCACTTCTTGGAGTCTACAGCAGAGTCAATATCAAAGACAGCTTGGTAGTAAGACTTCAGTAATACGTGTGGAAAGGTTTATGATTTTGATGAAAGGAATAGTATATAGGCAAGATACATATATACAATAGTATATTGTAGACAAGAGATACATATACATAGTATGTAGACAAGAGATACATACACAATAGTATATAGATAAGAGAAAGTTTTCTTAGCAATTAAAATTGTATTTTTTTGCAGCTTTGGGAAGGCATAATTATTATAAAATAGTATTAATTAACATTATAGTGCATAGGGGAAAAGTTAAAATTTTTTCTTTTTGGTTTTCAAATTTTTATTTAAATTCAATTAGTTTAACACACAGTGCAATATTGGTTTCAGGAGTAGAATTCAGTGGTTCATCAAAATTTTTATTTAGTAAAAAAAAAAATTCACTTATTATACTACCCTGGTCTGAGAGTTAAAGTTAGTGGGAGTCTGACAAGAGGCCAATTATAGCATTGCTAGTGTACAGCATTACATTTATTTCTTTAGTCTCGACAGTGGTTTCCGGTAACATGTCTTTGTAGGGTGTCAGTTCTCATGGAACTTTTAACCTGGCTACAATTCAAGTAATGTTGTTATTTAATATATAAATTCCTTTAAGGAGTAAACCTTTTTTTTTTGCTTTTATGATACAAATTTTAAGCAGAGAATTAAAGCAGACTCCACTTCTAATCATCATTTTAGGTATTTCATTTTTTTGAAGTGGAAGTTTTTATTCACTTTTCTCTTAAAAATATATATCTAAAGTAAACTCTGGACCATTCTGTTTTATGTAAGACATTCTTTGTATTTTCCTGTTCAAACTATGTAAAATGTAAAATAAATACCAGTTTTTAAAATTATTTTCTCATGCGTCTAGAAATAACATTTTCTAGCCGTATATTAGAAAATGAAAGGACCTTTACATGCAATAAAGTTTAAGAGGAAAATGAAGACTAAACAACCATTCACGAGATTGTAGTAGAATCTAGCGTAAAAGAGGGAGGTAATTGTTCCACCTCTCTTTGGCTCAATCATTTCACTCCTGTGGATGGTCTCACTCTGAGAGAGCCATCTTACTAGGTGGCCATCAGCTTGACCAGTGGATTCTCAGTTAACTATGATTATACTCCGTTTATACAGCCATGGTGTTTTCACCTAATTATGACGTGTTATGGAACAAAATTTTGCTTTTTACTTTTTCTTTTTAACAAAGTCTTGCCAAAACTTTGCACATGCGCCAAATTTGGTATTTGTGGAGTTTCCATTTCTTTTGTAATTCTGTGTTTTCCAAGGAAAAGTGATTGTTATATTTATGCTAACTTCTGAAACCAAGACTAACGAAATTTTCAGCATCTGGCAAATTCCTTCAAGTAGTTGGTTCTCAAGGAAGAATACATAGTTGCAAACATCACCAAGGAAAACAAAGTGTGTTTATTAAACCTAAATTTCTTAAGACCACTGTTTAAATAATGTGGATATAGTCTTTTGGTTTCCAAATACACATTGTGCACCTCTGTCTTGGTTCTTATACTTCAATACTTAACCCACAGTACTTAACACAGTAGTTAAGAACTGAAAGAATGGATGAATAAAATTCCTTTCATCGCTTTGAAACATCACTTTCATTTAAGATTCTGTCATTGGTCTTATTATAATTTCTAAACATTTCTATAATTGTACCTACTTACATGACACTAGTAGTCTATTAAATCTTTCTGTGTTACCTAAACTCTCTCTTGAATTCTAGATTCCATTTTCACGTGGATGTCTATAAGGTTCTCAACCTACTTGTCTGTGCTGACCTTGTACTCTCGCTTCTTCAATAGCTACTCCTACTGATTTCTGTTTGGTTAGCAGAATATCTTCTCTTCTACTGGCTGAACTCTGAAATTTTCTTTTTACCCCTGTCATGTTTCCACCCAACCAATTCCCAAACTTTTTAATTTTATATTTAGTGTCTTTTCTTAATTATGTCTTTTCTTACTTTTTTGGTGTTTTGTTTTTAAATTTTATGTTCTTGCCTGGAACCTAGATCATTGTAAAGGGCTCCAAATCAGGCTTTTGACTTGCTTGACCCTTTTCTCTCCTCCCTACTTTATATGATGCTACCATACTAAAAGTCTTAAGCCACTCTTGCATTCATGTGAGATTTTTGCTTAGAAATCCCAGTTTTTCCCTATTTCAACTCATATAAAAGTTACATTAATTTATGTTGGATGGAATTACCATTATTTATTGATTAACAAAACAGTAGTAGCTCGTTTACACTGTGATTTAAAACTGACACATTACTACCTTCTGTTATAATTCCTGTGAGAAAACTTAGTAGAGTGAACAGTGTGAAAGGATAACTTTGTCTGGAATGGACTGCTGAATTCAAGAGATCCAGCCTTTAAAAAAAAAAAATTGATGCCATGTGTACCTGATTCAGTTCTGGACCATGGTATTCCATGACTATCCTGTTTAGGCTTCTACTATCTCTATGTCATATGCTGTTTCTTATACTTAGGATGCTCTTCAATTTAATATAAATATTTCATAAAGTTCTAGTTTGAGGTCTCCTGAGCTCAACTGTCTAGCAATAAGTTGATCTTTTCCATGCCTGGTCTTGCCTTATTCATTCTTTTTTTTAATTTCTAGATGAGTGGCATCATTTTATGTAGAACTAAGTGACTTGTCCAAAACCAAACACTCTTAGGTTTCCCTGGAAGAGTAACATCTATCAATCCTTGTGGATTTAGGGCCATTTTTTCTTGGTGAGATATTCAGAACTTTAGGCAGCATTCATGGTCCAGAACTTTAAGAATTATTTGACTGGCTACCTTTAAGAAAGAGAATGGAAAATCATCATTCTTTATGAATTGGCTAGAATTTCTGGGGTTAGTCATTTCTTCAGACCAAAGTTTTAGAACTAGGAGCAGGGAGAAACTGACTTAGAATTGTTACAATGCCTGTAATGTAGATAAATGAAATAAATAAAATACATTATGATATTAATACATTATGCTATATAATTATTTTCAATTTTTACCCAATACATGTTGTTTATCTTATTATAGGTGTTTTGAGGATAGAATAGGATTTATTGAGCTGAGTTAATTGCTAATTCGGTACAAATAAAATAATGTAAGATTTTTGCAGTATTTTAAGATGTTATGATAGATTGTTTAATTACATTGCAAAAGGTTGCTTGTACTATAAAATTCCATATTCTTCCTCTCAGAGTCAGTAGCAAATACATTCTGTTAAGCTATGTTGCATATCTGGAAGCTTGATAATTGCTGTTCATATTTTCTTACGAAACTGATAATGTGTTATTAATTCAGATTTTTTAAAAATAACCTTCTAAATCCCTATGTTTTGTCCTAGGTTTAAATTCTATGAGAACCAGACCACACATTCTTCGGCTCTTATGCTGTGTTGTTTTCAGAGATGCTAACCTGTTAGTGATTAACCAAGATTAGGGTCTTGGATGCTTGTGGTTATCAGAAAGCTTTCCCTGAGGATGTCTACAGTCCAAGGAGAATTTCTGCATTTATGTCTAGGAGGGATGCTCTTAAACCATATTAACTTTATATAGAAACTTACATTTGCTCTGTGAATGCTTAGCAGTGCTGTTGTATGATTGGAGTGGGAAATTTGACACCAAAGGGACATGGTCTGGACTTGAGATGCCAGACTGCTTTTCAACTTAAATGTGTAAGAGGTAAATGTATTTTAGTATATTTACAGTAAAAGAAGTTGTATGCAATCTCACTGCTTCTTCACAATAACTATGCAAAGAAGTTGGGGGTGTATTATTCCAAGGTATAGGTGAGGATAAAAGAAATTCAGCTGCTAGCTATGTTCACTCTTTTCTTTCTGTTTCCAAAATGCATCTTTATGACATTTTCCACTTTTAAATTTACTGTTCTATTCCCTAATTGCATTGTAAATTATGTGAAATATTTGGATTTATCTTGCTTTCCATTATCCACCATACACAATTTCTTTTGTCAAATGTATAAATTAATGAATAATAAAAAAAATCAGTGGCAGAGCTGAGGTTCTAACCCAGATCTGAATCTAAATGGAGTTCTTTCCCCTCTTTCACAGTAACAATTCATCTAAACATTTCTAAACTTGATTTTGAAAATAAGTGATAAAATAACAAAATAATGCATAGTCATTCAAGAAAGCAAATTGTTTACTGTCCTTTTTTTAAACCATTTTTCTCCTACTTTTTAAAAATAATGTAGAATCTGATAAGGCCAGAACTTCGTAAGATCGAGGTAAACTGTATTGATCAGTAGGATTATGTGCTTGTCTCCCCAAATCACTTAATTTTCTAAGCTTAAATATTATAATTTCTTACTTCTTCTATGAAATGCCTCTTGGAAGCTCCTGGAATTCATGGATCTGTTCCTCTGATTCCCATGCACTGGGGGCCATGTGTTTCATTCATCCGTTCACTACCCGGTTAAATCTTTGAATCCAACACCTCGCACTGCCAGAGTATCTCAGCCTAACTAATGTCTCTGTTAATATTTACAAAAAAACTGATTTATATCTAGTTGTTTATATTCCCATGAAAATAAGATGACGTTTAGGGATGAAGCTAAGCAGGAATGGAAATATGTTAGACATAAAAGCTGGGAAAAGAATGAAGTCAAATGGCAGCCTCCACTTCCTCCCTTGGGTTTACACAATAGACATCAGTAATTAATAAAGCCACTCAGAATCCTTCTTGACACAGTGTTCTTGGCAATAATTACCAGCTGATTAGAAGGGGCAGGCAAACTGAAATCTATTTGCCATCCTTATTTTAGTCTCTGGTGTAGGTTAAGTTAAACCATAGCAAAACTATTTGCTTTCTTATCTCACTTTTAACAGAATTTTTAGAACTAATTGTGAGGGCACTATGTGGGAAAGAAGGGAAGATAAAGGAGTAATTTGCCACCTGCTGTTAGATAACTACTTTGTCCATAAGTTCATGTCTTTTGTTTTGTTTTGTCTTTAATATGATATTACTCTCTACATGCTGCACTCTAGTTAGAATGTTGACTTGAAAAAGAAAGTCTCAATTTACTTTGCATTTCTAACATACTTTTCGAGCTACGACAATGAGCATTATGAGAACTGGGTCCTCCAAGATTGGTTGTAAAAGCAATGGCTATCTTTTTGTTTTAAAGATTTATTTATTTATTTGAGAGAGAGTGTGTGCATGTGCGTGACCATGGCAGGGAGGGGCAAGAGGAGAGGGAGAAAGATACGGGCAGACTTCACACTCAGCGTGGAGGGGGCTCAATCTTTCCACCCTGAGATCATGACCTGAGCGGAAACCAAGAGTCGGACACTGAACCGACTGTACCACTCAGGCACCCCAGCAATGGCTGTCTTACTTACTTTATCTATCTATCTATCTATCTATCTATCTATCTACCTACCTATCTATCCCTGCCAGTCTTTATATTAACATATAACGTATTATTTGTTTCAGGGTTACAAGTATGGCTGCTTAACCTGATTATAGCCTCCCTACAGTCCATTCTGGACATTAGAAGTCAATTTGGGAAAAGTTCTATGAAGTCTAGAATTTTGACAGTATTATTCATAATGTCAATTACCTTCATGAAGACAAGAGAAAGAAAAATGTTGGTTCATTCATAAACATTTAGCCATATTTAGTATGGCTAATACATTATGGGTTTTTTAAATTGGCAATGATTTAAAAGAATATAAAATATAAATATAAAACACTGCATATATCAGTATATATATACACATATATGTGTATATATACATATATATGTGTATATATATACACATATATATGTGTGTATATATATATATATATATATATATATATATATATATATAGTCCTTTTCTGTTTGAAATTGTGTGGCTCTAAATAATTTTGGCAGTAACAATATTTTAGCTAATTTTGGCTGCAAACTTTAGGTGGTGTAATCTAAGAAGGTGAAACCCCTACAGTGACATATGTAATTGGTTCTTCATGTCCTATATTGATGTGGCTGATCCATCTCCATTAGTGTTTCTCCACTTAGTGTTATCATAGCCACTTGAAAAGGTTTCTGGGTTTATTTTTGTTTTCATGTTTTATAAGATGTGTGTGTGCGTACACTCATGTGCATATGAGTGCATACATGCACGCATGTATATTTGTAGAGATGAGGTTGCAAACAGAGTCTGTTGTTTCCATTTAAAAAGCATATTGATATCTCCATCCATATTGATTTGTAAACTGTATGTGTATCCACATATCAACAACATAGAAGCACCATACCTTCAGGCCTTCTCTGGAAATAGGTTGGAAGTTTCTTTTCTCTTCCACCAGATACCTGCCTTCACTGGTTTCCATTTCAAAATTAAACTTTCCACCTTTAGGGAAGGATGGCACAAGATATAAACTTATGAAATCTCCTAACCCTTTGCTTAATAGTGAGACCAAGCATCCATATATATATATATCTCCAATCAGATAACTTTGTGTCTGCTGCTTCCATTAGAAATTTCTTTTTAAAGATTTATTTATTTATTTATTTGACAGAGAGAGAGAAAGAGAGAGAGAGAGATAGCAAGAGAGGGAACACAAGCAGAGGGAGAGGGAGAAGCAGGCTCCTGCTGAGCAGGGAGCCTGATGCGGGGATCGATCCCAGGACTCTGGGATCATGACCTGAACCGAAGGCAGACACTTAATGACTGAGCCACCCAGGCACCCCTTCCATTACCAATTTTTATTAAAAAAAAAATCTATGTCACATAAGTGATACTTGCTGCAAAAAAATAAGAAACAGTCAAAGAAAAAATAAGATACACAGTATTAATAATTTCAAAATGTGCTTCTTTCTCTCTTTTGCTGTTATTCCCAGTCTCTCACCACCTATGCCTGTTTGCCTCTCCATCTCTCTCTGTCTCTTTGTCTTTCTCCATTTACATCTGTCTGATTCTGTTTCCTGTTCTTCTTTATGTCTCTGGATCTTTTCAGTTCTTTGTCATGGTCACTCTGTTTCTCTCCTAGGACATCTTTAATTAAAAAAATGTTAAAAAATAATTCTTCTGTAAGTTGGCAGAGAAGGCTTTGTAATCCTATGACATGATATTGATTGTTGGCTCTATTCCTTGTATCTTTAAAAAAATTATTTCATCTGCCTCAGTATCTTATTTTTGGGTCTGTAGAATATGATTGTTTTGAGCATTCATTACAGTTCATTACAAATTAAAGCATTCTGTAAAGTACTTGCCATTTAGGAAATGTGAAGTTACTCTTAGAAACACAGTTGTTTATATCTCTTTACATGCTTTCCTGATTTTCTTATGATAAATTTCTGTAAAGAGGAACTGCTTGGTTGGCATGCATGTTTAAATATATGTTGCCAAACTCTCCTCCAGATATATTGGGTCTACTGATATTGTACGACCAATAGTAGAGGATGTTCAGACCCTGGCCAACACTGTGGGGTGCTATTCTTTTAAATATATTCCAATAATAAGTGAAGACATTTATTTTTTAAATGTTTTCTTTGATTAATAGTGAAGTAAAACTTTCTTTATATTCTTTAACTAATTGTATGCTCATATAATTTGCACTTTTTTTTCCATTGAGGTGTTTGTCTTTTTCATATTGATATATTAGAACTCTCTATATTAAGAATACTAGCACTGTGTTATCTATGATGTAAATATTTTACCTAGTTTTCTTTTTTGTAATTTTTTTCTCATTAATTGTGGCGGTGTTTTTTATGCAGGGATGTTTTGTTTGTGTATAAATCATGAGTCTCTTATGATTTTTACCTCTTTAAATCTAAGTATTAGGAAATTTGTTTTCTTGAGAAATGCATCTTGCTTTCCCCTTTTTGACTCTTTAGTCGAGTGTTCATTAACATGGATTATATAGAAGGGCAGGATGCCATAGATAATACAAAATCCTAGTTAAACATTATATTCAATACATGTCACAAAATGAACTACATGCAAGCTTATTTATTAAAGTTAAACTGAGTATTTGTTAATTACTTGGCATTTTATGGATGGAAGTCTGGATATTTTGCTAACATAAAACATCTTAGAAATCGATAGGTGAAAAGTAATCTAAATATTACTTGTATTAATGGTCTAAAGATTTTTTATCATTAGTGCGTTTGCTTTTTTAATATCAGGACAGAGCCTTGGCAACTTTAGTCTGTCTTTGAACAAGTGTCATTTGTTGCTTTTTAGTCCGTTTAGATCCTAGAGAGTCTACGTGGTTTAAGCTCAGCATTATTAGTGATCCCATTTCATGAGCTAGGAACGTGAGAGAGGTCCGCTACTGTGACATCACAATACCAGTGTGTCCTTCACAGCTGGGCCTCACCCTAATGTTATTTCCATCAGCTTATTTCCTGTGAGTTCCATGTCATTATTTGGATTAAGTTAGGTCTCCAGAAAACGTACCATACTTCTTTAGTGTGCATTCATTTAGGTCTGGTTGTCTCAGTACTCACTGATAGCATTGTCATTTCAAGGCCAATATGGAAGGACTTTGTCATGGCATTTTCTTCTTCCCCTTGTTTTATTTGGCTTAACAGTATGAAGATGAAAAAAATTAGTCATTTTTGGTTTTACTTAAATCGCAAATTGTTTTATATGTAATTTGTTTAGTATCTCTCCTTCCTCCTTCCTGCCCCAAAACAATGGAATAATTGCCTTTTCAAAATGTAAAGCATCATATGTTTTTAGCTCTGCTCAATCTGTGTTTTCATCTAGGTTACATGTCTGGTTTCAGGAGCAAGAAATAGAAGGGTTGGACTGGGGCTCGGGGGTTGAGTAGAGGCTCATACATTGCAAGCAACAATGTGGCTTTTGGTGATTATTAATGACATTTTTAAGAATAGATACCTTATAAAGTATTTCATTTAATTTGAGTTCATTTTAATTTATGCATATAACATCTATTGCCATTCTTTTCCAGTCAAATTGTTCGCCTTTCCGACCTTTTTCCCTTGTGCTGTCACTACCACCCTCTTTCCTACCACATCAAGATTTGAGGGTATGTTACTCTGAATGGCTATTTTGATTTCCAAAAAACTCAGAACCAAAGTTACTGTTCAGCTATAGCAACTATATAATCGGTCCTTCCTGCATGTATATTTCTGATATCCTTTCTCTTTTTTCACTCCACCAATGTGCTTTCTTGTATCCTTTGTGAAAAGAAGCAGGATATAGATTGCCAAATATTTAAAAATGGTTATTATGTCTATTATGTACCCCCAAATTAATATCATGTTTTCTTTTGCATTTACTTAATTGACCACAGCTTGGCCTATTTTTCCAATAATGATGAAGGAATTTACCATGAGCTATCCATATTTAATCAATACACATCATGGCCAACTCTGAACTCAGGAACATGAATAGCTGTCAGAAAGGGGTTTCCAGTCAGTAATTTATCCATCCTGCAGACCTTATTAAATGGCATCACACGCAAGAGGTACCAGGCTGGGCACCAGTAATACAAGGTACACAACCACCTCTGTTCTCAAGGGACTCACAGTCTTAGGTCGAAGCCAGACATCCAGCCCCGCAAATTACAATATGGTGTAGCAAGCACTAAGAAAGAGGCATGCAGAAGTGCTGGGGTGACAGGGGGGGCGGTGGTGTCGGGGAACAGAGTGAATAAAAATGTGCGGAAGTGAGAGAGTAGAGATAATCCCAGACCTGTGACTGCTTCATTGAGTCTGGTAACAACACGGAGAGAGCAAATCTCTAGAGATGGACTCACTAGGAAAGACCTTACATGCTTAACAAGGGGCTTTATTCTGAATGTGATGGGCAGCTATTGGAGGCTTTTAAAAAGAGGTGGTGGGGGTGATAGAGTCAGATTTGCATTCAGAGAGAATACAGAAAAATATCACTATGGAACAGTATGTCACTGTTTTTGCTATAGTGGCTCACTATAGAAAAATAGCACTTCACAATTTCTAAATCTGTGATGTTTTTCTTTCTTTTTTACAACCATCTGATGACACTAGCAGAGAATCATGGTGTTCCTATTTTACAAATTGAACGCGAATGGAGGGCTTTAGGACTCTCTGACTATTTAGGGGCAGGAAAGGTTTGACCTGTTCGACTCTCTGCCCATCACCTCCCACACTGCACCTCTCCCCTTGTTTGCAGATGAGCAGGGGGGCTTCAGAGAGGGCAGTGTTTTGCTAAAGCTCACACAGATAACTGAGCAGAGCCTGGATTAGAACACACGCCTCCTGATTCACAGGGAAGGCATGGCATCTATGCTTCCTAATCAGAACAGACAGGGTATGAGGAGCCCAGGAGAGAAGGGAGATTAAAGATGAGGCGCCAGGGATGGAACTCTGAAGGGCACACTGAAGGGGGAGGCTTCTCCACGTGAGGCAGCCCTGAGCCAGCAGGTGACCCTGGGCCAGTGACTTCGATCAGTTTGTTTCAGATTCTGACCCCAGATGTTTTCATTCATGAGTTTTATTATCAGAGTCAAGGAGCATAATTTGGCTGTGGAACACCATTCACTCATTTAAAACAAGCATATTGAGATCTTATGACGTGCCAGGAACTATCTCGAATAGTTGAAAGGAGGGAACATAGTCCCTTATTCACGGAACTCTGATATGAGAAAGGGACATGTAAACAAGTAAATGATAGCACAACACAGGGAGTGGGAATCGTGTATGAAAAATGCTTTCTGATGGGACCCCTGGGTGGCTCAGTCAGTGAAGCATCTGTCTTCAGCTCAGGTCGTGATTTCCAGCGTCCTGGGATGGAGCCTCCTGTTCGGCTCTCTGCTCAGTGGGAAGTCTGCTTCTCCCTCTCCCTCTGCCGCTTTCCCCTGATCGTGCTCTCTCACTCTCTCTTGCTCTCCTCTCTCTCAAATAAATAAATAAAATCTTAAAAAAAAAAAAAAGGAAAAAAATTCTTTCTGGGAGCATAGGATAGAGAAGGCCGCACAGCCTTCAGGGGGCCTGCAGCGAGGCCGTATTCAGTCTGAGTCGTGAAAGGTACACGAGAAATCACCAAGGAGAATGAGGAAGACATTCCCAAAGAGGGAAAAAGGTTCAAAATGCATAAATCATTTATAAATTTTAAAAAAGACAAATGAGATTTATACTGTATCTTATTTTCAAGCACAGAGACAGACATGTCCCTCTCATCCATAATTGGGTTTTTAGGTAAATGTCATCGTAAATTGTTTTATCATTTTGCTGACTCCTGAGCGTGACACAGAGTCTGGTGTGAGATCCGTGGAATCTCTCCTGGCTTTGTCCTGTTTAACAGCTGCTTTTCCCAAACTTGAGCCATTCAGGCTTAAAAATACAATACATCTGGGCATACATTTTGAAGATAAACAGAAATATCAGTTTTTCAGTGGTACAGTGCTGATTTGGGAGTTCAATATTTTCCATAAAATGTTTTTCTAAAATAACAAAGTTTTGCTTTTATGTAGTTCTTTACATTTTGAAAATTAAAATGTTCAAGTTCAGTGAAAAATGTGAAACGCTACTCAAACCTTAAGCATTAAAAATCATTATTTTTTTAAAAAAATTTTATTTATTTATTTGACACAGAGAGAGAGATCAGATTACAGCTAGGCAGAGAGGCAGGCGGAGAGAGAGGAGGAAGCAGGCTCCCTGCCGAGCAGAGAGCCCGATGTGGGCCTCGATCCCAGGACCCTGGGATCATGACCTGAGCCGAAGGCAGCGGCTTTAACCCACTGAGCCACCCAGGCACCCAATCATTATTTTTTTTTGTTTCTCTGATTTTCTGCTTCAGCTCACCGCAGATGTTGTTGCTATATTTTTAAGCCAAATTAACATATTTGAGAGAAATGCCGATATAGGTAGCACATGACTTGAAAAAAATCTATTTGCCCATTTGCTATTTTACTTAATCTGCTCTTGGTCTTAATCACTACTCATTTTGGTTACCATTTACCCAGGTAGTTTATTAAGTGAAATTCCTCCCAGGTGGGATGGACTGACTCTCAGCTTTTCACTTTCTTGGCATGATAGTGTAGTGATCTATGTTGTCATGCTAGTGAGGTCTTGGTGATGAACCATTAAATAAAATGATCTGCCCCCAGGCCAGAGAGTTGGTTGATTGCCAAACAGTAATCCAGTACAATTAGCTATCAAAGATTTGAGCACTCCATTATTCCAAGAGATGGGACTGCAGCCATCTGGAAAAGCAGAAATGGTGATTGATCATCTCGCTAAATTTTTGTTTGGGAGATACGTTTGAGTCATTAGAGTTATCATTACTACATTTAGATAGTTCAATCTTTGGTCATCTTGAGTGCTAATTGTGTTAATTTTATTGAAGTCCAAGATGAAAATTAAAAGAATATGTTCAGCCTTTTCCAAGGGTAGGAGTGCTTAATTTAGAATATGTACTTGAAGCCTTTTCTGGAATGCAGTGAGATATAAATAAATAAACTAAATATTCTCCATGAGAGACAGTTTGAAAATATCAAATTCAGGTGAGGAAATGTCTCAAGGAATAGATTTTTTTTTTAAGATACATTCTAATTTTATGTGTTGTGAAGCTATTTTTAGTTACAGAAACCATAAATATTCATCCAGTACCTTTAAAATACTCTTGGCAATCCAAGCAATCACTTCTTCCACTAACAAGAATTTAAAGATCACATAGTGTTTTTTAGGCTGTGTTCTATAATATGTATTGAGTTCATTACATAAAGAGCTGCTTTCTCATTTTGACTGTTTTTGGCTTCCCTAAGGGCTCTTTTTTTAAATTTCTATAGATGCTTCTAATATTCAGTGCAATAGGTAGGTAGGTATACTCACTTAGAAGTCAGTATCTCAGCACCTCACCTAGTGAAACAATATTTGATGCGAATTCCAGTTTTTGTTTTTTTTTTGTTTTTTTTTTTTAAAGATTTTATTTATTTATTTCACAGAGGGAGAGAGATCACAAGGAGGCAGAGAGGCAGGCAGAGAGAGAGAGGGGGAAGCAGGCTCCCCGCTGAGCAGGGAGCGCGATGCGGGCCTCGATCCCAGGACCCTGAGATCATGACCTGAGCCGAAAGCAGAGGCTTTAACCCCCTGAGCCACCCAGGCGCCCTACGAATTCCAGTTTTTGAATGGATTCAATTTTATTTGTTCATTCCTTTGTTAACATCCTTTATTATTGAGTACCTGTCATGTGTGAGGACAGATTCGGCAATAAGGATGCAGGGTCGAACAGATACTTGTTTGTCTTCATGGAGCTTACAGTTTGAGAGGGGAGGCAGACATTTAAAATCACATATCTGATAAATTATGATATATGCTATGAAAGAGGCATGCAAACAGAGAACTTTAGTCCCCTAGTCTGGGAAACTAACAAAGGCTTTTCTGGATTAGAAAGGAGTATGCAGAGTTGAAAGTCACTCTGGCTTTCAGTAAGTGGCCAGGGTTGACTTCATGGGTTTTGGCAGGGGTAGGATTGTCCCAGGGGTGTTTTAGAAATTTTGGAGATGTTGATGATCGCAGTGATAGATGATTAAAAGCATTCTATAGGTTGAGGTCAGGCCCACCAGACAACTATAATGTGACGAGAGAGACAAGTACAAAGGAAAGTTGTTCTGCATCACGATTTCAGTTAACCATCCAGCATTCATGTTAAGTGATCAAATCTGTTTATGTGTATTAGCCTTACAACCTATCCCTGTTTTGTGCCTAAAGCAGCTTTTTAACATGGTCTAATGTACTAAAATTTCCAGGAATGCAACTATCAGGTATATCAAGGGAAGATGTTATTTTTGTTCTATTTGGTACTTTACTAAGAATTAATTATTACTTAGAAAAATTAAGTCCCCGATTAGAAGCCTCCTCATGAAATGTGAGTTGTCCATGCAGTGCACTTGTAATCATATGCACTTGCACTTGGGAATTCACAGTGATGGTACTTATGAGTGCAAGCAGATGGCTCCTTCATTTCATATGTGGCCATGCCTCAACTTTTTCAAAACGAAATATATGTTATTTTACTTTATGTCCCTTTGTTTTCTTTTTTATACTACAGTTAGGTCACTATAGTGACTTATTTATATTTGCGTGTACCTAGAAAATGTTATATATGACATTATCTCAGTATAATTAGGAAGGCGTTATAAAAAGAGATCCTTGGATCTGAGTGATGAAGACCACCGTTTAAAACAATATGTGTGTTTTAAAATATAAATAAAAGTGCTTTAATATTTGAGCTGAAAATTCATTTGATTCTCTATTTTAGAATGTTTCACAGATAAGACTTCTTGATTTTCAAATAAGATTCAGAAGCAAAAGTTTCCTTTTTGGTTGCTCTTTGGCCTGATTTTTAAAGCAATCTCTTTGACTTTGTACACAGAGAAATGCAAAAGGAAGCATGTTACAACAGGTCATTTGGGAATATTTACATTGGGTTGTCCTGGTTGGGCTATTTAGTACTAATATCACTGGTTTGAATACTCTAAAATTGAAAGGTCATTTGGACAAAAATTACTTACAAATAAAATCAAGATTTTTAGGATGCTTTCTTGGAGTGGGTCTGTTCCCCTGGAGGAAAGCCAGTAGTTCAATGAAAACACATTGAGATGCTTTATAAGAGAGTATTTTGTTTTAATAGATACCATCATGAATGAGTAAGACTCTGTCCCACTAATGCTACAAAAAAAGTATGACTTGTTTCTGGCCCAGAACACCCAATTGTATTCTTAGGACTTATAGGCTTAGCCTCTCAGAGTTGATAGGAAGTATGAAGTCTGGAAAAAAGACACAGTTTTACCTAGAGGACAGTAGTTATGTTTTTATTAGGTGTAAGAGCTTATAATGACAAAACAAATATTGATGAATACAACCTATATATATATATATATATAGCTATATATATATAAAAAATAGGAATATATATGTATACATATGTATATAAAATAGAAAAATCCCAGAAAGTCAGATTTATAGAAAGAAATTAGTATCTTCCTTGACTTTCATACTGACTTTTTATGAAAATCAAATTAGTTAAATATGTAAACAGTATTTTGTAAGTTCTAAGTATAAGGTGTTTTTTGCTCACAATCTTTCAAACATATACAATACTAAAATCAGGGTGTGCTAACAGGAATTTATCATGTGAAATCCAGTAAGTCAAAAACTGATAAAACCAGATGCACATGTTTTCCTGAGGTATGCTGTAATCACAGATTTTGAATGATCAACTCTTACACTATTCGTTGAGGCTTGGATAAATATAGACAGAGCCAATTTACTTTCACTACCCCTGGTCCCATCTTTTTTGTTTTCTTTCCTGAGAGACTCTGGAATCTTCCTTCAAGATGATGCCAACTTATAGTCATCTTTAATACTGGGTGTAAAGCACATTTTAGTCAAGTGTGTTTTAGATATGATAATGAAGATGATCCATTATTTAAAGTTACATCATAGCATAGGAGTCACAAGAGTTTTTATATGTTTTTATTACAGCATCTAAACTTTATATTCCTATGTCCATAATCTTCACCATTTATTTCTCTCATTGATGGTTTAATCTGAACAACTTCAACAAAAGGAAGGGAAGATTGGAGCATTAAGAGTGCAGTGGGGGTTCTCTCAATTTGGATCCTAAATATAAAGAGTTTAGGAATATGTAATTCAAAAAGTTACATACAGAAATGTAAAAGAGACAAGAGTTTGTTAAAACAGTTTTACCAGTTTCTCCAAGAAATAATCTCAGTGCCATTGTCTGAGGAGGAGGTGACTGAGAAACAGGTGGTAACTTTTTTCCAGCAAGTCGAGAGATTTGTTTGTTTGTTTATGCCAGTCAGTTGTCTCATTCCACAGACCATTGGGTTTTCATTGAAAATAAGAAGAGGTTATTTTCACCTTGCGGTCTTCTTGACTGTGAGTGTAGAATTAAGCATTAGAACATGCTTACCAGGGATAGCCATGAAATCTCTATCCTTTTGAATTTTTGAAAACAATGGTCTTAGTTGATGTAAGCAAAACCTTGATCCTGTCAGAAGCTTGAGTATAAAAGAGATGCCATTTTGAGGTTTCTTTGATTGCCCATTTATATTCATGTGTAGAGTTAGGGATTGCTCCAAAAAAGGCCAACATTCTGAATGTCCAGGTCTGTCCACTCCCATCCCAGTTGGTCTTTTGTGAGGCAATGAAAGTTTGCACCTATTTCTGACCCAACTGTTAGTTACAGGTTGCCATCCTTTTTTTACTCTGATATCGGTATTATGAAACATTTTGGGCTATATTATTAAAGCAGAAGTCATTTCTTCCCTGCTTCGGGTTAAGCAGTACCTACCTATTGTTCCAACTTTCTGGGATTCCTCACAATGGGTTCCAGACCTAGGTTAATTAACAACTCTGTTAACACCTCCTTGAGCTCAAGTGGTTCAAATACAGCCTGCTGAGACATTATTTCTTAAAAGGTGAGGACTAATGACCCAACTTTCCGGCACCATCTCAGAGGCCAGTTTTCAATCTCGTAAAAATTTTAAGTCAAGGAAGCTCAACATAGAAAGTCATGAGCTGTCATAAAATACTATGCCGGATATAGTTGGTTGGAATTGCCTGGGCACTTGGTAACCTAAAATACAAGTTAATAGTAATTCCACCTCATTTAGTTGTGTTTAAGGTGCTTGAGAGTTATACTTAATAGACCATAAAAACTATACCTTAAGACACTACTTAAATACAATAATAAATCCTTGTACAAAGTTCTCCCAGAGACGACAATTTAAAAAGTCATTATAAATGTTAACTGAACTTCACATATTTTTCTGTATAAAGACTCGTGATTTTATAAAATTTTAGATGTGCCAGAATTCTTAAAATGCATTAATCGCAGAGGCTATAGGTTGGTTTATGCTCCCTCCCCCCACTTTTTGGGTAGTTTGGGTCATATATATTTAAATGTAGTTTTACTCAAATACTAATATTTCATATGTACAGGTTACTATATCTTGAATGAAATAAAATTTTCATCTCTAATAAATAGATTTAGACTAGAATCCTAGCAGAAATCACCTCTAAGTGGCATAGGACCAAAAATGGATAGCAGTTTGAATCGTAACATGATGTCACTGTCCCTATATCATGACTAAATGTCCATGGGGTTAAAAGGAATTAAAATGCGAGAAATTAGACTGTCGCAAGAAAGAGAACAGAACAGATTATTTCCTATTGTTGCGTTTTCAGGCTCAGTTTTTCTAGGTACTGCACAATTGCTAATCTTCAAAACCATCCCATACAGCCGTTATTATGTCTCTTCATAAAAAGAGAAAGCTGAGGTTTATTGGTTAAATAATTTACTAAAGACCATATTGCTATTAATTAAGGAAACAGTATCCAAAATTTATCCCACTTCAAAAATCCATGCTTTCATTTCTATCCTAACAGGTGTATGGCATATCTATACTTAAAGAAAGAGCTAAGAGAAATAAGGAAAACCTTTCTAATGTATCTAATATCCCTCAGTGATAGAAGGCATACCTAGAACATACAGGGTATTAAAAGTATTATAAACAAATAGGATGGAACTTTGAAAATTGATTAATTATATTACAGTAGTACTGCCACATTTTCTGGAAATTCTGTGGAACAAGTCTAAAAATGGAGAGGTTGGAAATTGATCATTTAGGCCAGCTAATGTTAGAAGTTTTATACAAGTAATTGGACTTTGTGTTAAGAAGCAAGTACTTAATGTCTTAATGTCTGGTTCTAGCATATATTTCAATATTTCTTTCTCCAGTCAGTTTTAGATTATTTGGTGGTATGAAGTTGCTGAGAGCCTAATAACATGAGCACTTTTATGTGATCACCATATGAATTAACAAGTATCCAAAAGTTACTGCAGCTTGGATATTTAAAGTGTTCTATACCATGAGACACAAGAACAGTTTTAATTTTTGTCTCACATGTAACTTAAATATATGAATAACCTTTCTTTGAGGAAATATCCTATTTCAATCATAGCTTGAAAAGAAAAAATGCTCTTTTTTCTTTAAAGATTTTATTTATTTATTTGACAGAGAGAGAGAGAGAGAGGTCACATGTAGGCAGAGAGGCAGGCAGAGAGAGAGAGGAGGAAGCAGGCTCCCTGCTGAGCAGAGAGCCAGATGCGGGCCTTGATCCCAGGACCCTGAGATCATGACCTGAGCCAAAGGCAGAGGCTTAACCCACCTAGCCACCCAGGTGTCCCAAGAAAAAATGCTCTTATTTTCATGGCCATGGGCTACAGATAATATTGAATCCCTATATTATTGGTTATCAATAATGAACATCTCATGAGATTTATATACCTTGCAAAGATCTATGGATTTAAAATCATGATAGCAAATTTCCCAATTATTTTCCTTTTTTTTTCTATCAGAATGGAGGCCAGCAGGTAAAATAATATACAGGAAAATATCCTGAAAGACACTTTTTAAAATATTGACTTATTAAAATATTTTGTAATTCTTTAAAAGTACTTTTAGAATGCACAAAAGGGTGTTTTGCTACTTTTCAATCACTATTGAAAGGAATAATTTTTTTTATCTCAAGTAAATGGAACTTTTCCTTCTCAAGAGTGAGTCTGTAGCATTCTATTGGTCCAGCATAATTTTTGGCAAATGTTGCCAGTTTTATTAATGTAGTTTTCTTTCCCTTATACTCAGTTATTCCCAATCGAAACCAAGCAGAAAGACAGACTCTTCAGAAAATCAAAATTCCTTGGTTTCTTTCTCAGTTTCTGTCTCCCTCACAAAAGTAGGTGTGTGTGTGTGTGTGTGTGAACATGACATACCATGATATACGGATTTAGAAGTATCTTCATTTCACAGAAGTTCAGTTACCTCATCAGTAAAATGGAGATGAAATAAGGTGAGGTAAAAGTACCTTGTATCACCTTATATTTATTCAGTGAGATTTATTTTCCTCCCTTCCATTTTATTCAATGTCAATTCTTGCATTAACATTCTGTTAACATTTCGGGGTCAGGACAAATTATTTAGGTAATATTTTGTTTTCCTCAGTTTTGCTCTAATGAGTAGGAAACATAGCTTGGGTCCCCTTGGAAGGCTAGCCTTCTTTGTCCTCAAGCCACGTTTTCTTGGACTCTCAGCACATCTTTGAAAGTTGCTAGGTGAAACTGGTGTTTGTAGTCTTCTTAGAGAGCTACCACAAATAGATTGAGAGGGAGAGAACCAAAACTTATTAGACACCTGCACATAGCAGTTTGTATGTTATTGCCTGACTTAATCTAACAAAAAATTCATGAGTCAGCTTGTATTAGCCATATTTTACAAAAGAAAGTAAACTTTCAAGGAATTAACTTCTAAAAGACAAGTAGCTGGTGAGAGGTAGAACAAAAAATTAAACTTTGAGCTTTCTAAAAAATGTTGTTCTTCCAAAATACAATATATTGTTTATTATTAAAGGAGAACTGCTTTTCTAAATGTAAGCACATGGTTAGTTAGTGAGCACGCTTTCTGGATGTGGCATTTTGTAACAATCGATTGGACATTGGTCCTGTATTGAACACATATTGGAGTAAAGAAGGCATATGTATAAATAAGTGTAACAAAAAAGAGAATATGTTAAGCACCATATGAGAGATTCAGAGAAAATACTTTTTGATTCCATGGAGGACAAGAATATTTCTGGCTGAGCAGTCAGGAAAGTCTTTTTCATTGAGGTGACATTTGGATTTGGCTTTAAATAATGTGTAGAATTTAGGTACATAAACACAAGAAGTTGGGAGGAGTTGAAAGAAGAATATGAACAAAGGCACATAGATAAAGGGGTAGCTGTTAGGTATTTTGTAAAAGGGGTGAGCAGTTCAGTTTTTCTGGCACATGGAGAGCAAGGTATGGAATAGTTAGGAAGGGAATGTGAAATCTTGAATGATATGCTAAGGATTTGGGAATTCAATAAACAGGGAATTTGATAAACGTTTTTGATGACAGAATTGGTGTAATATGATTTAAGAAGAATATTAATGGTAACAAAGAGTAATAATTTAGCTCACATCTCATCTTGTGACTGAAGTCAAGCAAATCATTGAGGGGATGACACCAGTTGTTCTGGTGAGAAGTAAATAGCTTTGGTAAGAACAAGGAGAGGAGAGAGAAAGTGGAAAATGAGACAATATTTATCAGAATAAATAAAGACAACTTATTAGGTGCCTGGGGCAGAGAAGGGGAAGGTGTCCGAGGTGACACCCACATGTCTGTTTTGTATCATAATCAGAAATGTGGAGGGCACAGAGGAAGAACAGAGGCAGGTTTAAAAGGAAGAATGGGAGTGCCTGGGTGGCTAAGTCGGTTAAGCGGCCCACTCTTGATTTTGGCTCAGGTCATGATTTTGGAGTACTGAGACCCCCCCCCCCACGTCAGGGCTCATGTCCAGCCTGGAGTCCACTTAGGATTCTCTCTCTCCATCTACCGCTACCCCTCCACACTCACGCTCTCTCTCTCTAAAAATAAATAAATAAGTAAATAAATAAATAAATGGTAGAATGGTAAACTCACGTAGGGACATGTACAGTTTCAAGAAATGGAAGCCCCAGGAAGAGATAAATTTTGGGGTTTTTCGACACGTGGTATGGGTTTAGAAAGGTTATCATTAGGAGTCTTGATTTATGCGTGATCTGCATTAAGGGGATAAACTAACCAGTGAGAGAAAATGAAATGATACAGCAGAGATTTGATATCAAAAGAGAGAGCATACCTGAAATGCTCTCTCAGAGAAGTACCTGAAAGAAAAAAAAAAAAAAAGGGGGGTCTGTAATGCTAACAATTTCAGGGAAAGCCAGGGACATGGGTAACACAAATGATCTCTCCAAAAATGCTACTTTTATAACTTTTATACATGGAGAATGAATCTCTTTTCATGTTTGTGACACCATCTTATATGCCTTGCGTAATTTTCTCTCTCAGTTTAGAATTTGAGAAATTTTTCCATTGAGTCAATATTACTTGACTCTACTTTTTGAGTCAAAGGCTGTCTTGATTTCATTTTCCTTCCAAATTGTCATGTGTATCAGTATCTATTAATTACAAATACATGGGGCAAAGATCTCAAAATTAATATTTTAAAGAATACCAAAAAAGTTTAATATTTTACATAGATTACATTTTTTTCTTGTCATCTTATTAGGTATTCTATAACTGTTTTTTTTCCAAACTACTTCTTAATAGCATACTCATTCATGGAATCAAAACTGGGGTCAGAAACATGTGGAAAAGGGGTTTTGGCTTCCTGTGAGCTAGTGCTTGCTTTCTCAAAATGTAGGCTGGAGGGACAAAATAAAAAACATGATTTCTTTTTGTTTTTTTAATTATCATTCTCCTGGGGCACCTGGCTGGCTCAGTCATTAAGCGTCTGCCTTCTGCTCAGGTGATGATCCCAGGATCCTGGGACAGAGCCCCACATTGAGCTCCCTGCTCTGCAGGAAGCCTGCTTCTCTCTCTCCCACTCCCCCGCTTGTGTTCCCTCTCTCTCTGTGTCTCTCTCTGGCAAATAAATAAACAAAATCTTATAAATAAATAAATAAATAATCAATCATTCTCCCTGGCAAATGGGCATTTCTAGTTTTTCACAACTTTTTTTTTTTGAGAGAGAGAGAGAGAGAGAGAGAGAGAGAGAGAGAGAGAACGAGAGAGAGTACCAGCAGGGAAGGGCAGAGGGAGAAGGAGAGAATATCTTAAGTAAGCTCCACATGGAACCAGACATGGAACTCAATCTTATGACCCTGAGAGCGTGACCTGAGCTGAAATCAAGAATCTGACACATAACTGACTGAGCCACTCAGGTGCCCCCAGTTCTTCACAACCTTTTAAAGCTTTCATGGACCTGAATTGACACGGGTTCCACTAGAAATACCGTTGTTATAAAACAAACACATTTTGTTATAAATAATAATCTCCAGCTAGACATCTCTCAGATATCTCAAATTCAGTACGTATGTCTAAAATATTGCATATCCTTTTCTCCAAACTGTTCTTTACATCGCATCTCCCATCTCTGTCAGTGGCAGTATTCTCCATTCTCTTGCCCAAGCTAATAACCAGAGAGTTACTTCTGATCTTCTTTCTACTGCCCTCCAGCTATATTCGATCAGTCCAGAAGTTCTATCAAATATTTTGTCCTGATTCTCTCTTCAATCTGTCAGCTACTTCTGTTCTCTTGCCTGCCACTAACTATTCCTCCTTATTGTTCTTTCTAACCATATTTATTGAGCATATTTCTATGTGCTGGGCATTAGTTTTGTACTGGAGATAAAACAGTGAACAAGGAAGAATCAGTCCATGACTTCATGTAACTTGCAGCCTGGTGGAGAATACAGACTCTTATCAATCAATGATATTAATGTTTAATTATTGACGATATAAATGTTCCAAAGAAAAATATAGAGTACAACAGGGGAAAAGATACGGATAGGTTTTTTAAGAAAAAGAAAAGACTCTTAAGCTGAAAAGCTATGACTTAGAGGATGAGTAGGAGTAAGACAAAGTAGAGAAGAAAAGCATTCAAGGCTGGGGGAAACCTGGGAGTTACACTTGGAATGAAACACTTGGAAGATCTGAGATCAGGATACTTGGAGTAAAGTGAGCAAATGAGGAAGATGAATGAACCAAAGCTGCAGTTGGGTTGAAGCCCTATCATGCTGGGCCCTTAGGTATAAGGACCACATCTTTAATCTTCAAAATGGAAATATTTTTCAAGTGAACAGACAATGGGTGTTAAACTGGGAGTGTTCTGGGAAAGCTTGACCATATATGGTCACTCTCTCTAGAGTCATGTTAATGTTTTAGATTTTATCCTAAGAGAAAAGGAAAATGACTGAAAGGAATTAAGTACGAGTGTGAATTTATCAGATTTATTGTCTCAAATAGCATTTCCCTCCACCGCCTCTGCCCTCTCTGCCTACTTTTTTCCTGTTTCATTTTATTTCACAGCCTTTATCATTGCCCAAATTTACGTATTTGTTTGAGTGTTTTATTTGTTACTTCTTGAATTTAGGCTCTGTGAGGGCAGGGTCTTTGTTTCTTTTATTCTAGCACCTAGAATTGTACGTGACACATACAGACATTTTATAAATTGTGAGATGAATGGATCAGATTGCTTTTTCAAGACACTGTGGTCATTGCCTGAAGTGATTAGAAGCCTTGAGAGTTGATAGCAAAAGACTGTGGTGCATGTGGAGAAGTTGATAGATGGAGAAATAGATGTATATTTAACATGAAGCAATGGTTTAAGTGTGGGTAGTTAAGGAAAATAAAGCATCAAAGATGACTTCAATCTTTTAGAAAGAGCCACAGGGTGAATTTGAAGTGTCACTAACTTCAGTGCTTGGATAAGGAAAGTGGTGTGATTGTGAAGAGGGCAGGAGCTTCAGGCTGCCTGACCCTCTCACAGATGCTGTGACATTGCACAGTTTGTTCAATTTCTGCGTGCTTTGGTTCCCTCATCTCCAAAATGGAGGGTAAGATTAGTGCCCACTCTGCAGGCCATATTGTGGAGCTTTAATGAAAGAATGTATATGAGATATTTAGAACAGTTCTTCACACATAAAAAAGTACTCAGTAGAAGTTAGTTACTGTGGGAGAGAGTAGAGGATACGTAAAAAGGGTAAAGAATCAGTTTGGTTTTGGTTTTGTAATTGTTGAGTTGTGGTTGCTGTGAGATAAATGGATATGCCAAGATGGCATTCGTAGTAAATGAATTCAGATCTCAGAAGAGAGGACGGGGTTAGAGATGGAAATCTGGGAGTCATCTGAATATGAGTAATTGAATTTATTAAGGGCGTGTAGAACTGAACTCCAACAGGGCACAACACATCTCGGTGAGTAAGGGAGATTGAGAAGGAGAGTCAAGAGAATTATGGCAAAAGGCAGGGGCCAAAATGAGGAGCTGTCTGAGCTGTGTCAGTACTTTTACTGTGAGTTCAAGGAAGGTAACAGCCAGACTGCTCTTCCAGTTCAGGCCGCACACCTTGACCACAGTGGTCTTTGTGAGCCACGAGCTAATCTCATCTCACTTCCACTTAACATCTTTCAGTGACTTTCCTAATTGCTATGCTCTGAATAGAATCTTCTTAGCCTGCCATCCAACATACTTCACATTCTTATTCAAATACACTTCTCTGGTCTTCTCCTTAGTGCATCAGATATGACACACGTGGTCTTACCTGTAGGTATTACACATGCTCTTCCATTTGCTCTGACTGCCTTTCCTCCTGCTGTCTCCAAGGCCAGTTGTGGGTAGCTGGCAGACCAAGCTCTGGGACTCTTTCTTCAACTAAGTGGTACCTAGAAGTGCGTTTTGTCTACCCCTGTGGGATCTCCTCTTTCTCTCCAGGAGAATCTCTACCACTAGGTTGTATTTGTTCATTTTGTTCTGATTTCCTCCCTTAGGGCATGAGACCTGAAGGAATGCTGTGCTTTGTCTGCATCTTTGGTACCATGTGCAATGCTTGTCATAGTGCCCACATCAAATGTGTGTAGAATTAAAGAATCCTCAGGAAGTGGATCCCACTAACTTCTCACACTCCACCAAATCATTTCACAATTACTCAGACAATCCAGGAAAAATTGGATATATGATAGACCCTGGTTCAGAAATATTATATTCAGATGATAGTCTGATATATTCAAAACAAATTCAGATAAACTAGGGGTGGGAAGAATTGGTCTATAGGGTTACTGGATGATTTGAAATGTCACAGAATTATTACAGAAATCTGTAAATAACATTTTGTTATATAATCATAATTAAGAAGTTGGTTCATTTCTGAGTTTAAGATTGACATATCATATATGTCTTTGTTTATGTTGATTTAATTATTAAGTGCTTACTTTATTCTAGCATTTTGACAAGTGCTTTGAAGGTGGAAAACACAATCCTCATATTTTCAATATCTTTTGGGGTGATATGAAAGACACAAAAGGTGGGAGAATGGAGGCTTCAAACAAACAGCTTTTTAACCCTGGAAGATGAGTTTCACTTTACTATTTGGCTTTGAAATAATCTGTGTAGGGGTATTACTTCACTACTTTGTGGAACACTTGGATTTTCTTAAATGAACTGAGTAGCTACTTTTGATTGTCTAATTTATCCCACCTATCCTTTATTTTTTTATTACATTTGGTAAGCCAACATATAGTACATCATTAGTTTCTGATGTAGTGTTCAACGATTCATTAGCTGTGTATAACATCACAACATGTGCCCTCCTTAATACCATCACCTGGTTACCCCATCCCCCTTCCTCTCCCTTCTGTAACCCTCAGTTTGTCTTGCTGAGTACAGCAACTCTCATGGTTTGTCTCCCTCTCTGATTTCTTCCCATTCAGTTTTCTCTCCCTTCCCCTATGGTCCTCTGCACTATTCCTTATGTTCCACATATGAGTGGAACCGTATGATAATTGTCTTTTCTCTGCTTGACTTACTTCACTTAGCATAATCCCCTACAGTTTCATCCATATCGATGCAAATGGAGGGTCTTCATCCTTTCTGATGGCCGAGTAATATTCCATTGTATATGTGAACCGTCTCTTGTTTCCTTTAAAATTTATATTTTTGGCTGTGGATTTGCTCCATGTTAGAAATGGCACTTAGAACTTTTGTTTAAGACAAGAGGAAAGGAATACTCCTCATTTTCAAGGATATCAGTTCAGGTTTGATAAGTAGAAGAGTTTAAATGGCCAAAAACTATGGCTTTATGTGTGAGATATGACAATATCAGTCATTCAGTCAAACCAGGAATTTTCTTGTATCGTCCAAAGTGACCCATTTCTGGAGCAGAATAAGTGAAAGCACTGGTTGCTTTGGCTTTCCTTACACTGGAGTCTCGTCCAAATTCTGGCTCAGAAGTTTCTTATCTGAGGATCATCGGATAGTGATGAGTCATTATCATTATAATGATTAGTGCCCATGATGGCATCTGGGGTTCTGTGTCTGGAGATGGCACAAATTTGGTGGCAACATGTTTGTTACTGTTAATCATGGCAGGTGATGAGATTACTGGGAAAAAATAATATTCCAAAGTGGTATCATATCGTCAGGAAGAAGTGGGTGATTCTGGTAATTGGATTTGCTGAAGTTTATAAATCTTTTCCCATCCATTTCATTCATCTATTAAAGATAGATGTCATTAATTTTGAAGACTAATTCTAGCCATACTGGTGGACAGAGAGCTATCTGCGTTGACTCAGGTTGGCTTTTTTATGTTTCTTGGTGGTTGGAACAATTATGCAGCTTCATTCTCAAAGTGGAATCTTACATAAACTGTTTTGCTTTTTCTATGTTTCCATGAAATGGAAGAATGAGAAATTATGTATGACCGAAATGACACATACAAAATATATACTGTAAGGGAGATACCTCAAAGCAAATGATCTCAAAATAGTATACTTGCCCATCAAAGTCAAAATTTAAATCCATGGCTTTAAAAAAAAGTATGATTTTCCTGACCTCCACTTACATAATTAAGTTGATGCAGCACTTTTCAGGTCTGTGTGGTATTTTAGAAATTTGAACATTTTTTTACAAGATGACCCCAAGACTTGTAGTGGTCTGTGTACTTTATTCAAATAGCAATGGATTTATTTTAGAGGTATATGGAGCATACTAACAAATTACCTAAAACTTTTGCCTTTTTACATCTACAAACTCTTATCAGTGATAGTGCATCTGATTTCACCTAGAAGCAAAGATATTTGCCTGATTGGAAAGCTATCAGGCAAATTTGAATGTTTCCAGCTAGAATTATGTGTTACTGGCTAAAGTAAATAATTTTAAAATTGCTTTAGCATTGCCCAAACTCAAAGTTACAGGCTGTGAGAATATGAATAGGTGTGTTGAATAGATAATGATGTGGAAAATGTGAGAATATTTATATTTAAATACAAAAATCCATGCAAGAATTCAGCTGCTTGATAACGTACTAGATGAATTTGTTATCAATACCAGTCCCTAAACCACTAATGAGAAATGTCTTTTAAGATTTAAAATTGTGTAAATGCTTTGTACCTAAAACTGATGGGAGTAATTGGTAAACTGCTTAATCAAGTCCCACTTGGAAGTGAATGGGAACTGCAGGATAGAAAATGTAGGCTGGGTAAGTAACCCAACAAGTCAGCAGAGTTCTCTTTACAGAAAGAAACAAAGATAGCAGTAATTAATGACCCTGACTCTGTGCCAAAAAAGCTTTCTTCTGACAACTCCAACTTAATTAAAACTTAAGACATTTCAATGGCCTCCAAAGCCCCTGATGGGGTGAACTCTTGCAGACTCGTGAGAAAATTTTGTAAATTAAAGGAAAAGATGTGTGTTACCACTAGTGCCATGACTCTAATCCCTGACAGTCAAAGAATCTATTTAGCCCAAGCCTTTTCTTTTAACCGGCTCACACCTGCAGGCTTCCTGGCACTTCCTCTGCACCAGAGAAGGCAGTTTTTGTGTTTTACGGAAGATCAGATAATAGGAGCCTTGCTGTTCCTTTTGTTTTTGTGCATTGTTCATTAGCCTGTGAGTGTTGCAGGCACACTTGATATGCTTGGCTTGCTCTGGAGTAGAGCATCGCCTGAAATCTTTAGGTGGTGCAACACAGGGTGAAGATGGGTTGGCAGAAAAAGTGAGGGTTTCTTTTTTTTTTTTTTTTTTTTTTGTGAAAGTGGCTCAAATTAAAACTCACAGTTGATGGGGCAGCCTGAATGGCTGTGGCCTGCTGTTCTGAACACAGTGGAGTGACAAGAAATGAGGTTCTGTGCGAGACAGTGTAGTTTTGAGACACAAGGAAATGCGTTGTTAAATAGCCCTTGCTCCTTTCATTGGTGCCATTTTTAATTCACTTGAATCAACAAGCCTACAGATTCCCAGTAGGTATGGAAAGGAGGTGTACTGGGCTGTAAAGAAACTCACATGATGATTTATTTATCAATAAATATATAGAAGACCGAAATCTTAGAAATGATATTCGTTGAATATCAATTGGGATGAATGGTTACTCGATTTACATGAGAAAAAAAAAGGAGTATAATTTCTTCTCCCCTCCCTCCTGGAAAGTGTTTTACTGTGTTATAATAACAAATACCACCCCCACTAATTCTCTCTCTCTCTCTCTCTCTCTCTTTCACACACACACACACACACACACACACACACACACTTCCTGTGGCCTCAGGCAAATCTAGGACTGGAGAGGGTCAATTCCTGGATTATCTCTTCCCTTTTGGACCTGACTTGAGGCTGCTGTGTTTGAAGGGCACAGAAATGTTCCTGTTTAGATCCAGGCTTGGGTATCTTTTTAAGTGTCCATACTAAGGAAAGAAAAGCTTGTC